>MEHQ01000727.1:0-17061 GCA_008828725.1 Saccharina japonica | reverse complement strand
TGGACCGAGGGTCCATCAGAATCGGGGTCAAGAGGGAGATACTGACGGCATGATAAAGAGTAGAGGCGGAGCGTTTGGTGGCAATCAGTTTTGGAGCAAACAACCCACCATTCAGATTAGTTTCGTCAACCGCATCCTGGGCACGCTCGGGATGCAGGACTTTTATCCTGCGTACTCGGCGGGACAAGCATCGGATCGTCGAGCAAGCTTCACGTCGTGGTTTTCGCGCGACTTCGGGACTTCAACACGAATGGCAGAAGGACCCTCTATGTGGACGAGTATAACCGGTAAATCGGTTTACACGAAGGGTGATGTCTCTCTACAGCTGTATTAGTACTGGCAGTGCAATTTGTTCCTTTGTTTGAGGGTGGCAGGAACATTGGCAGACAGTTCGATTATATGCTTGATGCGAAATAAAGGGAGTGGCTGTTTTACACTACTACCAATATCTCTTATTCTTGGTCGATTAACTGACCGGAATACTGTTCTCGTTTTATTATATTAACAGTAGAGTAGGCTAGTAGGTTAACGTGCGTAAAACATGCAACTTGTAAGATGAGCAGATACGTAGAAGGCTGCCATAATGTAGTATGTTTCACTTTCCTTGATCCCAAACTGATATCTGGCGTATTCGAAACAAATTTGGTAGCGTACATCACCCACGAGTAATGTATGTGCCAAACCTACACCCATACTGACGCCGTTTATACACGGGCCGGAATACGTTGTTCAATTGTTGCCCTGCAGCAGAACACATTGTTGTGTAGATCGTCGAGATTACAGATAATTCAAGTCAGTATCAACGCTCAAGTAAGTAGGTTTCTTTAGGAGTCATTCCATTCGGTGGCGAAAAGCAACTTTTTGTCGATACCACCTCCATCAAGGGGTCGTGTTAGTGATAGGTACTTCGCCACAGCAGTAGCCGGTAGCCACCGAGTCACTGATCCGTAACATAGCCGTCTGTAAGTCAGTGTGCAGTAGCACGAGCTATCTACGTGCCACAACACAATAATATAGATATAAGAGCGGTCTTGTTTGGTACTCTAAATGCGCGTATAATAAACGCCCCAAGAACATTTTCCTGGCGGCCGTTCGTCGGTTGTCGGCGCAAAACAATAAGTAACGTTTACGAGCACGCATCGAGAACGATCACGAGCAAATACTATCAGTATCGATGCTGGGAACGCTTCTAAGTATCGATATTGGGAACGTTGATGTACCTCAGGCAGTACAAGGACCCGGCAATAGCCGCAGGGAGTGCGTCTTGCTGGAAGCTGACAGATGGTGGGACCCCCAACCTCCCACTCTCTCTCCTTCCTTCCTTCTACGAAATCGACGTGAGAGGGATAGTTAAACATCATCGAAATATTTCTTCTGAGCGAAGCTCGCAGCCGGACTTGCCTAACAGCAATCCAAGCGCTTACCTCTCGACTATCATTCCAGTCGGCCATCTTCCATCCTCAACACACGGCTCGAGCAAGGCTCCGTTTTTTTATCTCATAGTTAGAGGTGCGGTACTGAAACAAGTAACAAACGCGCTCCAAGCAAATCATGGCAGATATCTGGAAAGGGTGTGCTTACCAAGATGAGGCTGGTACAATTAGGTATAAGCGCTATTTCGACGGCTAGCTCTGCGCACGACTGATTGCGACTAAAGAGGGCGTGTAATGCGGCACTCGCGTAACGTTCGGAGGTACTCACAGTTCTTCCAGCAACTCCAAAGTGTCAAATATGTTCGCTGGCAGAGTCCCCAGCGTGTTGTTGTTGATCTCCCTGAGCCGCAACGATGGCCAACGCGAGGGGGGTAATGGATATCACGTAGAGGACTTCGGAACGGGGGATTAGGAACTACGGCACATCACAGAATGTGAAACCCGAGGTTCTCTTCATTGATGCGTACCGTAGCTTACAGATGTCTAGGCGCTCTGCGCAACGTCAATTATATCCATGCCATATCTGAGAACAACCAACAACAATACAGCATGCAGTGTCGTATCCACGAGTTCCGAATGCCAATCGAACAGGACCCACAACTGCTTCTGATACAAAATTGTGTTGCGGTAGTTCTTGACATGGGCGACCGTATCTTCGTCTTGGCGTACGAGAACATGCACCGTGTCATATGTATACGCCGCTACTTACCGTACGCCACACATGGTTGACACTAAACCCATTGGAAATTCCACCTTGAGCAGCAGTCACTACCAGCGAAACAAAACAATACACTCCCACGGATCCCCTTGGATCTAGGTGAATACTGGTACACCGGTGTCATCTACGGAACTAAGCCAGGCGACTACCTCGAACGGTATTCGCCCCTCCGATTGCCGACCTAAGGCGGCGATGTTCCCCACGTTTTATATCATGAAAACACAGTCGTGAACGGTTAATTATGAACGATTCCACCAATGATCGAATAGCTAATGCGCATCAGCCCGAATTCGTAAGTCATTTCTCGCACTACACCAATGTGGTTGTAACCGGGAGCGTTTGACGTTCACCGAGCTGTTGAATACCCACAGTTCTAGTAGAGACCCCGTAGCGGCGAAAAGGGCTTCTGGAAGGGCCTTGAGTTGGTTGTTGCTGAGACACCTGGTTTCATTTAGACGGCAAACCCGATTCCGCAACGATAAGTCCTGTACCTTGGTCACAATCGTGTCTAAGATCTGGGGTGTACTCGGCGATGACTCAAACGTAGTAGATCCCCTGCAGTCTGGTACCAACGATAATTCCATGCAGCCAGTAAGTTCCATTTAAGGTTAAATGGCAACAGGAAGTGCCGCACAGGTATTGTTGTTACGCGTACAAACATTTATCAGACAGGCGTGGTCGACTATATCTGTGACAGACAACCAGTATTCCGACGAAGATAAGGGAGGGGCGAAAGCAGTCATATCGATCTCGGAGGGACGTCTCGACACGACACAGAACGTGCCGTGTCGAAGTCTACTTCAGATGGGCGTGGTTGGAATAAATGATTCGGCCCGGATATCGTAACATTGAATTCGGTCAGACCAACGGCAATGTATTCGTGTATCCTTCTTACTTGCAGTGAGTTTGACCAGTCATTCGGTGGGAAATATAGCAACGGAATGGATCTTCTCGAGGGATCGTGGCGGAATTATAGTAAAACACGTAATTTATCGTAGATAAAGTGTGTGTCGGGTTGGTGTTTGACCCGGGGTCACACATGCCCACCAATATCAGAGAGTAGCGTATTTGTGCGCAGCGATAACAGCATTGGTGGGCGATTGACACAGGTCCCGAGAGGGATTTGCCTGCGACTTTACGGATTTTCTCAGTTGGGGAGCTCTACATTTCTCCCAAATAGCGTATTAAAGATAGGTGTTGGCTTGTCCTTAGGAGACACCCTATGCCCCAGGTCTACACCGAAATATATTGTGAAGACAGAGCAGATGATGGGCAGTTCCCCGGTCGAGAAGCGGTATCAGTCATACATATTTTGGCCGCACCGTCCTACATGCGTGGATTTAGGTACCAGTTACTAGGTGGGGGGGGTGGATTGGTTACTTACGAGCGCGCAGGGGGGGGTACAACTAAAGACATCGGGTGCGATCAACCAATCGTTATTTGTTTTGCGGTTGCACTTATATACCCTAGTCACCCCGATGGTCTAACAGGTAACCACGAAGCCTGTTAGGTTGGAGGCCGAGGGATCGAGTCTCCGTATGGAGATTTTTGTTCTCTAATGACACCAACTGTTAAGAGCGCATATTGTTATAATATAGCGTGGGTAAGCATAATTCGACGAGAGTTGACGAGGGAAAAATTCGCTGAAATCTTCTCGCGATACAAAAGCAAGGCAAGAACCGTAGTGGGAGAGGATGGAGAAGAGCCTACTTTGTGCCCCCGGATATGAGTTACGACTAAGAAAGAAGGGCGAAGATATTAAATGGGTTGCGACAAAAAAACAAAAAACAAAAAAAATACCGCACACATCTCGCAGTCCAACTAGGATATTTGTAGTTGCATCAAACGTTGCCGGAGTGGCCAATATGCGGCCGCGTTGCAGTACGGACGTGTCCGGTCTGATATTATCGCTTCTCGCGTTGTTTTGCAAGTGTGTGGCGCTAGATTGTTCTGCTTGTTTTGGTTTGCGTTTCGATGTGATGTGGATCTGTCTGTTCTTCGTGTTTCGGGCGCTGTACTGGTATTGACGTGAATTTCCCGTGCGTTTGCGGACGATTTCGGCGGCGGCAGTGGAAAATATCAACCGAAACCTAGGGCGGCGTGTGGACACATGGTTACCACCGCGATTGAGACATGTAGACAATAAATTACATACAAAATGTAAACACTGACTTACTCAGAATTATATATAATTGAATTAACTCGATTGTTTTGCCACGTCTGCAGGTGGCGTACGTTTGTTTGTTTGAATGTTTGTTTGTTTATTGATGGAAACATGCGAACCATCGACACACATTGTGCAGGATTGGAGTTGTAATATACTGTTTCAACGCGATGACGCCATCTGCAAAACACGCTTCGACAGGGGTGTACCTACCAGGTGTTGTGGCCCCTGACAGGAGGAGCTCTATGCCCACTCCAATATGTGTGGGAATACTAATGCACGAGTACCCTCATGAGCAATATCATGGCCTGGAGATGGCCTACAACGTATTACAACAAACAAACGGCGTGCCACCAAAAAGTGGGCAATTTATCTGTTCAGGAACTCTGTCGGTCATAAACGTATTAGCCACAACGTGCCGTCTATCCGAGCAGGCGCCAAATTACGTTGTCGTTGCTGAAATACGCACAAAAGCATTCCATTCTACGCCCTTCCCTGAACACACGCAACTTACATCGGACACAAAATCCGTTTTTTAGTGCATCATTCCATTCCCGGGGGGAGCCATCGCCTTTGACGCTTACGTCTCCAATTGTTGTTCCACGTGGAAAGGTTGGGGCGTTGCAAACGCTCCAATAATTATGATACCCATGGAGAGAGAACATAGAACTCGGTGGCTTGAAGATCTGAGGCGACGCTCGTCGGTTGTACAAGGTAGTAGCAGTGGTAGCAGTACCAGTACGGTATTGAATCCAGGCTTACCTATTGATTCCCTTGCGTCAACAACGAATATCATTCTTCCAGTAGCATTTTCCATCACCAAGCACCACCTCAGATTTCGAACACCGCACAACTTCTCTGAACCAAATACGCGTAGTCATAGGTACAAACGCGAAACAGAGTAGCCTCCACTCACAAATCCCGAAGAGACCCCATAGTGTCGAAGAGACCGGCGTCTATCGTGGTAAGCCCATTGTCGTCAAGGCGCCTGACGAATCACATGCATGCAGTATGGTGACGATTCAACGACATATCACGTTATTAGTCAATTGCACGAAATTCTCTCAAATGGACGTATAGTACGGTTCAACTAGTGGATGGGCCGCAGGCGTGAGTTCCCCGGTTTGTTTTTGAATGACTCCTGGAATTCGAGCCGGTAGTGGAAAGGTACATATAATTTGAAGCAATACCTCGCCTGCCTGTTGCACACTAAAGCGAAATACGTAACACAGATATTTCAATGGTTACGGATAGCTCCTTGGCATCGATAAATATAGGATATGCCCTGTTACTCAGCCTATACCACCGACGCTTTCGCATATACCCACACTGACTCGCGCAGGCTTTTCCCTGTCCCACTGCAGTAAATACTGCTGTACCTGCTCACAGGCCTCAATCGATACAGACGTTGCTGATGCAACGAAGAAGTTGTCGTCGATGTAAACAATGAATTATTCGTTGGTGTTAATGGGGATCAAAAACAATTCATGATGCTTGTCCCGAAGGTAACCTGGCCTGTCGCCGATTGTTTGTCGTATTAGTGGCAGGCATTAATGTATGCCGAACGAGACAAGCTAAACCCCTGATTGCTAGAACATAAAAAAACACGTAAGCTTTGGGATCGAGCATTTCGTCGAAACTCATCTTCGCGAGGTGTATATGATACTTCGATCGCGCGTCCTGCCGTTTTTAAACGATACCATACGGTATACATAGCCAACACCATGGTATCGAGGAGGACAAAGCTGAAGATGCAGAATTTAGGGACTGTGTTCAACACGATATTTCGGAAAGTAGAAGCATGCCTGTAGCGATCTGGATGTGCTGTTTCTTGGACTTGAAGTCTTCAGGTAAAATGCCAAATATTTGACACATTGGGTGCGTTTTGGCTCAGGGTGGTATACATAGTACTGTGGGTTTGAAGCATGCGCGCTCAAATTAGATGTGCGATCAAGTAATTCTTCGATAATGTCGTTTTCAGATATTTGTGATTATTCGATCGGGCGTGATATGTCAACCCGCAAGCTACAAACACATTTTATCCACTATTAGTCAGCAGCATCACAAGAGCCGAACGTCCACAAACGTCTGTGGACACGTGTTTATAGGCAAAGGGATCAAAAGCGTAAACCTCCAATCACAGTTCACGATCAGCCCCGTTATATTGTCGAGGAATGCCGCTTTTGCATGCACGGCGGTCGGCGCATTCTCGCCAAAATAGTTGAAGAACGACATGCATGCATCATAGTTTAGGTATACCGACATGTCGTGTTAACGGGAGTACTCGAACAATTCATGATGTATAGTCATTAAAAGTCGTATCCTATTTTGTACTACATATACGGGTGTTCAGTAATCGTGGCTCGGCCATCGTTTAAGGACTCCTAGCAATGGTAGGATAGGGAGACGATTATAAAACTTTATGCTAGTCTCGCGAGGCTGTCACGCACAAGAAGTTGACCGCAACGAGTGTGGTTACATTTGGCTGATTTCCTCGGCAGGGCCATTGCATTGCAAACGCTCTTTCGACGTCGTATGGACAAACCGAGTCTTTTTCACCGAGAAATAAAAGTGTTTGCTTCAGTGCATGTTATTCAATGGAGGTACTTGCAGTGTCTGCGGAAAATCGGCGTAGTTCCGCAGGCGCCTCAGGAGACTCAGGGGTCACCGACGTAATAGAGTGGGTGCTTTGTTTCGAGAGCTCGGAGAGTGCTTCGATGCTAGCCCACAGAGGTGGCGAACAACAGGACAAGCCACCGCTTTCTCGTGTGTGGCTTAAGATAGTAAACATGTTGCTAGGAACTTGCGCAGCAGTACATTAGTAACTGCCGTCATCTTCTGTGCATTGGGGGAAAAAAAGAAAGACAAACCGATGACGACGTGCCCCGAGAACCCCCGAGTTACCATCAATACACTAGGTGTATGTACGTCGCATATTGGTACGTTTACTATACAGTGGGGATCCCTCAATAAGGCGGTCTGAGTAAGGTGGTATCCCGATATGAGGCGGTCAAACTCGCTTGGCACGACTGGAACCCGCAGCAAGGCGGTTACCGCAATACTGAGGAATGTTCCTTCAATAGGGCGGTCTACCGCCTTACTGAGAGCCCACATATGTGCAGACACCCTCCGCCCAGCTCTCGCACAGTAGGGCGTACCACCCCAGCAGGACACACCAGTACATATTTCCCCACCAGGACACCGCACCCCGACCGCTCGAGCAGTAGAGATGCACGATGCCCCGTGCAGCATTTGCTGCAGGTGAACCGTGCACTATTGCAGGCCTCACGCCACAGACCCCTAACGGGCATGCGTGTCATGGAGGATGCGCTGGCTCACTTCACGGCCTTTGTGGCTAGATGGAGGAACCCGGTGATGACAACGCAATGCACCGCATATGTCACTCGTGCGCTGCTGCCAAAGTCCTCCACCAACGATACCGTGACAGCCATCGCGGGCAAGCGCAAAAATACAGGCAAGGGAGAGCCGTGGCGAGACAGTGAAAACTTGTATAATATGGTGCAGGAAAAAAGGAGAAAAGCAGGCCTCGCACGCGGCTTACTCAGGACAAAAAGGTTGAGATCCTGCAGCTGCTTGATCAGGGAGTTACTCACATCACGATGGCAGGCCGTTTTAGGTTGGTTTCCAGTGTCGGAAGAGAGGAAGGTGTTGAAGATTGCCGCCTCAGCTGCAAGCAAAGGCGGCTCCTAGACGAGCAGTAGCCTCTACCGCATCACTGAATTACTTTTCAGGATGAAGTATGGAAATCATTTTTTTAATATATGTCTGTTCGTGTGGTCGACCGATTTGAAACAAAAAACGCCTGTTTTTTTCGAGACAGAGCTCGTAAGGGTCGCCGAGGGGTCGGGGTTGGGATTAGGCTTAGGATTTGTGTCTAAAGTAGTGTTTCCGGCGTTTTTCAAACTTTTCCTTCGCATACCACTGGAACCACACGCGGGACACAATCATTTCCCCGCTTTCTATATTTATCTTAGATAACCATCCAGAATTGCTGTAAAGGCGGCTCAAGATGAACCTGAATATCGTCCCGGGAGAGCGCGCCAATGAGGCCGCCATCTAAGCGCCTGAGGTTGGGGCGGCAGTGGAGGACCGAGTGGATATCGTCAAAGCTATGGGGTTGGAAACTGTGCACGATATGAGGGACCGTTTGGAAGATACTGGCGTGAAGAGCGTGGACTCCACCGATGACGGGAAGGAGGATAGCGACAATGAGAGAACGGGGTGCGTCGGAACCGTGCCAAAACGCCTTACGCTGAAATTCCTCGAGTGTTGGCCTCCCGGAGAAGGCAGCGGAGGAGGGCGGCAATGACAGCGCCACCTTCCACCTGCAGAAAGCCAGGATGGCATTCATCGAAGCGCATGCGTCCATGCCAGTGAGGCAGGCGGACATAGTTATTTTTATATAGATCTAAGGAGGGGAGGGGGGGGTAGCGCAGCAGAGTTGTTCTGCATAGTTTCGGTGTGGTGTTGCTGATATTAGTACATTCATGATGCAATGGTCTAGATTGTGGCACCTGTAGCAGCAAGGTGTAGGCAGTAGGCGGTGCTAAGAGTAATCTTAGTACTGCAGCAGAGTCAGTTGTCTTCAATCGTACGAGGTATGCATCTGCGCTCGTTACACACGATGGAGGATATTTCCGTCCCTGTTCGTCGTGACCCGGCAGAGCATAGTTTGCCGTGCAGCGCTCTGTAAGGTTAATAGCTAGTATACTGTAGGGTAAAACACATTTAAACAAGGTATTTCGCTCATTAAGGCGATAACCGCCTTACTGAGGAAATCCCACACCCTCAAGAAGGCTGTGATCACCCTATTCACGAGTAAGGTGGCTGACCACTTTAAGGCGGTCCGAGGGCTCTGGCACACCACCGCCTTATTGAGGGGCCCCCACTGTATAAATATAGGAAACGTGATCATGTAAACCAAATGGGGGAGTAGAGCAACAGGTAGGATTGGGACGTTTGAACCCGAGGGTCCCGGGTTCGAGACTATGTACCTTCTTCCTCCTGTTTTTCGTCAGAGTTCTAGTTCGTCTACTGTAGAAAAAAAATACCACTTCTACTGTAAAGGTATAAAACTCATCATGTGAACAAAACGGGCGTGTAAAGACACAGGTAGGATTGGGACGTGTGAACACAAGGGTCCCGAGTTCGAGCCCGTGTTCACTTCTTCATTCTTTTTTTGTTAGAGTTCTACTTTAGAAATAAAATACTTCTACAAAAGGAAAAAACTCATTATGTGAACAAAAAGGGCGAGTAGAGCAACAGGTGATATCGGGACGAGTGAACAACGGAGGTCCCGGTTTCGAGACCGTGTTCACATTCATCTTATTCGTTTTTTGTTAGAGTTGCAATACGTCTACTGTAGACATAGAATAAACACTTTTACTAAAAAATAAGGGCAATAACCTAAAACGGGTATACCCGTTCGGTTTTCACTCAAAACCGGGTGTATGCTGGACTCAAGTAAAAAACACGCCCAGCGAGCCACGCGATTGGCCAACAACAAATTGTACCCATTTTTGAGAGATAATGTCCCGGGTACAACTGTAAATGTCTATTATGCTTGGCTTTTAACCGTTTTCGGTTTTTTATTTTGGTTAACCACTTTCCTACAGTGTGCCTCGCTCCCCACTGCGTCTGCGGCCGCTCTTTGGTTGTTTCATTTCATTTCAAGCTTTTCACAATCCACTTAAATTATTTTCAACCATTGTACGCACCTGGGTACGTAGTACCTACTTCTTCAAGGTCATATATACGACCATCCACCCAATATACTGTTGTATGTGTGCACAGCAGTATCAACATACCTGGTATGTACGTTAGATATATACGACTGGTGTATTTTTACTGTAATACGACTGCTGGTGTACGTATGTGGTGTATTTCAGGTACACTCAGACCAAGTAAACCACACATACATGCTTGCCGCCCGAAACCTAAACGTCTAAACACCCCTGACCCCTGAACCTGCTCCCGACCCCAACCGGACCTGGACCCTCCAAACATAAGCCGGGCACGTCTAAGTGTATAGTCAGGCGCCGACAATTGTTCCTGGTTATCACTACCCCTCAGAAACGGGCACGATGTTATTTTGGCCAACCTACCCCGTGATGGCTCGTGGGATGTGGTGTTTTGACTCGATTCCATGCTGTACCCGTTTTTGACTCAAAACGGCGCGGGTGTACCCGTTTTTGGTTATTGCCCAAAAACGAAACTCATCATATGAATAAAAGGAGCGAGAAGAGCAACAGGTGGGATTGGGAGGGGTGAACACGAGGGTCCCCGGTTCGAGACCGTGTTTACTTCCTTCACCTTTTTTTCGTTAGAGTTGTAGTACCTTTACCTAAAACTAAAATATAATCTGACAGCATGAACAAAATGGGCGAGTAGAGCAACAGGTAAGATTGGGATGTGTTAACTCGTGAGTCCTGGGTTCGAGGCCCTGTTCACTACCTCCTGCTTTTGTTTTCGTTAAAGTCTCTCCACGCGATGACAACGTGTCATAGACATATAACATTCTGATAATTTAATGAACAGTGCAGACATAATCAACTGCATCAAATATGAAAACGGTCGAGGCTATTTTGCCAGAGGCCCCTATAACGAAAGGCTTGGTCAAAATGAGAGAACTCGCGTTAGCAAGTTATAGATGTTCATACTTGTGTTTGCTGCATATGGCCACCTACAGCCTGTAACGGGGTAACGCCCGCCGCTGGGTCTGCGTACGCCTAGTACTGTTTTGTATCGTGTCAGAAGTTCCCATATATTGGAAATCGTATCGGTAATCGTATCGGAACGATTTCCGATAGCCATCCGACCACCTGTTCCCGATTTCCGATAGTTGCCGCATGTTTGTCACGGGGATGTGGAGACAGCTGTGTGTGTGTGTGACTGCCGCTAGATAGCCATGCACGCATGCAACGCAAACCCACACCAATCGCAGACCACGTAACACAGCTTATAGTATCACCTAGAGCACCGCAGTGCAGCACGACGCAAGCACACACAGCAGACCACGTTGCACCAACAAAACGGTGAAGCCCGCCGGTGCGTGGCGACTGGGGCACCTAGCTTGCCTCCCAATGCAACCATTATGAGGGCACAACAGATGGCGCCGACATTCATTCAGGGAGAGGAGAAAGCCAAGAACAAAAGGGAGAAGGATACCATTGCCATAATCAAGAGGAACATAAAAAGTGCCAATTTCAATTTTAATGTATGCTTGGGTAATGAAGCTTCTAACGTTTGCCCTTTTAACGACTTTAGCCAATACAAATGTAAATTAAGAGGTTCAGTTTGAATTTTCTTTTTGTTTTACATATTTAAGTGCCGTATAAAAGGCATGTTTTGGTGTCCTGGACCCATGCAATTGGATTTCGTCAAACTAAGATAATTTAGTAATCTTGAGTGCTATACATCTACGGTGCGACTTCCGGCGTAGATTTGAAGTTATTTTCTCACCCAGCAGTTTTTTCCTTGGGTCTATACCAAATTCAAGTACAATGTGTGGGCACGTTGACATCAATTTCATGGTTAACCTTTTTTCCATTTCCACTCAAGATATGACTGTATATACTTGTGCGGTCGACGGACGAGAGGGCGTCATTGAGAAAATTTGTTCTGCTGTGAAAATTAATCGAGATTTCAGATATCCGCAAGAAATACGTCGCGGGAAGCCGAGACTCCGCAGCGTTCACCAGTCGGCATGCCTGGCAGCGGGGGCAGATCCCGCACCCCGAGGCACGTCGTCTTGCCGGAGCCCTCGAGGCTAAAAGTTGGAGCGGAAACCCGTGGCGTTCCTCTTCTGGGCGCGAAGCCCCCGGGACGAAAAGAAGTCGAGCAGTTGCTCATCTAAAGAGACGGTAGGCAGACTTATAGGACGGATCAACTCCCGGGAATACGAATGATTTTCTAATCCCTGACGTAGGATGTGACATCCAAACGACGACGAGACAGTATGCTTGATGGTTCTCAAATATGCATGCGTAGGCTGGAAACACTCATTTTGAACATTGTTGCTTGGTGCATCTGGATGGATGACGGTAGTTTGGACTCAACATAATGTAGGTTGACTTCCAGAACGAGACTGACCGCAGGGTGAATGTTTCACATGGCGATGTGCCTTGCTCCGGTCAATGACACACAGTGTCACAAAGCGCGCCGAACATCGAATAACACAGCTGTAACTCGCTACAACAACAGCAACGGGTACAGTCCTTTATTGACCCAAGCATGATGATCTATTCAATGATTTGGAGGCGTTTCACGTTACCATCCGGTTTAAACCGATTTTCCGAAAGCCGGTTAAAAAGAGCCGAAAAAAACTGTTTGTTCCGTTTTATTAAAATATTAACGCCTCGCTATCCGGTATTCCGATTTATATTTTTGGGTCCCGGTGCCTCTAGTTAGTATGTACTATTCGCAGCTGCCTGCGAGTTTTATTGTTGGGGTATTATGTACTATTCGTACATTTCGTGTGGTACGTATTATGGTTCTTGTGAAGGTACGACCATGATTTCCGATTGTTTTCATAGCAGAATAGCGTCACGCATCAGAGCCAATAAGTACTGCTGTAGTTATTTTCCACAGAAGTAGTTCATTGCTATCGCAAGGGCGCAGGCAGAGAGCACAGCCGGCCAACTAACACGGCGCCACTCGTCGTGACAGCCGCCTCCTTGGCTGTGCTCACCTAGTGTCTCTGGTGGGAAAGGCTCGCTGTGCTACGCTCGTTTCTTGTCGGCTTGCTGCCGTGCGATCCCTTCTACATCAACATCTACCTCCGAACAAACGTTTCATGTGGGTACTCAGGAGTTGACAGCAACGGTATCCGATAGCCGGTATAGGACCCTGCTTCGTACGCCTATTGTGGACAGCGAGCGGCTGCCTACAGACACTGCTGGGTGCGGACTAACGAACACACTGTGGCCACGAAATCTCGAGGAGCAGGAGACACATCGTGAAGAAAAAGCAAAAGTAATGTGAAAATCTCACGGGCCAGGCAGAGAGCAGACGACATGGCAGAGAGATCTGAACCTCGCGCGGACCTGGCCTGGCCGACGGCGCGTGAGGTTGGACTATCACAGACCGTGTCGGGCCTCGGCCCGTGATTGAAAGCACGGACCGGGTCGGGCGCGGTCGGCCCGGCACGGCCTGACCGTGACCTACTTGCGCGAGTTGGCCCCACGCTTGATTTTAAATATCGGATTTTTGACAAGTTGAAGATATCACGAAACGTGACGAAAAACACTTGTTTTCGTTTTGAAAGAAATCTGACGAATCGCGGAACTTCGTCATGCAAAAAGGTCACGAGTCGGAATTGTTTCCGTTTGTTAGGAACGGCCCTTATTATTGAAGGTTTCACCATCAATACCCAACGCACATAAGTTGACGACAGCTACAAATACCCCCCTCCGCGAGTTCCTGGCGACAGCTATCATATCTTAAGTGTAACGTCCTAAAACAGTTAAGTTGGATAGCAGGTACTAAGTATTGATTCAATCAAGTAGTTGGGCATACTCACACTTGCAAGCTGAACAATGTGTGGTTTGTTTTTGTTTATGTGGTATATTTTTCTCGCGAATTGAAAAACACTAGGCACGATAATAGAGGGAATGGGAGTCGCGTTGAAGTGCATGTATCCCAAGGGGCACATCCCTGCCACGTACCGCAAACCCTGTACCAATAGCTGCAGTCTGATACACCAGTGTGTCTACATGTTAGTACCGATTGAATGCTTACATTTAGTCAAAATTTCCCGTATAGTCTGGTACAGAATCCCGCACGACGGGTATAGCTTTGCGTTTTTCTGTACTACAGCTTAGTTTTGTATACTTCTGGACAGAAGGCAACGACTCACTCTATTCCGGGGGAAGCCCAGATGTGCAAGATATACACGAACAAAGCAGTGGTCATGAACACAGCATAGGGGGGAGGTGGCTGGTTCAAACAGCGACACAACTAACATGAATCACACAGCAGTAGCCGCGTTCCACCTCGCATTGTACTTTGTGCGTCGTTCGTAAGGCTATGTAGTATATGGCAGAGAAGGCAGTTACTACTGGTGCAGTACCACGTTTTGGTAGACCGGCCGCGACACATGATATGAGTATGATGATGCGGAGCTTCGCGTGTTTAAGGGAACGAGTGTCATCGTGCATGCGTGTGTCTTCATAAGCGTTCGTGTCCGGCACTGCCGCCGCGGCTTTTCCGTACATATTCACTGGTATAAATGTTTTTGAAACATGAAGTACAACGAATACAGACTGGACGTTCTTTCGAGAACGGATGGGTATGGCGTCATCGTGGACGCGTGTGTGTTCATAGGCTCCCGGTGTATGTTGATACTGAACACTTTCCGCCACCAGCTTTTGATATATATTGTTTCGCGGTTTTGAGGGGACGGGTGGGTGCGTGGTGACGTCGAGGATGCGTGTATTCGGAGGACCCTTGTACGATGTGCCCTGCCGCCACAGCTTTAAAACATTTTGTTTGTATATTTGGGTATACTGTACTCCCGTCGGGTACCGTGTCACGCAGTGTTTCGTTTGTTCGAGGGGACGGTTGGATGTTGGTGTCATTGTGGGGTATCACATACGTTAAATATGAATTACGTGGATACTATCAGACGGAGTTTGACCCTTTTCAGGGAACCTATGTGGTGCTTCGATGGGTGCAACCGTGAGCCGGCACAGCCGCCACAGTAACGTGTACTCAACTTTCGGTTTTGTTCCTTGGATTAAATTTGTACTGAAAATATATTCGTTGTAGGCATGCGAGACTATATCTATAAAATATCTGTTCTTGGAACGCTACAACGCTTGGCGTCGTTCATGATATACACACGATACTACTTTAGTTGGTGCACTGGTGCTGCCAACTTATTACTGATGTAGAATAATGTTTTGCCAGCAACAGATGCTACCGCATTCGACGTGCAACACCACCATTATAAGCTTATCGTGGTGACGCAGTAACATCACCGCTAATGTTGACGACCCTCGGAGTTTAATGTTTTCAACATCGATCATGTCCCAACCTCGTCAATCCTAGTCATACGATAGGTCCACTCGCGCCATTTTTCCTGAGGTAGTGACCTTCGAGAAGGTCGAAAAATTTCTACCCTGAAGATCGGTATAGCCTTCGAGGGCGTTATCCTTCCTAAGGGCGGGCTTTCACCGACCTTGGGAAATAGCCGAATGGCCACGTGTGCTACACAACAATCGTACACGAGCGTAGACCGGATCCGACAATACAACTATTGAGTAACTTTCAGGCGCAGAGCTTGGTCAGTGATTGACGCTTGGGCCTTTATCTGCAACCCCAGTACCTGCCGAGGCACGGCTCATTACACGCCGGACACATTCCCTTCCCGAACAGCCCCACTTGCTTCGTGCGTCCGACTATAAACTAGTCAAATGTATTCGACACTGCTCCAATATCAAAACGGCAAGCAGGTGAAACTCTCACTCACAACTCTTCAAGCGAAGCCAAACCGGCGAAAGCGCCCGTGTCGATGGATGTTATGTTTTGTTGTTGCAGCCACCTGTCCCAACGACACAATCGGCGACGTGCATCAAAACATGAAACGTACTGGCATGAGATGATTGCATTATTACTACGAGGTGTGAGGCGAATGGTACATGTAAATCTGGGGGTACGTTTGCAAACCCATCATGACAGCGTCACACCCGACTTGCACTAGACCGATGTATATTACTCTAAAACACCACCTGCGAAAATATCATGCCAGCCCAACTCAGCAGAAGTAAGAGGTCGAACATGAGGTTTTGTTTTTACAACATAATCATGAGTACAACAGAAAAAATATCGAGAGTTTGCGCAAAAGGCCTTTTGAAAATTACTTGACCAAAATTAACCCCGAAGGCAGAAGTTGCAGTAATTGTGAAAAACAAAAGTAAAAAGGCTTTGTAGAAGTAGCAATGCTGACTTCTCGTGATGCTTTGTTACTGCTCTATACCATCATACCCCGAGGATAATTCCAGACCCTTCGTCCCCGTGTCTTACGTGTTATTTAGATTTACCCTGTACATCATTGATACACATCAGAAGTATATAGCCCATAGTAGTAGACACACAGCACAAGCAGCAGCAACAACCAGCGGCAAGAAGTACAGCGGCTGTCCCGAATCCCGACAGTAGCCTGGCAACCCGTAGAAACAAACATACCGCCGCAGAGAGCATGAAGGTTCGAAACCCGAGCTGGAGTATGGCGGTGTTGACGCGCGGTGGTGGAATGCGCTGGGAACACATACAAATGGAAGCTGCTTTCTGCTTGCTGTGTGTTTACATTTAGGTTTGTTGCTGCTGTTGCTGCTGCTATGATGATATTTTGCTTACCGTATATTTCAGTGTATAAAACACCCCCTCTGATGAATTTCAACGCCGATATGCTCGACGAAGGGTCGAGTGCAAACACCGAGCGACCCGTTTATGGAAAGATCTCGGTGAGATGTTCCGAAAAACCGCCTTTTTCTTTGTCTGTGCCCCCCTGCTTGTGGGGAAAATTGGCTCTTAAGTTTACCCCAGGGGATGTGATATACCCTGTAATATACGGTACGGTGCGGCTGCCTGCCAATACCCAGCGATACGCGCGGTGGCAGTGCTGCTCACTAGTTCTCTGGTGCTGTCACGGTTGCCACCGTTGCTACGGTACTTGTTTGCTTGGCGTTACTACAGGCGGTGCGTGGTTGGTGCGAGATATACTG
>MEHQ01001683.1:0-61812 GCA_008828725.1 Saccharina japonica | reverse complement strand
CAGCACCACGATGCCCCACCTAACAGACCATACCGCCGCAATGCAGCAGAGCGAGAGCAAGAAGCAGCACCACTCGGTAGCATAACACCACTACGAGCGTGGCACTGCTGCTGCTGTGGTTGTATCTGTTGCAGAGGACGCATGATACGGACCAGGTATACCTGGTACCTGCGACGCACTACTGTACACTTGCCAATATGCTCGGAAATATTACGAACGTTTGGATCTGAAAACAAATACGAAACGTTTCATACATTTTCGGACAAATTGGTACGGAAAAAAACTCGGTGCGGTGAGACCGCTCGTTTCGTAGGACGCACACCTGATGCAGCAGCATGCTCGTGCCCCCCTGTCACAACCATACGACTGTACAACGTCAGGGATGCTGTCGCGGTCGCTGCTGTTGCTGCATGCGTGCAGATAGATGTTCGATGCCGCTCGATGTGCACGTCGGTGTGCCCTTCTTTGTGTTGATGCCGACGCGGCAAAATCACCTTTCAAAATCTGCCGCCGAGACCGGGTTTCACGTTGCCCTGCTCGGCTCGACCGAGTGGGACGGGGTACCCCGTAAAACCGACTCTATTTTTTCGGCTTCGCGAGCGCCCCGCGCGGGCCACGGGCCCCGGGCGAGGCCGAGGCCCGGGGGGCGCGCTCCCCGGTCGATCCCCCGGCCGCCGACCCGAGCGACGGCGAGATCGGCCGCGAGGGCCGAGCGCGAAAACGCGCCGCCGGGCAAAAATCACAATTATACTTTGTTATATATTATTCATATATCAGTTATCTCATCTTTTTCTACACTGTTTTCAGCATCTGATTTGCTAACAGGGCAGGTCATGCCTGCCGCATATGGCAGTGAATTTTCAGCTCTGTGCCCTGCATTGCAACGTTGTATCGCTCTGTCGTGGTTCTGTGGCTACATAACTTGTATATATCCGTCTAGGATAAATGATCGGCGCGGGCACTGGGTGCGCTGGTGCGACGGGTAGAACGTTACAGTAACGGCTTAAAAAATGCAAGCTATCAACACTCTATGCCTGCAAGTGGCACGTTAAACGTGTTTCCCCGTGTGTTGCCCTTATCCAAGCGGGTCTCGCCTGGTTCAACGTCCAAAGGCGTTCTCAGGGGGCGCCCGCATAATTAGCTTTTTCGACCATACTCGATTATTCACTTCGACCTCTCCCGACACGGGGGGAGGGCACTACACGTCCCTCTTTCTACGCCCCTAAACTTTATATACAACTGGAAACAGGGGGACGGTAGAGAGCCCCCCCCCACTGCCTCCCCCCTATACATATGTATAGCTATGTTTGTGAAATTTTCGCACTTTTCGCAACTTTTCTCTGCGTACGAGCACTTTTCGGCAAAACGTTAAGTACCCCGACACAGCAAGCCCGCCCGGACACATTGGTCGTGGTTTGGGCTCGATCCGAGCTCTGTGGCTCGCGTGGCGGGCGCTCGAAGTTTTTTTTCCCGCGGGAGTGGATAAGCCGATTTCCCGGGTTTTCTGCATGAGGCCGTGTTTAGTACGTACGTGCCAGTAAATAATATTGCTTTGTTTCACATTTTTCTCTGAGGCCCTGTTTTTGTTCAGTCGTGCGTTTTTTGTGTGTTTCTTGCCGGGAGCACGTGGAGCACACACGAGCAGCAGCAGCACCCGCAGACAGCGTGTTATAAACAGTACAACCTCAATGTTACAACCCTGCCGCCCAGCAGCACCAGCAGCGGCACCAGCAGGCATTACACCATGCATGCGCGTGCCTCAGATCCGTGCTGTACCGTGACGAGTTACTTTTGTCGAAGCCTGCGAAGTTTCCGAGTCATGGAATGTATCATACCTTCAAATCGATGCTCATGTACGAATCTCTCCGCTTGTCCCGAAATGTAATAACCTTTTCTTAATTAAAAATATATATAAACTGTCGTTACTTTTCCGGACAAAGTTTGTGACCCAGACATTGTCGCACTCCCGTGTTTTGGTAGCGTATGGGCCAGTAAAGGTAATAATTGCGCTGTTTGTCACGTTTTTCTCTGAGGGCCCTTAATTTTTGTTCAGTCGTGCGTTTTTTGTGTGTTTCTTGCCGGGAGCACGTGGAGCACACACGAACAGCAGCAGCACCGCAGAGAGCGTGTTACAAACAGTACAACCTCAATGTTACAACCCTGCTGCCCAGCAGCAGCAGCAGCAGCAGCAGCAGCAGGCATTACACCATGCATGCGCGTACCTCAGATCCGCGCTGTGCCGTCACGAGTTGCTTTTGTCGAAGACCTGCTGATTTTCCGAGTCATGGATATCATACCTGCAGATCGATGCTCATGTACGAATCTCTCCGCTGTCCCGAAATGTAAGAAACTTTTTTCATTAAAACTATATATAAAACTGCGTTACTTTTCCGGACAGAGTTGGTACAACATTGTGCGCCTCGGAAGCATGATCTTGATGTGCTCTGTTGTTGGCTACGATGTAGTTGCTTTCATAGAGCCAGCAATCGTCACCAAACCACACCACCACCACCCCCCACTCTCCTGCTTGCTGCTGCTGTTGATGGCGCTCCATGTGTCATGCGTGTGCTCCGCATGCTGCATCCGACGCATGCGATGACACCAGTGTTCGGGCGGTCTGCTCCAAAAACAAGAACAATATTTCTAGCAAATAATCACGTAGCATGTGGCGTCCTCCGATTTCCCGACTTGAATTCGTATAGAACCTGAGTTCAAATCCCGGAGATGCTTCTTTATCTTTATTTTTGCTTGCAGGTACAGAGTACGTCTGTTCAAATGTTTGTGATTGTAAGCTCGGTACAAGACGCAGGTTTAGATGTTGTTTGGAAATTGTTTTTGGGTAGTATAGTCAAATGGTCACCATGCCCGTTTGTGGATGAAAGGCTTGAGTTCGATTCTCACAGCGCTGCTTTTCTTTTGTTTTTTTTTCAACTTTTCTTTGTATTACAAGTACGTTATATCAGCCCTCTCCTTCTTCGGTAGCATCCTTTTCTACGTCTTTGCAAATATMATCCCACCACTACTGCACGGGCACTGTGTCCCATGTGTCACGTGTGCGTGCGYTGTACGGTGTGTGCCGTGTGTCACGCGTGTGTATGCAGCGTGTCACGCTTGGAGTTTATTCAAACCTTTTTGTGTTGGGAGTCCTCGGTTTGTGCGGGATAGACCTTCCTTACCTTGAGCGCCACACAATTAAATCTGACAAAATGCACAGATTAGTCCGAGTATACTCTACTTGGAGTATCGAGTATTTTTCGTACTCCGAGTACTGAATAGTTAGAGTACTGGTGCCTAAATACTCGGAGTACTTGGAGTATGAGCAGTACTGAAGGCCCGAAAGCTCCGAGTACTGGGAGTATGAGCAGTACTTATACTCGAGTACAAGCAGTACTCGGAGTAAAAATCATATAAATACTCGGAGTACTCCGAGTATCGAGAGTATTGGATACCGAAATACTGCGAGTACACAAAGTACCTGAAGTATTTTTTCTCGAAAATACTCTAATTATACTCCGAGGTAATGGGAGCATCTGTGAAGTTTTTAAATGCTATAAACGCCAGTCACATGTTCCCAGGACCTGGGAGGAATGACGGCCGAGTCTTTAAAATGATGCAAAGATGCTCCTAGACGTTACTTCACACTCCGAGTATACTCCGAGTATCGAGTACATTTCGTACTCCGAGTACTTCAAGAGTATAAGAGTATTATCGGCCTGAATACTCGGAGTACTTGGAGTATGAGCAGTAACTGAACCCCAAATATCAAAAGAACGCAGTATCGGACCCCGAAATACTCCGAGTAAAGCAGTATCGAGAGTGTTCATACCCGAAATACTCCGAGTACGAGCAGTATCCGGAGTATCGAACCCCGAAATACTCCGAGTACACGAAGTACCTGAAGTAATGTATCTCCAATACTCGGGACTTTACTCCAAGGTACTCGGACAACCTGTTCAAACATGATAACATGTTTGGCGGGATCTCTAAGAACGATCGAGTCAATAGCGGTTCCACCATATTTCGAGTATATTTTATCCCCAAAAATGCAGGTGCAAATAAATCTAAAAAGGTCTACTCACATTTATTTATGTACAGTAATACGCAGATACTCAAAAACGTCGTATTTATGTACTATACATACATTATGATATGCGTAGTAGGTTTTCGATTCGTCCTTGCGCCACTCCCCTAGGCATGTCCCGGAGGGGAACCTTGTATATGATATATTTATAGGTTGGGTTGGCGTCGGTTGGCAACGACGCTGTAAAACACGCCACTCGCTGCGTGAGCTAGACAACCAGGGTGCCGTTTTTTTTTCTTTTTTTTTTGGCGGTCACCAAAGCTGGCGGTTGAGTAGATCATTTGTGCGGGGTGGAGAACCTTTGCTCCGCACAAGGGGAATGGTCGTATCACGTAGTGTTAATATGGTAAGGCATCCGCGAGGCAGTTACATAGTAAAACCCATTGCTGTCTCCGGAAGTGGCTACACCAGAAATTAAATTAAGTCATTGAAGCTGTCGTCCATATGCAAGTCCGCCTCAGAGGCGGTTCTTAGCAGGATGCAGCTCACCCTCCATGCGACTTGCCCAATACCTCACGGCGCTTCGCGCTTGGTGCAAGCAATGTCTGCCTGGTTGGTGAAAACCCAACGTGCTCCGTCCCGGCATTGTAGGGATGCGAGGGTCTATGGTCATTAGACTACGGCCGTGCACGACATGAGTACACCCCCCCCCCGCCCACTGCTTGATACAAGGCCTTCCATAGTATTACAATACTGCTGAGCGGCACTGCGACCCCGCAGCTCGGTAGTGACAGCGACTGCAGCAGCAGCATTGAGAGGTACAAAGGAGATAGGAGCTCGCTCGAAGTTGGACCAGTAGGCCCCGAAAAGCCGTGGGATCGGTAGGCTTGGCATGGAATATCGAGTGCGTTCTTTCTTCGCTTCGGCACATTGTATTCGGTCGACAAGCTTGGTTGGATCAAAATGTAGGCTCCTTCAATGTTGGATGTTTTGGGAAAAAGTCGCTCGATAAGAATGAGGAAATTTCGGAACAAAGCAGCTCGATAAAAACGACCCTTAGCAGATATATCGATAGACCCCAAGTATCGTCCACATCTGTGTATACCCCTGCAACGAGAATGCACCAGGGAAAGTCGACCAAGCAGGAAAGCAGAACACTCATACCATGTATAATATGTCGCACGAGGGATGTGTGCCATATAACGCCATTTGACTCGATGTGAGGGTTTACGCCTGTTGATTGTGCTCAGTAACACAACGCATAATATCTATCGTATAGTAGGAGTTCGACATGCTTGATAGGAATTATTGTAGTTGAATATGGGACATCGAGATATTGCATGAGCCGCTCGATGTCACTCGATGTTTGGGCCGAGTCAGCTCGACAGCAATGTGAATAATGCATAAGAGAGATTCAGTGTTACTGCTGTCTTGAGCCACCACGACGCCTACCTGTGCCAAATGCGCGTACACCTTGGGAGATCGATCAACAGAGCCTCTCCGATATGGTCACACACATCATATTCACCGATACACACAAACAAACAACGTGCGAAAAATATTGTTTCGAGCCCTCGGGGGTGTACTCATGTCGTCCACGGCCGTAGTCTAATGACCATAGACCCTCGAATCCCTACAATGCCGGGACGGAGCACGTTGGGTTTTCACCAACCAGGCAGACATTGCTTGCACCAAGCGCGAAGCCCCGTGAGGTATTGGTCGAGTCGCATGGAGGATGAGAGGCATTCCTGCTAAGAACTGCCTCTGAGGCGGACTTGCATATGGACGACAGCTTCAATGAGTTAATTTAATTTCTGGTGTGGTCACTTCCGGAGACAGCAATGGGTTTTACTATGTAACTGCCTCGCGGATGCCTTACCGTATTAACACTACGTGATACGACCATTCCCCTTGTGCGGAGCAAAGGTTCTCCACCCCGCACAAATGATCTACTCGACCGCCAGCTTTGGTGACCGCGAAATAAAAACAAGCGGCACCCTGGTTGTCTAGCTCACGCAGCGAGTGGCGTGTTTTTCAGCGTCGTTGCCAACGGACGCCAACCCAACCAAAACATATATACTATAAATATAGGGGGGGGGTTAGGTGTATTATACCCGAATCCCTGGGCCACCTCGGAATTCTTTCTCGTATTTCCTGAAGGTTAAAAGCTGTGCTTCTTGCTGGAACCAGCTCGTACTGCAAATATTTTTGGCGTCATGAGTTGTGAAAAAATTACAATTTTTCAGGACGTAACAATCACGATCAAGCGAAGCGCCCCAAGACAAACAAACGTAGGCGTACCTCTATACTTCGTATATCGTAGCATGCCTCCATGCTTTCCTCGTTCGGTGCAGTATTTGTTTATCAACTGATGTGCCTATTCTGTTTTTACTGGCACGTTTAGTTGGCGCGTGCGGTTACATCCGTAGTGTACGTTTACGTAGGAGGATCCGGATGCAGTTTGTACCTCCCCCGTGACAAGGATATATACCCCCCCCCCCTCCCCATACAGTATCGAAAATAATATATGTTGGTGTAGGTACTATGCTTCAGCAGCAGTAACCAGTAGCCTACTGAGTCGCAGATCAGGAACAATGTCGTATCATAGTAGCAGGTATAATAGTAGGTGTATGTACCCGCCTATCTATCGAACTCAGTAGCATGGAGTGTTGTTGAAGTAAAAATGTGTACCCAGTCATGTACGTACGAACAGTATTGGGTATCAGTACTCAGTACAGCCATGAATATGCGGCGAAATACGAATAGGAACTTTGAAAGAAAGTATGCGGGGCATCAAGACACTATTCGACGTTGAACGTCTGCAAGAGTGGCGTTCTTGATAACAGTACGTAGTGCGTGGAACGGTCACGAGCAAGCATCCGAGGAACGCTGCTGTGGGTCGGTCAGTAGAACCACCCGATAGAGTACATCTAGCCGTGGATCGGAGCGTGTCGAGGCTGGTTGCGCCCACCAAGGTCACAAGCAACCTTCTCAGCTCAGTCTGACATTGTTTTTCGTCTTATTTCGTATTAACCCAGAGAGCGACACATTTTCAACATCCTACGTTTCGTCTGAGCGAAGCTGATGAGCACGCCTCAAAGCGGCTCGCGCCAAGCCTCTGGGCTAGCACGTCCACCACACTGTCACATGCGGTCATACCCGCAAACAAGGTAAAATGATGCCCCTTGTCTACTTGGTTGGGCGTACAGAGGGAACACGAGTGCACTGGCTAGAGCTCCGCCGGTACGCAGGCTCCGCTGCAGTTGCCAGCATGGTGCTCATTTGTCGTTCAAAACGTCTACAAACAAGTAGGGTTGCCGCCGGTTACCACCCACTTACCTTTCTGCCCGGTCGTGACCTAAACCGAAACGAGCAAAGCCCTGTTCCATCCATGCTCACATATGCCTGTGACGGCGTTCGATCTGCAATGCTCTCTCGGTTCTATTTTATTCCCTGCAGTATCACGAGAACCAGCGACCGGAGGCCAGACTCAAGATGATAAGCTTCATCAAACCACTTACGACCTTGCTGGCGATCTCATTTAGTGTCACAGGTGCGTGCGATGAGTGAAACCGTCTAGATGCGTGCTACGGATAGAGACAGCACTTTTCGGCAGACGTGGTTTCAGAATGATCGAGTTTCTTAACCCACAATCAGCGAAGTGTCATTATTTTGTTGCAATCGTGTTCCTTGTATGCTTCGGCCACGGGATTGTCAATCGGATAGCGCTTTTACTTTCCTTCAAAATCAGTTTGGGTGGGGTATATCGCTCTTCAAGTGACCACCCTTTGAAGGCAAAACATGGCGCGCCTTTACCGTAGCATGCGTCTCAACCGTAGCATGGTATCTTGTTGTCCCTCCTGCCTCGAGAGCTGCACACAGGCGTATAAGAGTTACATTATGTGGTTTGTAGAAGCTGTTTTTGTTGCCCTTTTTGACGAAGAGCGCGCCGAACAGCTGACGTCAATCGTTTGGAAGGGAAACACAACCGAAGCTAGGTCAGAACTATTTATCAGCGGTGATTTGACGTAACTGTTGCGATATGTGGTCTGACCCAAATACCCCTCCTGCCGAGGACACCGCATGGAGCTTGCCAACGTCCTGATATATAGGGATGGACAGCTGACTCAGCCGCCTCTCCCGACATCTCTGCTTTGTCTGTTGCGTGCCTGATGCCCACCTAGGTCAAAACAACGAGTGCATTACTGGTAGTAACACGCGCTGCACTTCGACCGCTACATCTCTGTGAGTCAGATGCTTTATGTGTACCATGCCTACATTGTGCATGGACGTATTATGTTAACGTATCCGCTACGAGCTGGTTCAGGCATATCACCGCAAATTTCGTCAGTCATTAATGCCGCATGCAATAGCAATTCCAATGTCACATATTTGGTATCATACTGACCGTCATAAACAGTGGAAGAGGGTGACGTCGCCAGTTTTTTGTTCAAGGACCTAGAACTGGCGCTACCGCCGAAAATGTGGCCCGACCAATCACAGGCCTTCAAAGTGGTCAACAATAATCAGGCGTTTCCGTAGGAAAACATGTTTTCCCCCCATTTTATTTACCCGAACGAGCCGCTTCCAGGTGGTTCAAGTCATGTTTGTACAAAGTTTCACGCACATATTCGAAGATCTGACTGCGTATGATCACATTAGGTAATATTTAACGCCCAAAGTCGATTATATACTGAAACTAAGTAATTACGAGGCAACGCCTATTTTTGCCCTTTTACCGCACAAAAGTCCAAATGTCCACGCCGTTTTTTGGAGATAGACCCTGAAATTTGGTACACGAGTTTTATGCGCCCTACTCGAGCCTTTTACGAATGTTGTTTTTTGTTCCTTGTTTTTTCGCCAGAAAGTTTGGATCTCTTAAGACCCAAATTGACCCAAATTTTCCAAAAAACTACAAAACAAACAATATCTGACGAAAAAAAACCAAAACAAACCCCATCCTTTACAGTCTTGGGTAGGGCGCATAAAACACGTGGGCCAAATTTCAGGGTCTATCTCCAAAACACGGCGTGGACATTGGCCACTGAGTAAATTTTCCGCTTTACACTTGAACCAGCCTCTAATCCCTAACCCTGGATAATATATTTTTATCATATTGTTCTATGGAGTATCCACGCGGAATGTTCGCGTTCGGCATCGGTTGGCGTATACATCTTGTAGGACCTTTCACTGCCAGCTAGACAAGCAATATTGTTCCTCACTGCCAAGTTATAGTTTTAGATTTCCACTTGGCACAGGCGTGCTGGCCGCCTCGCTACCCACCAGGTCCAGCCTAGATGTGTTGCCGTGATCAGTCTGTAGTACCACGAGTGATTACGCTCATTTGATCGAATTCGCCACACACCGTAGATAATTTTTACTCTCCCTTGTTGTTTTGCTCCGACGTCAGGAGCTTGCAAGACTGCGGCCTTACGGACCAGGACTTTGACGACCTTAACATTTGCTTCGATGACATCGGACGCGACAGGCTTACTAGCGTGTGAGTCTGCCTTTCCTTCGGGCGTCCTACAGGGAAATCGTAGTATCTCTGACGCAACAACCTCTCTGATAGTTTGCTAGCTCCCGCTGACGCCCTTATCAGGGAAGAACCGCTCCATCTCCGTGTACAACGATTGTGTCGCTTAGGGTGTAATGTCACGATTCCCAAACGGTAGCGCCTGTTGACTTTGCAGGGTGCACGGTGATGTTCGAGTCTTTGAGTTGACTGTGCTTGATACCGAATTTTGGCTCAAACAGAAGTCGGATGTATCGGATGCACGGACGAGTTCAGTGGATCGACAGCGATTTATCACAAACGTTTTCCCGCGACAACCACCACACGTGACGTGATACCGTGCTCGTAATTTAAACCATAGCGGCCGGTGGGACGAGAAGTTTGTCGGTGCTTGTGGGTTAAGTCAATCATTGCCCCCATCCCCCCTGCTGCCAGGAGGGCATACTTATTCGACCACGACGCAGCTGAATGTCGAATTAACGCATGTATAGCCCCAATCGTTTCAGAGGCGTGCTGAGATAAGGGCAGACCATTTTGTCCGAGCCATATATGACTGGCGGCACTCCTCGACTCTCAAACGGGTACGCCTCATCGTTGGATTAGAGCGGTGTGTGTCTTCGAAACAACAGGCGGGATGAGATTGTTATCTGGTTGATGGTGTTTGCATTTATCTGAATACCCAGGTCGAAATTGTGTGCGTCGTTGTGTCCTCTTCTCAAACGAGGAGCCGATACCACAGTAGATACAATCCTACCGCAGCACGCGTCCCCTCGATGGCGACTGAAAGTAGTCACGACTGTTTCTGTACGGAATGAAAATGGGCCGCAACTTCTAAGCAATGCGGTATACGATGTGGGATGCGGCACGTCCTGCCAGTATTTAGCGGTGTTACTCCCCACGTTCAGTGGCTACCAAGTGCACGGTTTGTACTACGCACGCGTCGGCCGCGTCCAGCTTACATGACAACGGTACTCATGTGTCCCACTACCCCTACTGGATTATACTCCTCCCTCGTTTTCCACCGCAGCACGCAAATACGTAGTAAGTTCCTGTCCTGGCACAACCTCACCACGATACATACCGTATGACGTGTTTGAGTGGATGGGCATTTCGATATATGGATGTATATCCGTAAGAGGCCCCCCCCCCCCCAACGCACCACGCACCACCTCTACCGTAGACAGGCTGCCTTACCTCTTGGTCCATATAACTCAGTAAACGGGTATAGACACCTAGGATTCATTAAGTGTAAATTGTTAAGGTAGATATTCTTCATAACGACCTTGCCATCAAATTCCCACACGTTGCGCATCTTTGTTATGTCGCTCCCTTGACAACTCGGCCGCGTCCGACTGGGAAAGTGAAGAACGAAGTCCTCATTGCCATTACCGGCGTGTGCATTACGATTAGCTTGGGTTATCTGAATGATCAGACCTTCTAGCCCAGACAACGACGGACGTTGAAGACTTGTGTTGCCATATTTCGCATCGATCATCGGATAGCACTTTTAGTCACCTCCGAAATCAGTTTTTGGCTTACTATCGGAATGACTTACTATTAGTACACATCACTCACTATTAGTATGCAACCTCACGTGAGGAGCCTCAGAAACAAAAACAATAAGTGGTGCACCTCTCCCGAAGACTGCGTCTGACGCAGGAGCCTCAGACGACTGCAATGCAGGTGGCCTCAACCAGCCATGGGAGAGTAGACGGCTGCTTTCTGCCGAGCAACCCGTGACACAAGCCTCCCAGCCATCAAGGCAGTCGCCTGACTAAAAGTTCCACAAATACATGGCATCGAAGAAACAGCACTGTTGGAGAGATGGTAAGCAGGAACCTGTCGCTGGAAGCATCCACATACGCAAATTTCAAGTTGTATCAAAACCCTGTTTTCATTGCGCAAACACAGGGGAGGCCACGTCCACTACGACCACCTCTGCACGTTATAATTTTGTTTTTTTGGGCTATACTATACTACCACACGCCCAATTAACACGATATGTCCGCGAATCTTCTTTGCGATAAATGCATGCCATTCGTCAGGCGTATGGCAGAAAACGCGCTTACTTCGATACCAGCCGGACTCTTCGCCGGCATGACCGCGATTGATGAATTGTGAGTGGAGATACCTGGTATATGTTATTACTGATTTGTACGTTATATTGCGTAACGGAGGCATTTGGGGGGCTTGGCCTGTTCCCCCGATGCAGGCTGACGCGTGCTTGCCTCACAGGGGCTGTTTCCATAGGGGGAGTCAGCAGCACCTCGACCGTCGACACAACCGTCACCTGGTCATAGTGCAGAGGCTGTGTACACCTTACCCTAAGCTCGACCTAAACCACTTCGAACCGACCAATCCCAAGGTATGCCGTGGGGATGCAACGAACAATAATACCGTTAGCCTCGATGGGATTCTAACGGCGCCGGGTTGTAGTTATTCCAAATAGCAGCCAATGGAGAGTCAATCGTTACGTTTTTTCAAGCTTATGCTACGAGCTGAGCCAGGAATACCACCCCAAATTCCGTCGTCCACTAATGCCGCATACAGTAGCAACTCCCATGTCACACGTTTTGTCGAAAAACGGTTTTGAATGGAGGGACTCATTTACCCAATATCGTCGGAGTTCCATTTTGGAGTTGCACTATGTTTCGCTGCATCGTTAGTGTATTGCGTTGTTAATCGGGCAGCATTTGTTTTGTCTCTCCCAAAGCAGGTATTGGGTCAAGTATAGAGCTCCTTAAGTGGCCCCCGTCAGAAGGCACAAATATGGTGCACCTCTATCGTGGTCGGCGTCACACCAACAACTCCATTGTCAGATGTCTGATACGATAATAACCGCCATTGACAGTGGAAGGGGGTGACACGCTACCTTGATGTTTTAATACATAGGACTGGCGCTCCCGCTGAAAAGGAGGCCCGACCAATCACAGGCTTTCAAAACAATCAATACCTTGTCAGGCGTTTCCGTAGAAATACCATTTTTACCTCCCGTTTCTGTTTCTGAACGAACAGCTCCCAGGTAGTCCAAGGCATGTTTGTACAATATTCCATACAAACACTAGGAAACTTGACTGCGTTTGACCCATTACCGTAAACCATGTTGCAACGCAATAATTATTTCCCGACAATAGTTGGGTTACATAAAAACCCCTGTCATCTTTCAGAAACGGTTTCAGCCAACAACTGCCCGCCCCCTTTTGTAGCGCGTGCCCCTAGCGCTGTGTAGCCCTCGTCGGACAACGTTTACGAATAAACAAACTGCGTGCACGAAACGCCGTCCAACATAATGCAATCACGCCTGAGCATATGAATACCTCTCCGCGCGAATACGTACAAGTAGGAAGACCATGCGAGCCTTGTTTCGAGTGACGAAATACCCCCCGCCGTAAGGAGGCTACCGTTTCCTAATTGCTGCTCTTTACCCTGAGATAATCCATTTTTTTGTGCGCCGTTGAAACAGGTTCTTAAACGACAACGAGATCGCGACCATCGAGGATGGGGCTTTCGCGGATTTGATTGCTGTTAAGGAGATGTAAGTGGGCGAGTTAACGTGGCATTTCTTATGTTTGATGTAGATAGACAAGTGACCACAATGTAGGGGTCACCTGTTAAGCACTGTTGCTGGAGACCCACACAGAGTCATTCACCGGAGTGACTACCCTTGTTATTGGCAGCCTTTGGCTTTCATGTTGTTACTTTTCGCCGATATTCACCAGCATGGGGGTGCTGTTTACACTGTGCGAACAAGAAAACATCGCGTCTTTTTGTTTGAGTAGGGTACAGAGCCACTCGGGTGAGTGACCAAAACCGCGGTAATGCAAAAGGGGGTGGCACGTCCACCGCCGAGCCATTATTTGTGGAGCTTACGATTTAGACTTTTCTTGTCATGCTGTGACACTTTGCCCACTGCACGATAAATGCCATGTCCGCAGGAGGGTTCAAAATCGTGTCTGTACGCCAACGAAATCCGAGACGTATCTTGATACTTGAAGGAAACCGAGGATAAATTGCCCCCCCCCCCCCCGACGAACCTCAAAGTATGCGACACCAAGTAGTCGCGCAGTAGAGAACGATAATCTGCAACGTCTTCACACTGCTTCCGTTCCGAATGAAGTTGCTTCCGGGGGGGGGGGGGGCATGGTTTTCAAATATTTATTTTGTATTCAGATATCGACAGCATGTTTCGGTCGATGGATCCATTACCCCGTAGCATCCTAACAATATTGTTCGTAATAGAGGTGCACCATGTTTTTTCTGAGCTCCTCACTTAAGGAGCGTCATACTTCACCGACAAACGGATTTTGGAGGAAAATAAAAGTGTGGCCGGGTGAGAAATCTCATGACCGAAGTATATTTGATACAATATTCGTCACAAAAACGAAATTCCGACGAATTTGGGTTAAGGAGGCCGATCGTTCAGAAAACGATTCAGCCAAAACGTGCTACCTCTACGGGAGCACGCGTCCCTGCTATAGCTAGAAATTCGACCGATTACTCAATGGGCTTTGCTCAGACACTAACCCTTGTATGGAGATGGGGTTATGTATATCAGAGTTGTATGTGTATATCTATGTATTATGGCTTCTCTGCGCTGGCCAAGCCGGCCTTCAAGCCCCGCCTACGTCAGGCTCTTGCTTTCTTTGTACAATACATATTTTGTTACACCCATAGTCTTATCGTTTTTCGTAATGTTTTGTTTTTACCCGGAAAAATGACGGGGGCACTGACTCGTTTTAGTTGTTGCCGATTAAGTGATAAACCTGAATCCGCGCATCTGGGCACTGCCAAACCACACGTGCGATGTTGGTACAAACTCACGGATATTTCACAGCATCCGGTTTTACGTCGTGACGCTCGGCCTTGGGTTGAGTAGTACACAGCGAAGGTACGTATGCAGCAGCGCAGCAGTACGAATTGTGTGTTCGTTTGTTCGTTTGTATTGGCACGTCAAAATATCCGGCGTTGACTCGGTTTGGTTTCGTCTGAATGACAAAGCCGACGATCTTCGGTAGAACACTCAATTTCCGGAGGCAAGGTGCGTACCTCGAATCTCTGGACGGTCCGTGCGTGTTATTTACAAACGCTAGTCCTCTGTAAGCTTCTACTACGTTTTGTTGCCTGTCTAGACACGCCGAAGCGCCTATTATAGCTATTATCATCACCGACCGAGTGATTAGCGGGACCATTATGTTGTTTGGTTGTGCACCTTTCAATATCGATTTCGGCGGGTACTCTGACATTAATCATGAACGTTTCCGGCCTTCAGCACCCCTATAAACTATGCATAGCGCTTTCGTTTACCGGGATACGTCGGTTCCTTCGCTATTAATCCGTCATAAACTTGGACGGTGGGTTATGTTAAACTGTCGGACAAGTATAGCATCAGCAACACCAAGCAGACCCGGTCGCTGTCGTACGATAGGCGTTCCGTGCGACACGCGGCTGGCGGATATGATGCGCAATGATTCCGCGACATGTTATGTTCTACCTCGTGCTGCCGTCCGGCTTTACGACTACTGCTAGTTGTGATCCTACGATTATAACGCCGAATACCCTTGTATACTGCATCAACGGTAGTGTTGATCAAATCAATTTCAGAGGCTCTTCAACAGCCTCGTTTGGAGAACAAAACCTGAACCGCCAACCGAGTGAACAGCCCCTCGAGCTACAGCAGTCCTCTGACGACACGGAGTGGACAGCAAGCCAATGCTGGGTAGGTATTGAGCTGAGGTGCAAGCAATATCTTCCTGGTTTGTAGAGACCCAACGTGCTCCGTCCCAGCATTGAAGAGATGCGAGGGTCTATGGTAACACGACGACGGCCGTGCATGACATGAGTATATCCCCCCCCCCCGCATATGGTCATACGACTACGGCCATGCATGAAAATGAAGTACCCCGTCGCTTCGTCAGGGTTCCGTTTGTGATCGCCTTGCTGTCGAAGAGCACTCCTATCTCAACCCGAATAATTACGTGCGTGGCCCGCAATTGATGTGGAGCATCCGCTCGCCGACGACAGGAGCATGGAAACTATTTTTGATATTTATATTACCACGGTTTTGATACCAGCGCATAGTCAACTTGTTTCAGCCATCACCGACCGAACCTCTTAAGGCATTGATGAACTTGTTTATGCTTGTAAACGGTCTGACGTTGCACTGTCCTCTTTTCCGCCGAAATGTATTTAGGCGCCTCAATGAAAACCACCTGGGGATCGTTCAATCCAACCTCTTCGATGGCATGATGGCTCTGCGGGACTTGTGAGTATCCCACATGTATATTCGTTTAAGTCAGATGCGTCGAGAGCAAGCAGCAACATACTATATGTTAGGTGGAGTGCAACTCACACCCTTGGTCCTCTCTGGGGTGGCTCCGGTCGAACGGGCGGCGCCTAATGGATTATGGGTGCTGACACCGGCCGATAGACAGCAGGACTGGCGCTGACGGGTGGGGCGCACGACGGGCTTTACTGCAGTACACACAAATCTATCCATTTGTGTATATAATTCCAACTGTGATTGGTTTGAAGGCAACCCTAGACGTAGCCCAACTACGTGCAGGGTGCTACAAAGTCAGGAACGATTAGTGTGATGGTGTCCAGTGCTACCGTCGTGAAGTAGTAATGCTGCCAGCACACGAAAGTAGAGGGCCTTAAATAGAGTGGATGGAGTGGGTTTGTGCTCTCGGTCCCTTTGCGTCTATGCCCTCGAGGCCTGGTTCGTCGATCCCGCACGTTTTGCTGTGATCTTGAAGCTTGTAGTCATTTCTAGAACCATGGGTAAGTGTTTTTTCCGCCCCCAGCATATGGTTTGAACTGGTAGATTCTATAACGTAGCCCCAGAACCTTCGCTGTATTGTTGACGTATCGCTGTATCATCTACGACATTGGTTGTGTTATTATTGCTGCTGTAGCTAGGGCTACACCATTATTCATGATACCGATCGTTTTGGGGGCCTCACGATCTTCAAATATTACTCCTTCGTTACAATTAGTGCAATACAAATCATCGCTGTGTCGTACCGACAATCAGAGTGACGAGTGGCTTGTCGGCGTAGGTCGACGTTTGCCGTAAAATAACGCAGAAGTTGCATCCATGTACGATAGTTTTTCCAGTCAATTTTGCTCGTGCCCTTCGGGCGCACACCTGGCGTTCTCTCCGACCCTTGCGATATCACCGACACCTGTGCGCAACTACAGTTTCAATTTAAACGTTATTGCCTTGTTATTGCCTTCGTTTACGCACCCCCTGTGCGCTCTGTGCGACTAGTGATGTGGTGAATAGTATCACAGCGGGCGTACATGACAACGTGCGATACTGATAACGTCATACCATTTTCCCTACGTCCTACTGCTGCGTACTGTCTTCGCGAGAGGTTTGCAACTTTAGACGTAAGGGGGTGATTGTGCAGTAAAGCACAAACAACAAAACATGCAAACGGGGTAGAACGTGATTGTCGTTGTGGCAGTGTAACGAGAACGCAACAAGATGCGCGGTTGACTGCTAGAAACGCGTTCTGAATTCCGGTCTTCTCGCCAAAGCTGATGTGTTCGCCTGTATCGTTGCTCCTTCCGTGGCGACTAGTTGTTGTGTTTCGGTATGTTGCTCGCGGTACGTGCACTTCGTCTGTGTGCTCGGTTGAAAGATAACCGTTTACCGATGGAATGATACAAAGCTTTATTTCAAACGTTGCACTCCCACCGCCCCGTGCATAAAGCCTCAGAGCCCCGATGATACACCGAATGCAGCTTAAAGGCACGCCAATGACAACGCCTATATTTCATATTGCAGCTCAGCAATGTCCCGCAACATCACACACGACGTGGGTGTTCCTGGAGTCAGGGGCATATGTGTGCTGATTTCGTGCTCGCCTTGGTCATTTGGCCATTGGCCATGCATCCCATGCGAGACGTAGACAGGGGTAGAGGGGTCGTACTCAACGATCCACTTAGGAAACCCATTCAACTCTGCATTCTCGCGGTTGTTTTTAGCATTCACATTATTTCTCTCCGATCCGTTCGAAGCCGCCCATCCGTGCATTCGCTCTTCTCTTTACGTCGGTATCTTACGTTGCGTTGGGGTATTGCTGATGAACTTCAAACCATGAATATCAACAGCAGGTACCTTCGGTCCAGAAATCCTTGAACAATGCGGTGAGATGTGTCACTGGTGTTGACCGTCGATAGACATAGAGGTGGGTGGCAAGCGACCACTATATCACCTGCGTATTCTGCCAGCGTATAGAAAGGAGTGGGATACACACGTGACACTCTGCACGCCCCGGCACGCACCTGTAACATACGCCTGAGCACATAAAGACCTCTGAGCACATATTGATACCAGTAGGAAGAGCTTATGTACTTTGTTTGAGTGCTATCTGCCTCACTCTGTGATGCAGGAGCGACGTCCTTGCTGTTGATATTGGCTCTGAGACCGGAGATCCGTCGTTTTTCCGTTCAAACAGGTGTTTGGAATACAACTTAATCACGACCCTTGAGGCAAATGCTTTTGCGGGTTTGCCTGCACTTAAGGACCTGTGAGTGAGCCAGCGAGGATGATGTTCCCCTCGACCCATATAGAAAGAGACACGCAAACTACGGTTCCAAAACTTGGCTGGTGCTGTTACGTCAATTGACTACTGACGATTGATACCTCGCTCGAAGTAGGGAGCACATCGCTGAACGCCCTCAGATACACGTACACAAATACGCGTGAGCATGCTCAAACCGGACATAGTGAATAGGTTCGAGTAAGAAAATCGTACGGCTCTTGTGCGAGTGCTGTTTGCACTACGCTGTCATGCGTTATGGACATCCTTTTTGTTGATATTTGCTCTAATACCGGCGATTGACATTTGCTCTAATACCGGCGATCCGTTGTTGTGCCGTTTCAACAGAGATCTGGAAAATAACCTGATCGAGACCATTGACGCTACCGCTTTGGCGGGTTTGTCCGCACTTTCTAACATGTGAGTGTGCCAGTGAGGGTGATGTTCTCCTCGACCCTTTTGATGCAGATACGGAAACCGCGGGTTCATACGCTGTTGGTGCTGTTGCGTGAATTGACTGCTTACGATCGATACCTAGCCAGCAATAAGGCCCGCAGAGCTGGGCGTCCTCGGATACTCATACGCAAATACACGTCGTTTCATACTCCGACCCTTTAACCTAAATCGGTACGAGTACTCGTAGAGAAAAACGTATGGGCCTTGTTGTCGCGTTTATTTTCCCTCCTACGCTGTTACACGGCATCGACCATTTCAATTATCTCCCTTGCTCAAAAGGCGTCTTCAATTTTTGTTTGGTCGGAGCAGATGCCTGGACATTAACAGACTCAAGACCCTCGACGCTGACACTTTCGCCGGTTTGCAGAGTCTTGAAACCCTGTGAGTGATCGATGGAGGGTGACATTCATGGAATTAGAGACGGAAACCAGGATGTAATACATGCGTGACTGTTTCAGGGACTCGCTTGACTGCTGACGATCGATTACTCGTCCGCATAACGTCAGTCAAAACGTTTCTACACGAAGCCAACCTCCAAACGTATATGTCATTGGGTAGAGTATTCTGGACAGAATGACCTGCCCCCCCTTCCCTCGAAAATATTGCAAGGTTAAAGTACTTTGGTAGAGCTGGCAGTCGGAGTTCCTAGCGACATGACGATATAATAGAGTTCAAGAGGAAGTGCGGCGAAGTAAGACTATACTGATATGCATTGCGACAAGTAGGAAGGGAGGGAGAACAGTTTCGAGTCACGTTGAAGCCGAGAGCGAGCATGGAGTGGCAGAAGATAGAGACAGAAGACTGGTCGGCAATTAACTAGAAGACTAGGATGGAGAGTATGTATAGCGAATAGAATAGCGAATCTAAGACGTAGTCCTAGGCGAAACGGAGGTAAGGAGAGGCAGGAAACAGCAAGCGGCCGAAAGGGAATGGGAGAGAAACACAGTGACGTGTAGAGCAAGAAGACTAAACCGGAAACAGAAACAGAGAGACATGTCAATGAAGAGTACACAGATGTAGCAACGACGTGAAATAAACGAAAAACAAGGGCAGAGCGAATAGTGAAACGAAAAAGAGGCTGAACATAGGATTATGGGATGTATGTGGATTCGCCACAGAAGAGCGCAAGCTTATAGAAGTAGCCGAACAAGTAAGTAAGCGCGATCTAGACAGAGTGGGAGTTCAAGAGTCGTGAGAGAAAGAGGGGGGGAAATAAGATGTAAAATTGGAGAGTACGCATGGGTAGGGAAAACTAAGAGACAAACCATCAAGAATAGGGGCGAGGGAGTAGAGTTCCTAGTAAAACAATACCTGTGTGACATAATAAAAGCGATCGAAGACACAAAAATCGACGAAAGCATGTGGAAAAAGATCCCAGGGGAGAGGAGAACGAAATACGTTTTATGACTAAACATATCTATACCTCCAGCGTCGAAGATTACGATGAAAATTATGCAGAAGGAGTTCGGAGAAATATGTAAGACAAGTGGGAGAGTAATAATAGTCGGAGATTGTATTGCAAGAATGGGGAAGACAAGCAACTCGAACAAGAACATTGGACAGTATGGGAAAGTAACAAATACTAATAACGGGGAAGAGAGGCTGAAATTCCTTGAGAACAATGAGATAAAGACTCTGAGCGGTCGAGTAAAAAAGGCTGAGCCAGAATGAACTAGACAGTGCATGCAAAAGGAAGAAAGATATGTTGACCTTATACCGGTAGAAAATGGCGGTAGTAAGGAAACGGAAGTACATGTATGCGCAGCGGACGTAAGAACTACGGATCACTGCCTGAATATGGGCAGACCGTCAGCAGACAAGAGTTGTCAAAACTATGCCTAATAGGAAGTTGTACAGATGGCGAATAGATAAACTAGAAATAAATGTAAGAAAAGCGGGAATAGTTCCAAGAAAATATGTCTCACAATGCAGAGCATTTCTCCTATCTGTTGGAAAGCATAGGTACGACCAAGAACAATATGGATAGGGACAGTGCTAAAGCGAGGATAATAGAAGCATGGGAGAAAATGGTGAAGACCGCAGCAAGAAAAGTAATAGGGAAGGAAAAGTAGCGAAGGGCAAACAGGAGTTAGGCCAAACCGTAGCTACGTCGACCATGCGTACACGTTAGGAAAAACAATTGAACGTAGGAAATACGCGGTGCTAACGACGTACTATTTTTTTCTAGATGTACAGAATGCCTACGACACAATATGGAGAAAACGGACTATTAATAGTGGAAAACGTAGTGGGAAATAGGGATCCGAAAAAAGATGTGGAGAATGATGAAGAAGATAACGGAACGTACGAGAAGTGCTGTGATGTTAGACGGAGAAATATCGAAGTACGTTAGTATCCTACAAGGAGTTGCAAAAGGATGTACGCTATCACCTCCTATTCAAGGTATATGTAAATGACGTGATGGTAGCAGTAGAAGCAGCATCGTAGGAGGTCAGAGTGGGGGAAGATACGGTGTCGGGATTGATGTTTGCGGATGATTTCGTTAGCATATCAGAAACACCCGAAGGACAGCAGAAACAAATTGACAAGTCGCTAGAATTCAACAGGAAGTGAAGAGTGACGGCGAACGTAAACAAGTGCGTAGTAGTTGTGTGCAAAGAAGGTTAGGTGAGAGTCCGTTAACTAGTAAGTGAAGGTGGGGAGATGATGGATTACCGATCGCAGACCAGTATACGTACTTTGGCGTAGATATGTCAGAATATTGCTATAGGGATGCAGACGCAACTAGAGTATTAGGTACGTATAAGGCACACGTAGGCAAGATAGTAGCGGTCCTAAAAAACTTGCACCTTGACGTTAGAATTAAAAGAGATGTATACTGATGGATGTGATTGTACCAAAGATAGAATCAGCAGGAGAAGTATGCGAAGGGAACGCGAAGCTCGTAAAACAGCTGGAAAATAGTACAGATGGCAGCAGCTAAAATAAGTACTAGGATGCTCAAGTACGACGAGTAATACAGTATTTAGAGCAGAACAAGGACTGTACCAATTTAAGACAAATTGAGACGTGCGCTAGCAAAAGTGGTAACATATAGTAAATAATATGTCAAATAAGAAGTTGCCAGCGATAGCTGATAAAGCTGTATGGGAGAAAGTAACCAAAGGGCGAGCTGGAAAAAGGTGGGATAGCGTAGTCGAGAAATAAATAGGGAACCAAAAATGGATGCTGGCCATAGAGACGTTTATGGGGTACAAGACAGAAGCAAAATAAAGGGCAGAAAGAAGCGAAAAGTCAGCGATAAGAAAGAAGGTGGAAGGGACAGAACACTTAGATATATACGGGGGATTGAGAGAAGTGATAGGAATGAATGTTATTTTGCACGGCCCAATGTACCTCGCGAAAAAACTGAAAGTGCGATTTCGCGTAGGGGACCTGGACCTGCCAGAAAGAGGAAGGAGCTATACCGTAGCCGGGAGGAGGAGGAGGAAGTAGATGCGCAGATGTGCCCATGTGGCAACGCCACAGAGAGTAGAATTCAAATAGTGGTAGAATGTGAAAGGTACAAGGTGGAACGGGATGTGTTAAAGGAGGAGATGAGGGATATAGACCCTGTGACATGGAGAAGTTCGGGACACTAAATAGTAGCGAGAAAACGATCGCGTTCTTAAAAGATAGACGGTGGCCACAGGCGGCGATACAGAAACGGGATACGATTAGCATCACAGTTTCTTTGTGATTTATGGAAACAACGTAATGGGCGCCCAAGTGTTGGAGGTGTCTCTATTACAAGTAGAAGTAGGAACGGTTCTCCGTCTTGAAAGGGATGCGTGGTCAATGGTCAAATGACTAAGGCAAGCATCAAATGAGTACGCCCCCTTCCCTCCAACACCATAATGCGGCCAAGGGCATGGGCAGAAGCGTTTCTCTGTGTGAGTTGAATGCCTGCAATGCAAACGAGCTTACGCCTGTTAGAACCAGACAAAGCTGGCATGGTGTTAGGAGTTTGGCAGACGTCCTGGCAAAGGTAGGCTATTTCGGTCAAGGGCGTGAATACCTTGGATGCAGGGACATTGCCAGGAACATGGCGCATTGTAGGCGAAGCAACCACATTTCGCATGCTGCCGTGGAAAATCTTACACCCCAGGATAAACTGGGATCCTATGAAGCCAGAAACGTTAGTGGCTCTCTGATCACGTTTAGTTGATTAATTAGGTATGTACGACGATGTGTACGTCTAATCACTGCCCCACTGCACTATGGATAGCTCATGACGCACACATTTAGTTTCTTGAACTGTCAAACAGCCCACACCCACGAGGTAATGACCATATCATCCGTACCCACGGAAACAGTTAGCTGACACACAAACGGTTTACGCGAGCTTGCAGTATGCCGGGCGTCCTCGTCGCTCAGCAATAGTCCTGTGCAAAGCAAAGGCTTTTGTTTTGGAGAAACAAAAACAAAACGGTGCTAACCGTACGCGGTTGGCACACGAGTGATATTTTCCCCCTAGCCGACAAACGATAAGAACCGGCAAAAACTCATGTTGCATCGATTGACGTCAATACGGCGGGGACGGCAGCATAAAGTTTGCTCAAACAAGGAAGATAGGCGAAATCTCCGTTTCACACTTCCAGCTTATTCTGTGCCCAGTGTACATCAAATGCCATACCGTGTTTGCACGGTGCCCCCGCCATCGAGCTGTCGATACTCACACGCAATCTAACAAGAAGTGTCGTACGAGATGTTTAGGTACGTTTTGTTTACGTCGCGGTATCATATCTCGTATGTACAACCCTCCTTTTCGGAGTGGTCTGACAAGTTGATATCAATAGTAGACAGTGAAGGCTATCCAAGCGCGATATTTGGTTTGTGTCTGGTAAAACCTGAAGACGCGTGCTACGATAGACGTAGCACGTTTCGGCTGAATCGTGTTCTGAACGATCGGGCTCCTTAACCCAAATTCGTCGGACTTTCATTCTTGTGCCGAAATATGTTTCAGAGAATACTTCGGTCATGGGATATCTCATTCGGCAGCACTTTTATTATCCTCAAAAACCATTTGTTCGGTCAGGTATGACGCTCCTTAAGTGAAGAGCTCAGAAAAAAGATGGTGCACCTCTATCGTAGCATTCATCTGAATACAAATGTGCCGACCTCGGGCTTTGGGAGGCATTCGCCAGCTAATAACACTATGAATAGTAGAATACAACGACCCAATATCATCCAAATACTGTCGTGCGTATAGTGTGATTAGGCAGCGTGTAATAACGCCAAACTGCAGGCGCAATTAACGCTTGCATTCGAAGCAAACAGACCGAGGTTGGTATCATGATACTCGTTTACTGCTGTGTAAATTCGTACCGACGGGACAGGAGTTGACAACCAGTAACGTCTCTTGTATGTGCTGGGGATATACTAAGAGCCTGTTCAGATATGTTTGCACCAGGAATTCACCACACTGTTTTCATATCCGTCCCTGCAACTTGGCACACGGTTTCCGTGCCCTTGCGGTGAGGGCGGGGTGCCGCTTTTGTTATTCGCCAGATTGATGGGTATTTACTACTGTATTATGTTCTTTTATATTGGTGTTTCTGGGAACGAAGAAATCTCCTCAGCGAAAACAAGTCAACATGCGTCCCCTCCGTAGAACAGTCCGCGTAGCGGCACGAACAGCGTGTACCGAGTTTCAGGATCTAACTCGAATTTGCTAGCTCACGCTCTCGCGCTTTCTGCTAGTGAAGATATGTTTGCGATCGTCATGCCTCGCTTTTCCAGTGCTATTGCTCTGACTTTGTTCTTTGAGGCAGTGTCGGGGAGCGCAGGTCGTGGGAAGCATTGGTGATTAAGTCGACGGATCGATTCGATGAAAAGTGATTGTAACTTACCCTTTCTCAGCGAGAAGGTACATCAATGAGGAGGTCCTGTTTGGTATGTATACTCTGCCGTGGCCGCGTAGTACGCTACAGAGGGTCGATCTAGTTGCCCATGTAGATTTGCGTACTGGTGCTTGACTTTCTCGTCGAACACCTGAGTTGAACAACAGTATCAGCAGCCGGAGAAAGTTGCATTTTTCAAATCCGTTCACGGGTACCAGAGGTGTGGGGAGTCCGTTTTGAGTACGAGGCACGTTTCGTGACGAAGGAAGCGTCGGGTCGGTCCGTTTTCTGACGAACAAAGGTTGCCCATGACCCACGGTTTCTACAACTAACTCCGTAGAGTAAGTTTGAGCATTGAAAATGGAGAAGTACAATTTCCAGTAGAGTGCCATGAAAGATAAACCAAATCCAGAACTAGTATCGCAAGTGAAAACATAACTAAACGAATGTTTTTTTTAATAGAATGCCTGTAGTGTTCTTGCACGTTTTGCATGAAGGGACGCCATAATAAATGCCAACATGATGCAGTGATACTTAGTGATGCGTGGGCGCATTGAACTAAGCACGACATACACCGGTCACGGCTTCTCTTTCTTTGCGTCCACAAATAGTAAATATTTCTCCTGCTATTGAGCGCACTCCCACTGCTGTTGGGTCTACAGGTTTTGGAGAAATATGTGCCAGCCGGTTAAGATCTTCGAGCGAGTAACGACGGCTTTGTCTGGTTATTTTGCTGGAATATTTGGCTTAGAACCAACGCATAGGAAACTTCGCGCGGGTGCGCCAACAACCGTCTTCAAAGTGGTGTTCCGGGTACGATAGTAACCACCTTACCTGTGGAGCTTAGAAACTTCAAGCTCCCCTCTCCCTGCGTCCAGGAATAGTTTATATTTCGCCGGTGTTGAGGAGGTTTGGCCTCAGGCCTATTTTGGCCTCAGGCTGATCGTCCACGTACGCGGTGTTGCACTGACTGGCGCTATGGCAGGAGGGTCGTTTGGGTTTGGGGTTCTTGCTTTTCCCTGCGCTTCGAGCCGGTCGTAATCTTAAGCTGTTTTTGGCTTTGGGCGTTGTGCACCGGCATGGGATGTTTTTCGTGTTATGCGGCAACCTGTGTGTGTTGATGTATGTATTTTGGAGTATATAAACCACTGACGTGAACATGACATTAGTACTGCAACAGGGGACCACAGTCAATAGGGACGAAGCATTGCTAAAACAAACAAAAGGTAACTATACTTGTGTGATTGTGTGTTCCGTAGGTCCCCTATTTACTTGGTACCCCGTAACGTTGCTAGCGCGAAGTTGACCCCATTGTCTGAGTAATCACCGACGGAACCCCCGATATGTTTATCGAATCTGCCCTTTCGTACGTGGTTATCGTCGCACCGTCCCCCTTATCTGCTGAAATCGTATAGGTATCTCAGCGATAATATGCTCGAGACACTTCCAGAAGGAATCTTCGACGATCTGGTGCTTCTGAAAGATTTGTGAGCATCTCACCAATATATTTGTCTTAACCTGTTACCTTTTCTTTTCGCGTGAAGGTAGCTGTGCCCATTACAAGCAGTTCATCATGGCATGGGGTGTCGCTGCACAACTCTGTTTTCCTTATAGTGGTCGCTGAACAGGCCATTGCTTATCCCGGAAAGCAACCGTGGTGATGGCGTTGCCCAACTGATGCCGATAGTTGGAGGGCCTAATGCCTTTCTGGCGATACCCTGGTTTCTTCTTTGATATAGCATCGGTGACGCACCGCTAATACAGAATGTCATAACCTTGAACCAAGCGTTCAACTTTTGTTCAGTCGTGTGCAATGTGAAATCACCCCCAGAGATCGTTGCTCGACACGGTTTTGCGTGCATCGTGTTTGTATCGTGTCCTTTGTCCACTCCACGCCGATTCCCTGTTAGGCACTGTGCACGGTCTCGTACGAATGTAAACATATGCGCCTGACAATATGAAGACCTCGCAGCATCACTAAGTAGAAGGAGCGTATGGGCCCTGTTTGGGTGATATGTGCCCCAAGCTGTCATGCGGCAGCGGATTCGTCATATATGTTCGTTGCGCTTGGATGCGACGTCAAGGTTTTTGTTTGTTTGGGTGGATCGATACCTGCCATGGAGGAACACATTTTCTAGGTCGAATTTTGATCGTGAGCGAAATACAAATCTTAAACAATAACGAAGTACTGAAATCGATTTTCATTCTCATCGGAAAGGCAATTCTCAATTAGGAAAATCGGCTGTTATTTATTCACGACATTATTAGGTATATTTATCCTTGTTCTTTTGCAAGGAGTTAGCATTCTGTGAGCCCCTGTCGACGAATTTACGAAGGGTGTCCAATAAAAACAAAATGGGTCGGAAAATTGGGGCTCCTTAATCCCTTAAGAACTGGTCCCACCTATTGGGGACAAATTACTTTGAATTAGTGGGGGATAATTTTGTTCAGTTCTGAAAAAATAGTGCAATGACCTATCATCAATATCTGTCGAAACCGCACACTTACAAAAACCGCCATCCGGTTACGGGGTGACAAATACTCTTAACGGTTTCGGCGGAGGCACCTTACCCCAGCTCGGACCAGGAATATTGTCTACAATATAGTGGATATTATATTTGAAACGATTTCACGTTTGTTTAACCAGTGTGTTGATGCCCTGCCACGAGAGCAAGCATCGGCTAATGCCTGGTGCTAACAGTAGTACTAGGCACAAAAAACGTACACCCGATACTACTCTTACTGCTCCTCTACTTGTCTAAACCCATCTCGCTAGCTGTAGGTCGTGCCTTTGTACAACTTACGGCTTGCTGCTGAGCGGCTTTGCATACTCCTGTCTCCTGAACCGGCTTGTACGCGACGAACAATCCGCGCTGAGACCAGTATTACCAGTACATGTGTCGCTATTAATAGCATACACAGCAATGCATAGTCTATATTCACATAAATTCGCCCATTTTAGGAAAGGCGACCACGCCCGAAATCTATGCCTATACCCCTATCCCCTCTCCTTTGTTAAAGCCTCCGTCTATTTTCCCATCAAGGGGCCCTCAACCATCGAGACGCAAGAGTCGGCCCTACAGGCCTAGTATATATATATATATATCATAGGCAATCGGCAAAACCAGTCCAGTTGCAAAGGGAACGCATACACGTTCGAAACGTCTCCGCCAAGGGTGAGGGTGGCATGGGGATAGGCCCGGAGCAGAGGACTGTATGCAACCGCGAATCTAACATCGATCGGAGGTTTTGGCGTGCTAGGTTTGCAAACGTGCTCCTTCCTCCTGCTTGTAGAGTAAAACCCCCTGGGATACACTAAATGTGTGGGGCGATGGCGCCACACACTCCATATGATAACACCCGTAGTCACCACGCTCAAGTCTGTTACTCTCTATTCTCGGTTGAAATCTAGATTTAGCGGCGATAACAGAACGATGCCCATACAGTATCCACAATAAGGCGCCTGCCGTATGGGACGTACCTCGAACCCCTCTAAGGGCTTTGTTCGGGACGCATACCACGGCAGAGGTGCATCTTGTGGTGTATGAGGGTGGTTACATGGTTATCTTGGTTATATAGTACAGGAGCTATTATTCCTTAAGCACTCTCTGAGTGAAGAGCAAAATAAAAACTCATAAGCAATGAGCAATCCCGTTGACCATACCAGGTATATACAAAGGAAACACAAAGCAACACTTGAACGAAACTACGACGAGTTCGCTCAAATTATTTAGGAAAACGCCTAATCCAAAAAGTACTATATCTTTATCGTAACATGCGTCTCGGTTTGTCAGCGTATACGACGATAGAGCAGTGGCCATACAATCGCCTTGGGATTAAATGAAATTAGTATAAATACGTCAGCTGTGAGTTCAACCGATTGAATAGTAGATACTCAACTTTGCGAGCTGCGTGGAATGTTTGTTCTACGTGTTCTTTCGTGTCGGATTCGGGATGTACTAGGAATTGTGGTAGTTACTACTCGAGTTTAGAATAAGCCGTTCGCGCTTGTTATGTGTTTATTCCTCGTTAAATATATTGTTCAGTGACTCCCCTGGATACTACCCGGGTCAGAAGGACAATGTAACAAGGGTATCCCATGATCATTCTGCGTACTGATACTTTATAATCCGAATAGAGGAGACAAGTATGATATTTGGCAAAGTAATCGTATACATCTATATAAAAAAATGTGTTGTTAGACGAGGTTGGCGATAGAGGGACGGGGGGACGGGAGATAGGGGGGAGGGGGGCGTACTCATTTGTTGCTTGCCTTAGTCATTTGACCATTGACCGGGGGGGGGTTAAATGTGCATGGTCGTGTTTGTGTAATCATAGGTCCGCACGTCCTTATGACATTGTGGGTGGAGAGCAGGGTGGAGAGTGTAGTATTTGTTGTTTTATATAAACGTTTAAGTCTTGTTGTTGCTTTGTCGTTGATATGCTGCATGTTATGGGATTGAAATGTGCGGTACTATTATCTTGCTACAAACTACCCTAGACATTGCATTCAATTATTACTGAGCCCAAACGGAAGGCGGCATGTTTCGCTTGAAGGCGTTCCCCTCATGTCACCAGCCCTCACGCCGCCCCCCCCCTTGCGCCCACATGGAGTGTCGTATTTCCACCCTGTTATGAACAGCTCCTGCCTCAGCTTGCAGGTACAAGTGGCCGCCATACACACTGTATACGCGGTAATTTAGATCGCCACCAATCGAAGTGCAGAAACCCCTGCTGACACGACCATGATATTGGGACCACCGTGCGGGCGATCCTCGAAATTGGGCAATTACCGAGGGCACCCCCGGAATTAGAAAGGGAGTACCCCCCCTGTACCCCGTTTATCGTCACGACACTGCGTCTGTTTGTCGTTGGAATACATAAGAATATATCCTAGCAAGGCTACTGCACGATAGCGTTATCACTCAAACTTCTTCGATTATCAGCGTCTCGCGCGCGTGACTACTCTGGTATGACTATAATTATCGTGCTTTGTTTTTTTTAGATACGGCAACGCCATGTCACGTTGTTCTAGGGTGAACGAATAAATATTCTTGTTCAGTGTTTACCTGAGATACAGAAGAACCCTCGCGAAGGGCCACCGTATTTCGTGGCAGATGGGTACTTGTGCTATTATCTGTTTCGAGATATGCAACGCCATGGATGTTTCGTTAGGCGGACGGAGGATCTCTCTCGAACATGTTATCGAGTCGCAGGTGCGCGTATAGATTTTCACCGAACAATGTTTACTTCTCGAAAATAGAGGAAAGTGTTTGTTATAATGATACGTACTTCGGAATCCCTGGGAGAAGCTGACACATTGAACGGAGTCAAGCGCTTATCAGCCCTTTGTGCACATTTCCCGGCCCATGAACTTAACACCCCTAACGGGAACGAAGTTACCCTGTCGGCACGTTGTTTGATGACGTCAGCTTAATAGTTACAACGATACGCTAAGAGACAATACAAGTTTTGGCGAAAGCAATATTTCACGAGTGATGCAAACGATTTGAACGTTTGGTCAAACCTCGTTTTTAATGGGTGATGTGCGTAGCCAATCTACCAGACAGCCGCGCGTGAAAACAAAATATTAAGCGATGATGTTGCGAGTTTCGTACTGATCGGTTTGAGCATTGAGTTCACGGAAACACCCCGGCCAGTCTGAACATAATCACAAGCCGCCGTAGATTAGATACTATTAAAAAGTTGTATGTATCGCTATCTGCTAAGGCTCGAACCAGCAGATGGTCCAAAGAAGACGATGTCTTAGTGGGACTGGAGGGTTGGCTTCCACTAAACATCTAGAGTGCAGAGTCACCCGAACATCTGGGGGTGGGTGGTGTAAGGTTCATGCCGTATATAGCCGTAGCCTGTAAATACCCGTACCTATACATTGTCGGGACGGCGCACGCTGGGTTTTCACCAACCAGACAGACACTGATCGTACCGAGCGACAAGCACCGCGAGTATTGGGCGAGTCGCATGAAGGGTGGGTTGCGTCCTACTAAGAACGTATTGTGGGGCAGGCTTGCGTCTTGACGACAGCCTTTAATGGATTGATTTGATTTCTGGTGTGGGCACTTCCAGAAAAAGCAATAGGTGTTACCATGTATCTACCTCGTGTGTGCCTTACCATTCACACACTACGTGACGCGACCATTTCCCTTGTGCGTTGTCGAGGTTCCCAATCCCGCAAAAATGATCACACAAGACCGCCAGCCTTGGTGACCGCCAAACCAAGCCAAAACGAAACGGCACGCTGGTCGTCTAGCTCACGCAGTGATATGATTGTTTATAGTGTTGTCGCGGGGCTACGCCAACCCAACCTGTGTCCAGGGAGGATGTGGGGTGAATAAGCATTGTCCGTGGCCTCAAGATTATAAACCCTCAAGGGTGAGCTTTAATGAATCACAGAGCCACGAACGCGAGTGGCTTGAACGCAGCAGTAGAAAATTGGGGGGGTGTCCCCTAGAGAAGAGGTCACTCCAGATATTGTAAACTGATTTTGAACTCCCCCCTCCGCGCGTTTTGTCGTCGCGTCATCTCACTTTACGTCGTATTGGTTCAGGTTCTTGAACGACAACCTGCTTACGACTGTTCCATCAAACGTCTTCGCTAACCTGGTGACTCTGACCTCTCTGTGAGTGTCCCCTTGAATGTTAATATGAAGTTGGGACCGTCGCGCCTCTTTTAACGAAGTCAGCGGCGCCCAACGCAACCAACTGCTGAAGCTTCACGTCGGGTGTCAACGAACCCCTCGGTCGTCTCTGAAGCATAACCGGCCGGACAGACGGTGTTTACATTTGGAAATCAACCGCGCTGACAATATATGACGTACCAACTATTGGTACAGTAGCGTGCGGCATCACTGGTCGTCACCGTCGCTCGACGCCAAGTATGCGTACACAGTTTCCACTGTCTACCGTCCCTCATGTGGAATGCCTGGCCAGACAAGAGGTTTTACAGCACGACCGCTCGGAGGTCTACGTACGTAGGGGGCGTTTGGTTGCATTCTGTTCTGTTACGCGTGATCGCAACTCCGGAAACGCGGTCCGCCGTTCGGAATTTGTCCAACTTCGATGCGAAATTATGCGCATTATTTTTTCATGTTGGTCACCAAAAAACGGTTGCGGTACCACTCGTCAGGTGAAAATAATACACTGCACATTTATCGATTTGCCGTAACGGACAAAATGGTCGTCGACGCGACTCGACACGGTCATAACCCTACCAGCGTTGTATCGGGTTTCCGTCATTGAACGTAACCGTCCACGATCAGTTAGTTGTTGGTTTATTGTTACTGAGAAAGTGATCACCACCCTAGCTCGCTGAGGTCAACATGTTGCCGAGTTTTGATATTGAGCTTGTGTTGTCGAAACATAAAAGACGTCGGCGAGTAGTTATGGATGTACCGTTGACGAGGAAATGCTTACTAAGGTGAAACCATTGCTACCATGCATATTGCGCAGGTACCCCTAACGCCCCTCGCCTAAACCTGCCCTTGATTTCTGCCACCATGCCAGCTCTCTCAGTTACAATCTCTTGGACAGGTTACCCGCAGACGCTTTCTCGGGTTTACCAGTTCTCCGCAACTTGTGAGTATCTCGGTCTTCACCCTTTTGCTTTCAGTATTCTAGAAATATAAGGCGGAGTATCGGACTGAGTCCCGGTGCTGCCTGTGTCCACTGCCTTGTGGCATGCCACGCGTGTGGCCTTGAACTATCGGTCTGCCACAAATATGAGTTTATACATGCAATGACACCGGTCGATGAAGTAAGTGGGTTTGTATAACATCCGGCGCCCCCAGTTGTCTGCTAGTGTGCAGATATTTCAATCCGTTAGCAAAGATATTTGAGGGAATATTATATCAAACATTGGATATGTGTGGCTTTCGTAGTGGTGTCACCTCGCAATGACTAAGGTTGAGGTTGTGGGTTCGAATCCTGCAAGGAAAGATTTTCTGACTGTGGAAATTTCCGAGCAGAACGTACCTCAAATACCGTGCGCATGCACACAATTCGACACGTGTCGACGAGGGGACAATATTGTGACTTCCTCCCTGTACAAACATGGACGGGGGACGAAGTGCGCGCGATTCCAACTCGTATATGATTTGTAGCTGGACAAGTAGGGAACATGTAGTAGATGAGACGAAACTATCGAACTACAAAGATTGTCAGAGCACCAGTTCTCCCGGTACCCAACATTTCTGACTTGTGTGGGTCTCAGCCATTTCCGCCCTTCATGTACCCTGAAGACCGGTGGGAGCCGGTTCGTTCAGCCGCCCGGGTTCCCTGAGAACTGCTGAGACGTAAGTTAGTTTAGTCTCCCACGTATCCTGAAGACTGCGGCCTCCGAAAAGGACTGGTACTGACGACTCATTGACTGAATCCCAAGGACTGGTATTGGCAATGTGATGACCTTTGAAACTAACACATCGATGGCCCGCTGCACTAGCGGGTATGTCCAGCCGAAATGTCATCGTACGAGATTTCTGGAATAGACCACGGCTTTCGCTGTGTGCAGATGATGCGGGTGTCCACAGATAAAAATAGTTGGCAGTTTTCTGCCTCGTAACTGCCTCACCCGACGCTGGTTTGAATGGGAAAACTGTATAATCAGTAGGGGAAAGGAAATATGCTATGACAGGTTGAATGTATGACGCCTTGGTGTGCCAGCCACGCGCAGAAGACACATAATATACTTGAGTGATGAACACTTGCCAAAGGGATTTGCTGAACGTTTCAGGACGTTTTCCAGCTCCCGCGTACAGTACCGTGTACTCCCTTGAGCTGCCTCCGCGCGGGAATAAAACGTATCCGTTTAAACTCGTTTTCCAGGGTCACCTCTCGGGTGCGAACGGTGTCGAATGATCTGACCCATGCATTCATAAACTCAAGCGTGCATACACCCTAAGCGACACGAGGCGCAGAATAAGCTGTTACCACGGTTCCAATATGCGGCTCACGCCCCGCGCTTAGGGGATACCAGGTAAAACATTAAACAAATCGAGGCTCGGACGCGCGCAACGATAGATGTAGCACGTTTCGACTGAAAAGTTTCTGAATGACCTCGGCTCCTTAGCGCGTAATCGTCGAACGTTCCGTATTGTGTGTTTCGAGTACGTTCCATTGGCATAGGCTTTACTGTTCGTCGGGTAGCACTTTTGCTTCCCTCCAAAATCCTTCGTTTCGTGATGTAGAGCAGCTCCTCGAGTGGCCACCCTCAGTAGGCTAAACCTTAACATGGTGCTCTTCTGTCGTAGCAGGCTACGAAATCTAGAGGTGCACCATGCTTATTCTGAGAGCAGTCACTTGATTATAGTATTGGAGCTCCATGCCTCGCCCGAACACGGATGTTAGAGGAAACCAAAGGTACCTACCCAAGAACAATCCCACGGTTTAAACGATACGACGAAACACAGCGGATCACAAAAAAGAAATTCGGACGATTTTGAGTTAAGGACCCATCCACCCAGAAACGTTTTTCAGTAGAAAAAACGTGCAGCCTCTACCGTAGCAGGTGTCGTTAAGATATACCAGCCGACCTAAAACATGGGCGCTCGTAGGCAACAGCAGCGTACGGCACTCACGCGGGAAGCGCAATGCTTGCGCAGGATGGAAGCGGTATCCTAGGTAAATGGGTTTGAGAGCCCTGGTAGACTACAAACAGTACTTTGGGAATGGCGATAGTAGGTGAGAGCCCAGACAATACCCGTTACTACACGTCTTTTTACCAACAATGGAGCTTGCGCTACCACAACTGATCTCGTTCAGCCTCGACGCCCAATCAAAGCTTCTTTGCAACGGACACTAACTTGTGTGGGATACCCCCTTCCCGCGTATCCTCTTCAGGCGCCTTAATAATAATGCTTTAACGACGCTGCCCGCTGGCATTTTTGAGGATGTGGGTTCAGGTACTTCACTGACAAGACTGTGAGTACCCCTACGCGCTTCTTCCAGTCTAACCATGACTGCACGTTCAACATTGACGGGCGATATTTAGCTTCGTGCCTTTGAACTCATCATATTATTAGCACGAACGCCTGTCGACCCATCATATATCCGAAGGGCCAGTCACCCGCGGTGTGAATACGCACAGTGCACGTCATGAAGCAAGTGTGGTTCATCCAGGTATGATAGCCCGCCATTCGTGGATAGACGTAATAACCGCCAGGGAGAGCCGTTCCGCGCGTTTTCGTTGCCAACGTATGTACCCCGCACAACAGCATGTAAGTGGTCGGATCGTCCTCCGCACAAGTCAGCTAACTATCTCGTCCCTCCCTTCGTTGCTCATGCGAACCGTCCTCTGCTCTTTCAGGGCGCTGGATGTAAACCCGGAACTGCAATGTGTGCCCACCGTGTGAGTAATCGTGATGATGGATGTCCCTACGTGTGGTCTTCGGCGAACTTGAATGATTCTCCTGCGGCCCATGGTTCGATCGAGGCCTGAAAGTATCGTACAGGCCGGTGTACTTCGAACATACTCTCGCACGACGGGGATTTCACGCGTGCGTTGACTACCGCTGTTTGGTCGTTGGCCGGATGCCGTACGTATGATACATACACCGTGCAGGTTTATACATATCTGGCGCTGCGTATACTATATTGTGTATGAATGAGTCCGGGGAGGGGCGTTACATGAGCCCCATTGTTTTCGTCGGGACCAAAGCGACAAAAAGGGGGACCACGTCTGCCGCTTTTCGATATTTGCGGCTAAGGGCCACTCGTACAAATGGCTACCCTGTGCACTTCCAAGTCTTAACCATATTTCAAGGTCCTATATCGCGATGCGCAACGCCCTCGCCATGATATTGTTGGCTGCGTTGTGCCAATCGATGAAATAAAATTCGTTGATTGCTGCACGGGGCAGCGGCTTGCGCCGGGAGGCTGGCACTTCCGCAACGTATTTTATTTGCGATTTTGTAGGCCAGTCGTTGCGACGCACCTTCAGGTGTGGGATGTATCGATATGTTCATGAAGGAGGCGAACATACACTCGGTTGGATTTGATTGAAAGGCACAAGTATATGTCATCCTTTCACATTTGGTCGGGAAAACGTGCGTTAGGAGTCGGCAAAGGCAACTAAATTGGGACTGCATAATGTGTACAAGTTTGCCAAGGATGCAGACATGATTCACAGGTATATGTGAAGGGTATGATTGAACTAGGCGCTGTCCATTGTCAGATGGCGAATCGAATAGTCATCTCCAACATCACAATATCGCGGTAGCTCTCTTTATCCTAGAATCTGGGTTGTCGTGTGCCGTGTGTAGCGTAGACGAGGCGCTGATACGGCTAGCTTAAACCTCGCGTCAAAAACCGTCCACTGCCGTGCTCATTGACAGCAGCTACAATTTCGATGGTCTGGCATGAAACAAATTATAACCTTTGATGCCCCCACCCCCCTCCTCTACGTACCGTCGTGTGCAACAGCTTGCCCAGCACTTTGAGCTTGCCTTCCACAACGGGCCCGTGCGGTAAGTACCGGCCGGGTGGAGGGGCGAAGTATTGATGTCATCCCATTCCCGAATGAATTTGTCGACAAAGCATTGCAACTGCACGTCGATGGTATGTTTGCTTGGGAGTGGGCATGTATAACACCGGTGCTGGTGGAGTTCGGTGGCCGGAGCTGATAAGAGTTTAGAACTTACACACGGAGTTACTCGATGAGTCCGATAGGTGGCCGATGGCATCACGACGCCCGTCTGTACGATCGTAAAGTTCACGCTAGAAAGTCGTGCAGCAGGGTATAGTTAGCTATCGTCAACTAGAATTCGTTGGTGGATGGTGGAGGGCGGGTTGTTGCTGTAGTGATTGTCGGCGTCGTTGTCGTCGTTGTTGCTGTAAGTCGTCCCCAATGCTATCCCGTGGTCACGAACAGGCTCCATTACGAGGATATTCAGCCAGATAAAAAAAACAACTGCACAATGACCACCAGCAGTACTGTAGTAAAACAGCAACACATGAAGCAGCAGTACTGCGGCAAATACAGCAGTACAAAAGCAACCGCAGGCGTCAGCCTTAACATCGACGTGCCACCGCGTACATTTGGGCCCTCTGGGTGTCGTCCTGTAGTTGTACTGTGTTGCGTTTCGATATTTGGTTGGGTAGGTGGGACGCCTTACAACTGCGGTTGGCATCAATTCAATATAATCGCGACGGCCAAGTAGAAAGCATACCAGGGGACCCAGTGAAGATATTTCCGGCACAATAAAGACGCCACACTGCCGGTCTGGCGCTTCCTGCTTGGCGTGGCCTATCTGTGAGTATGTCTAACTGGTGGATTTATGGGAAGCCCAAAGAACGGTATGTCAAATAGGTGGATGCCGGACCGTTCAGAAAAACGGCTTCATCCATCTCGAAAGGGGACCCATTTTGCGTCGCCGTCAACAAAAGTTACTGTTAAGGGGCCCCTTCGGAGAAAAGCTATATGTGCAAATGAAAAACAAATCCGTTTTTCTTTTCAGTTGATATAATATATCTGGTATGATTTCCACATTTTCGTGACTCCCTACGGAAGACGGCAAATCTCCAGTTATAATGCTCCTAAATTTCGACCAACGAGTAGTTGCAGAGAGCCTAGTTCATGGTCAACACTTGTGTCTCAGGAGGCATATCGGTCAGACGCCTTGTTCATCACCTACAGTGCCACTTACTCGAAAACGACTCGCCATACCCCTGGTACCCAAGACGAATTTGAAAAAAAGCAGTTTCTCCGGCTGCTGGTACTGTTTTAACTCAGATTTTCGACGAGGACGACGAGCACTAGTTGGTGAACCTACCTGGGCCTCTAGTTCGACCGTCCGTAGCGTCCTACGTGGCCACAGCAGAGTGTAGATAACAAACAGCAGCTCCGAAACGATCAAAATATTGCTGCGGAGTACATTCATTTCGTGATGCAAACACAGCAATGCTTGCCCTCCCTTGCACATCCAAGAGCCCCAATACCTCCGCGAGACTGTAAAGAACATATATACGTGGGTCGGTCGAAGGTCTGAGCATTAGAACTGAAGCTATGCCGTTTTCCGTAAGGAGTACTGATATGGTGACATTATACCAGAAGTAGTATTGCTGCTGTAAAAAAACGAAGATATATAGCTGGTATATTTTTCAACACTCAAGTACTCTTTTCGTTTATATACCGAAGGGGCCGCTTAACAGCATTTGCTCGCAATCAATTATGTACGCGGTTTGTTTATGTGCAAAGTGTGCCCCGATGGCAGGCAATAATGCTGGGGGGTACCCCGCCCAATACGCTCATAAACTTATGTACTGCCTGTAAAATACCCCTATCGCCCTCTGGTTCTTGCTGAACACGCATCCTCCGAGCAGGATGCACCCCAGACGCGGCGATTTCGTGCGGCGGTGGCGAAAACTGTGCTGCGGGAGAGGTCGGCTACACCTGCGTTGCCGGTAAGATATACTTTGGCGAATAATGGAGGGACCCTGCTACTACCGCCGACGCACAACACCTTGTACACTTCCGGACGAGCGAAATACACCGTTGTCCAGTGTGCTCAGAGAGTAAAATGCCTCTATTAATAACAGGCCCGTTTGTAGTAGAGGCCTCGACTCACAGGTAAATTGCGTAAATCGCTCGTTGTGCAAGCAAGGTCCGTTTACATCTGACGAGCGTACATCAAATACGGTTGAGCGCCAACCTACAACTGGCGTGCCATGCACAGCTGCCGTGTTTCTTGGTGGCACACATACCTGAGTACCAGGTATGTCATGTACGTTTATTACGAGTGTTCCGATATAATTGGTACGGGGTTTGAGGGTTTGCTATTCCTCCTCTCTCGTTTTACAATACGTTTTACTCGTACCTAAGGGTGCTCCACGTTATTGCTCGTGCGAAGGATGTTTGGTTAGCACACTCTGGACGTTAAGAGATGAATTTGGCGGCATGGTTCCCCGACACTCGCTGAGTACTCATGCTTTGATTGCATGGGTAGCCAATACGCCCCAGCCATGGTTTTCCATTCAGTCTCTCATAATAGTTTCATTCCTCGTCGAAAAAAACAAAGGCGTCCGTGTATGCATGCGAGGACAAACCTAAGCCCTTGGTGAATAAGTGAGGATCCCCCTGTTCTACTTGCGAACCCACACAAGAACAGGGGCCGGAACGTTTCATGGTGTCTGTCTACGTACCTGCCGCACTCAGATGGTGGGATGCGCCGGGTCGGTAAGGGATGGCCGTTATTGGCTCACCGTCGACTGGCATAAAAGGCATACATACAATATCGCAGACCACGAGTTTACGCAATACAATATCGCATTTCCCTCACAGTCAAACTTGCCACTCTAACATATGCCAGTGTTCTGAGACAGCCGCCAATCACACCAATCTAGAGGTATCTATGGTCCACGAAATCGCTGTTCATGGGGGCCGTATTTCCTCCGTTTTACAGGTCTACCAAGGTCTACTATAATGTGTATGGCTTTTGGTGGAACTCGTGCCCACCTATGGTCAATCAATGCTTACATACTATAGGTGGAAGGTTTACTCGTGCGAGGGGTTTATATCTCCAAACAATATAACAACATCGTTCAATTAACGTTGCAATTGGAGCAGCCATTATTAATGACGAAAGTCGACTGTTCTACGATGATTACAAGGTACTTCACGTTATTTATCAGCAGGCAGTGTGAGTTAGCCCAAAGTCGCAATATTGGGATCACTGGGTGTACGCGAATGCCTGCTTCCGTTTCTGATGACGGTCTTGCAACGCCCTGAGGCGCCTGCCCCCCACACAAGCACCTGATATTAGTATTGCTGCCTCAATCATAGTATTTCTCGCCTCATCGGTTGTATGGGCAGCCTTCACACAATGAGGGCGTTGTGCTAGTGTCCACATACACGACGAACGTGTGAACGCCTACTGTTAACAGTACGTCTCGCCTCACCTTAACGCTAGTTTGTGGTGGATGCAGACGATAGGAACAGACACCCACATTGCCCACTATTTCTCTTCTTCGTTTATGGTTTGTTTCAGTGTTCTAGTCGCAACAGGTCCGGACTGTTGCAGCAGGTGCCGTGCTGTACGCGTCGACGCACGAGTTGCCATTGCACACTAATGATTAATACACATAATCTCGTTGTTCGACCCACACAGTGTTTTCCGCTGCCATCCCGGCTATGTTCGACGCTTTTTGTTTTCAATATCGCTCGTTGATAACTTACAGTTTGTACAGACGACACGGACTGCGACACGGACAATGGCGAAAAATGCTGCCCGGTGACGGACGTCTGCGAAGTCCCCGACCTGGCCGACCCCGGTGCCTGCGGTGAGAGAACCGAATATGTAAAACACTGTTCAGGTCATGGGCATGCTTGTTGTCACCGACAAAATGCAGTGTGGGCTCTTCTTAGATGTTCAGTTCGCGCTTCCTTTTATCAACACGAAACTGATATGATGCATATGGTAGGGTTGGCAATGAGCCCTTCAATTGAACCCGTCCTCCAACGTACCCGACAGATACTCGCGACAGCAATAAGAAGGCATGGACATGAATACTGTGGAGACATAGGCTCATGAGAAATATATGGATGAGCGTGTGACCAATCTGATCATCGTATTGACGATTGCACAATACTGATCTCAACTCTACCCTTTGAATCCCTGTCGCCAAGGTGACCCGCACATGACTGGCTTCCGCGGCCAGAAGTTCGATTTCACGGGCGCAGACAATGGGTGGTATGCTGTAGTCTCGGACCTCCCACACATGCACCTCAACATGCGCGTCACCTCTCCCGTCCCTTCCGTACCCGAGATCACCTACATCACCGGTATCTCAATCGTCACCAAGGACGCCGACGGCTTCGACAACAGCATCGTCATCTCCGTTGCCGACCCGCACAACCTGGAGAGTTCTTGCCCGGTCGGAACGCCCCCCTGCCTCGCCGACGGGGCCCTGCACGTGGTAGTCAACGGTGATGAGGTTCTCCTTTCGCCTGGCGAGGTTACAGTGGCCCCAGGCGTTGCGATTGCCGCAGTCAACCTTCCCGGGGCGTGCCGCAGCTTTGGGTTCGAGAAGTACTGGGAGCGGAAGAAGCTCGAGCGCCTTGCTCAGTCCAGTCGAATGCTCAGTTTGACGACGACTATGCAAGATATGTCGGACTGGATTATCTCAGACCCCACGGCGACCAACAAAGTGGAATGTGAGGCGTACGTGGCCAGCGCTACGGCCGTTGGTGGTGTTGGTCTGTTCGCCAAACAGTCTGAACACGCGTCGTTTCAGATCATGACGCCGTCAGCCACAATTCGCTTGAGCCATGGAAGGCTGCACCAGCTCCCCACCCGCGATCCAACGGACCAGTTCGACCTGCCGGACCACCTGACTTGGCAAATGAACATGGCCATCGATCACTCCAACATAGGTCTCCACGCCACAGGCATCCTTGGCGAGACGCTGGTGCCTACTGTGGACTTTACTGGTGCCCCCATCATGCAAGGCATGGACGCGATTCGCGGGCAGCAGGAAGACTGTGAGTACGGCGACCAATACATTTGGGATGGTAGCTTGTTTTGTTCATTCCTGTACGAGAGCGATCTATATATATATATATATCGCCAACACTATTTGCACATTTATTTAATCTCCATCCAGATGTACGAACATTTTGGTTTTGAGACATGTTTTATGAGCAGGTATTGAAAAACAACTATCCGTCTTCATGTCGGATAGCCAAACTCTGGACGTTACAGTTCGTCCGAACGAACCACAAAACAATTGGTCGGAGGTGCAGCTATAGGATCTGGTTGGTCACATCGTGTAACATAATAAAAACGTCGAATGTGTGAGTACCGGGGCATTCTCAGCAGTCTGCACACGTTGGTACACTATTTTATTGAGTAATGGGATGCTGCCCCCACACATGGGCAGCATTCGCAGTGGGTAATACGCTGGCATACTGTGATGGCTGTCGACTTGTCACGTCTGTGTGGCATCCGTAGGTGGTTCGGAGGTGTATGCGACCGTGTTTTTGCGTGCCCCTCGCAGGTCTATATTGATACCAACACGTAGATTTACAGGACGAATCATACCTAACGAAGAACAGCCACCTGTATCGTACGTGGTCGCATGCATGTATGCTTTTGAATACAGTATGGTATTTTACTGTTATCGGGGTAGTTTGTAGTTTGTAGTATGGATATGCTAAGAAGAGTACGTGTTGGTGTGTACTCGTATTTATAACAGGTATTGCTGCTACTGTATCAAACGGAAATGCCCTCGTATGGCTATTTGCCAAGATAACACGGGCAGAAAATGAATTGTTTTTAGTGTGAGTACCAATGTGAAGTTGGTCCTTGTGTAGGTGGGGGAAAATGAATTGGCTTTAGTTCGAGGATCGCCAATGACCTAGATTAAGTGTCTGAATCCCAAGTGGCCTGCGTTTATGGTCGGGGCGTCCTCTTCGATCATTATCTGGAGTGGCCATCAAAATTTAACCTGTGAATTGACATGGCAATTCTGTGGGGTCGATCATTACCTGGATTTGGTGTCGGTATATAAATCGACTTGTTTTCTGTGTCGTGACACCGAAATGAGGTTGAGTTCAGAGTACGGATCGTAATTGAGTTGAATGTAGTGTTTGGAGTCGAAGTTAACTCGGGTTTAGTCCAGAGAATTGAAATTGCCATGGCTGTTTGTGCGGGTGAACTTATTCGGTGTTAGTGTGTGCATAAATTGCTCTGGGTTTGGGTGCGGGTTGTCGAAAATGATTTGATTTGAGTGTGGAGATCAAAAATGACTTCATTTCTGGATTAGGGTTATATACTCGTACGTATAGGGTATGGATCGCACTTGGCGTGGATTTGTGTAGGTGGTGATAATTTGACTTAGGTTTGGTGTGAGGACAACGACATTCACATAGGTTTAGAGCGTTTACATCGTTCTCCATGCGGTGTGCACTTCCATACTAAACATAGGCAAAACCCAATAAATACTCGATCGACATCCAATAGTATCTATAGTTTACCACAATGGTGTGTTGGTCCGCTTCAAGACACAGCGTGGTAATTATGGTAGTGATGATCTTCGTTCGGTAGGATAAGGCCCTCAAAAGTCCCTTGGTCTTGACGTTGTGTGGCACGAATACCTGCAATCAGTGGTAACAAGCCCTATAGACGGGCATGTGTTTGGATTATTTTTAATGTCCATTGTTTACATCTCCGTAATTTGTGAGTGTATTTGCACAGGCGTTGACGAGGAGGGCGTTTCTTTTCTTCCATCTACATACTCTTCACTTGCCCGAATTTATATATTAGAACACGAACTATAGCGCATAGTTTCCGAAACAAAACACTGTATTGATTCATGCTATCACCAATACCGTCTGCTAAAGACAACTAACAACATAGTCACGGGTATTCACTTAAGAAAACTATTCGTGCAGTTGTAGCAGTACATAGTGTGCGTGTATTTGCCTGTAGTCTGTGTACAAAATCTAGCTAAACAAACGCAAGCTTTATCTGTTCTCCGGACAGGGTGGCGTATGCCGCTTCTTCAGCATACCGAAAGGATTGAACGCAAGAAGATGTTCGTCCCATCCCTGGACAGAGCGCACGCTATTCCACGTAAGGGATCCTGCTGTCCGTTGTTTTGTGTTTGTACCTACACACAAGCTGAGATTTTGACAAGGTGACTCGCTTCCCGCCCGCCCCATCTATGTCCCCCTCCGTGTTCCCTAACAGATCGCGTGCATGGCCCGCTGGGCCTCGTCTTTCGCCAGAGCAAGCAGCACGAGTAGACCTACAAGGGCTCTCTCCCTTCGCACCGGGTATAATGTAGCATATGGCAGATCCCTCGAACGATAGTCGATCAATTTCGGCCATGACATCTTAATTCGTTGTTTCGTGCTGTACGCTTCATGTGTCCTCTCGTGCTCAGATACAACCCGCGTCATTATCAACCTGCAAATGAAGTATATGCGCGTGCATTTCTACTTGTGCAACGCTTGCTCGCGTGGTGCAGTGTGTATGGGTAGTAGGTGCTCGTCGACGAAACGTAGGTGTTCGTCCACGAAAAGTTAATTTCATAAAGAAGGGCGAGATGGCAGTATGCGAGGAGTCTATGCAAGGTCCATATACGTGCCGACATTCGCAGGGGCCAATTCATGGAGACGACGCAGTCTATCGGCAATCAAAAATAATAACAAAATCCGCAGGAAAAAAGTTGTTAAGAAACGAGTGTAGCGAGAAGGGTCGCAGAAAAAATGGCGATGCCACGGTAGGCTGGGAACGTATGAGGCAGAACCTCGTTCTGACTATAAGGGCTCCACGCCGACGAACAACGCCATACATTTGTACGAGTAGGCCCGTTTCGATATTGCGATCGTGCATTTACATATTTGGTCACGTGTACAATATGATTGCCCACAGAGTTGAAGGTACGATATCCAAACATCCCAGGTATTCGGGCGAAGCATAGAGTTTTTTAAGCGAGGGGGCTAAGGAAGCAAAGGGGCACGGTTGCGTGGTCAAAATTAAAAGTGGGTTTTTTCCACCGTTGTTGCATCGACATCAAAACGACGTCGAACGTTCTCCGTCGTCGCGATCAGATGTTCCCGATTGACACAGTTTACTGGAGGTGGGCCCCCATTTGAGGAAACCCTGCGTTTAGCCTTACGGTCTGGATTTGCGTGTTTAGCCTTATGGTCTAGATTTGCGTGTTTACCCTTATGGTCTATATTTGCGACGAGGGCGGCGGGCTTCGCTGGGGTGGCGCTGGGCACGACTGCGATGAAACGCAGTGGGGTGGTGAAGCACAGGGGCGACTAGAGGCAGTGGGCCCAACGAGTGCAGACCGCTTCCCTCTATAAACGGCAGCCAAGCGCCCGAGAGCAGCACTCGATCAATCAGGTGCCCCCCCCCTCGTTTCCTATTATCGATATCCTGTGGAGTATACAGGTTGCCGATGTTATCGACACTGGGATGCAGAGACCTTGCCGATACCACAACAGGTTTTCGCTGAAGCGACAGAACGAAATCCTATGTTACTAGGCAAAAATACTCCTACAGTGGTTCATCCGGAACTTGAGGAGTTCGGAGAGAATGGACCAGACGTTGTTGAATCTGTTCGGTGGGTTATAGAACATTGGGTGTGACCGGCGAACCAGATTCACCCTGGCTTCGACAATGCAGCTCCAGCACAGGCGAGGTAGTATTGCTCGCTCAAGTTATATGATTGGCAGGAAGCGTGGCATCTTGGTGTGTATTAAACTCACTAGGAGTGACCCAGTTGAGTTTCGCAGGGGTGTAGATAGCAGAGGTCAGTTGGAGACAGATCACACGTGAATGTCGACTATGATAGCACGGGTACCGACGGGAGGTTGATCTCTGATGGAGGTGTGATGTGTGCTGGTGCCTGTGTGTCGTTCTTCCTCCGGGATGCAGACATGCGCCACGCTGTCGTTGACGGAAGCGGGGTACGTTTGGAATATCCACGAATATTTGCGGGACGCATCTTACGTGGTGTATCTGCAGAATAAAGTAAAGGGTCGCGATGGTGCGTGCAACACGGTCGGGAAGGGATATCGAGAGGGTGACACGTTTGGGGGGTAAAGTTGTGGCTACTTCCCATCACGATGCATATTGGTATCTGGCACCACGTCCTCATGAAGCTGAAGTTTTCCTCTCACCGTCAGCTTAACATGCCGAGTTTATCATCAACCGTAGCACACAGAGGCGTTTCGTATTCACAGTACATTTGACATGGAGATCTACAGTTCATAGGTTTGAATATTTTGTTTCCCGTGTATTTTAGGGTATATGATGGATTGCAATATGGAACCGTTAGGGAGTGAAGTAAGGTGTTTGGAGGTACCATGGTCACCCGTCCGATACAGCTAACACGTGAGCAGTGCATGTTGATGACCTCGATGAATGCTGTCGTACACGCTGACTGTTAGTTAACTGCGCAACAACGTGCAGGGGACACAATTATCAGAACCCATCGAGATTTCTATACTCAGATTCAGTAGCTTATTTCGTAACTTGTACCGCTGCGTGAGGAGTGTGGAGCAGACGGGCTGCCACAATTCATTTTGCATTGTTACGATATCAAAAACGCGCTGTTGTTCAATCCTTATCGTGGACTAGACTACAGCAGGGGGTGGCGAGTTGTTCTGGGCGGTGCATTATGTACGTGAATTATATTTATTTAGTGTTTGGGTTTTACCAGCAGGTCATTTTTTCTTCTTGGATTTTGTTCTTCCCGTAATGTTACGTCTAGCTATATTGGGAAAATATACATCTTGAAACTGATGTTGAAATGCTTGGCATTGAGATTGCGTAAGTTGCATGTAGTTTGGGATTTGCCGTCTTACAGGGCAAGTTAGGACAACACATCGACACTAGTCGCATCGTGTACCGAGTAGAGAGCCTGTGCGTGATACTCGGTGGATATTATTTTTCGCATATATGTACGGTTTATGTTATGTGACGAGGTAGCATTGCGGTCTGAGACGTGTCCCCGGATGTAGCCTTAGCTGGCTGAGTGGTGCACTAGAGTAGTCGGTGGTACAATGGTGCAGTTCATATGTGACTGGAGCCCATTGTCTAAGGATACGGGTTGAATACGTATTTTTACACTAAATATGACTGTGGCAGGCGACGCAATCGTAAGGGGCTCACAACGTCACCTTAACATATGTATTTGACTTTTCGTTCGACGCCTGACAGAGCAGCCTCTGTGACGGCATCCTGTATTCCTCGTTTACGGAACATACCTGGTGTCTCGTACCTAGCTGATACTAACGCGCGGAGGGCCTAGCGTATCAGAGGGCATGAAGCGGTTGATCACTCCACGTGTCAATCTACGATATGAAAAGGGGACGGTAGTTAACAGCCGCCCAATGGTTTCAACTATAGTCATGGCGTACAGCGACGGACACACACAGTATATGGCAGTTGAACGATACACTATATATTTCTCACGGCATATAGGGTTGACGCCATACTTCCTGTGTCTTCGCATTCGAAACTCATTATCTCATCCGAAATTTGACATCGACGAACATGTCTTCGAAGTTTGATTTAGTACAACCCGACCAACCTGGTTTGCGGGCTACATATTGGGTAGTTTTAAAGCTAAAACAAGTACAACGTTACGGTACCCGAAAGTTTATCCCTTGATGAGCTTAACCAGTAACAAACCATTGAGGTTTAACGTGGTACACTTAGCGCGGCATGACTCACCACGTGTCTACTTGACGCGGCCCAGACGAACCGAAATGAGAGGAATGTCAAGTGTAGTGTCTACTGCGCTTGTATATTACACGGATTACACGCGAGTGTATGTCATCGTACAGTGAACGCTCTAAAACTCGCCTTGTACAGGCCTGAGTCTCGGGAAGGTCATTTTCCTAGTGGAAAGTAATGTACATACGAAGTATAGATGTACAGTACATGCCCCTACTCAAAAGCAGTCCTGCGGATTTGGACCTGAGTATATGATCTGTTTCTATTTCTGGGCCTCTTTTACGTCCGCCAGGCAGAAATCGAGCTGACTTCTCATTTTGGTTTTGAACTGGTCTTCAATGATATTCCGCGCGTTTGGGTTCCGAATCCCTACTCTTACTGGAGGGCTCTCATGCCGCAGACACGTATTTTACAAGGGAATCGAATTGTTTACGCTTTCTCGTCTTCGCCTTGAGCAAATACAGAGTACCGCCGATGCCGTCGATAATATCTTGCCCATGTCCGCCCTGTTATTCGCTGACACTACCATTGCGGGAGGTGGCCACTCCGAGATCACTATCGTTGTCATCATGTACTCCAGTTCGACCCAAGTGATTTTTCCCTTCCTCTCCGTCACCCCCACCCCCCCCCTTTGCCCGCTCCATCCCCACGTTCACATCCACTGCTGTCATTATGGTTCAAACGGCTTTCTTCTCTGTCACTAGTGTTTTCTCTGCCCCCACCCCCTCCTTTACCCCCTCCTCGCCAACACTCTTTCATGCCAATTGTTATCCGCCTTGCCAGGATAAGTGCAACCGGTACAGTTTTTTTTCCTGTGGTCCACCGCCTGCCTTACCTGCAACAGCTCAAGCTGAAGCATTCTTGAAAGAGTAAAACGCTACTCCAGTAGCACCCAAGGACCTTCGACCGGAGCCTTAGCAGGGTCAGTGTACTTACAGCGAGTAATAATTATCCTGATTTTAGCATCGCTCCGCTTGACAAAAAGACTGTAATCCTGGTCTTGAAGCGTCGGTGCCTGTGTCTGTCACTCGATGAAACCCTTCGCACACCTCAAACTCCGGCGCAGCATGATGTACCGCTTCACGAGTGATGCATCAACGGCCGGAGATGCTGCACGAGAACATATATCACCTGGTGGGCATTTGCCGGGACACCAAGGTCCACGTCATCATCAGCGTGAAGCATGATTACGCCGCCTGATGCACGTCACGCGGGGTCCGCACCCTCGGTTTCCTCGTCGTCGTCGTCATCACTCGATCCTTCCGCTTACCCTCCATTCTCTGGAAAAAACAGCTGTCCGGAATCCGGGGATCTTCGCCGGCATTGGCGCCGTGGACATGGAGGTTGACGAGGGTGTCGTCGGTGCGCCCCGTTGTCATGGCAAGCCCACCCTTTCAAACAGGCGCCTAAGAAATAACAGGTGCGAGTGGACGTGTAGGATGGCCTCACCCACCCATGTGTCTACAAGATCCTACGGTCAGAAGCGGACAGCTTGTTGGTCTCCCACATTTCCACGTTATAGTCCTTCTGCAACCACGCCTCGAGATACTTCCCCACCCCAAACGCAACCAGTCGGTCGCCCCTTGCATCAACCGGCTGTGCCTTAGTCGTGCACCCCGCTGGCAGGAACAAAAGCAGAGTGTTGCAGCCATTCTTGAGGTCGTTTTATTATATCTCTCTGTCGTATTCCCGTCCATTTTGTAGGCGAAACGGATTGACTTCTCGGGGGGCTTCATGCTGGAAGTCCCTGTGACGGCTGATCTTATTGTTTCGCCGACTCGTTGGTTGAAGTAGTCGTGTTATGGCGGTTGTTCATGGATGCGAAGGTTTCAATAAATGGGCTGGGCGTGATAATCGAAGGGGAATACGTGTGTTCAACCCGGAGATAAAGCGCCTGCCGATAAGGATGAGGTATGGGCTAAGTGGGCTAACGACTCCTTCGTAGCTCCCTGTAGGCGCTTCACCACGCAAGTAGAGTACCGACTAGGACAGCGCTATACGATGGTTCACCAGCAAGGACCGCCCGCTGCTTGGTAGAATGGTCAGTAAGTGCATTAACTTAGAATGAGCGTGAAGGTGCTTCGTATTTTCCTAGCACGGAAGGCTGGGCAGGAGGGCTCTGGAATGATACAATCGATGTGTTTTGTTCCGTGCATATTGGTGTATGGCGAGAGCCCAGATTGAAGCACCAATCATCGGTGATTTGCATGCAGGCGATATGGCTGCCTCCTATGAACCGATGTTCACACAGCACACTTCTCTGACATGGTGTCTGGTCGGTTGGGCTTTGACGGTGCCTGTACGCTGGTGCAGAAGGCGTTCACCGGGTCCGGAAGAAAATACCAAATGAGAGAGATGCAAATCGTGTTTATTGCGCTAAACAAACAAAACCCAAAACATGGAATATGTAGAAATAAAGGATAAAGAGTGACGACAGGCTCCGTCATTCTTTCTCTGTTTTCCGCTCGTTGTTTGCGTTGTTTTTGTGTGGTTTTGTGTGGGTGTTCACTGAACGCTGCACACCCTTCATGGACGGAATATGTAGAGTACGTGAAAGGCCCCACTAATGCCGGCACGCGGATGGGCTTGCAGCGCACCCAACGCGTTGCTACGGTAGAGGTAGCACTTTCCAGCTGAATCGGTTTCAGAACGATCGGGCTCCTTAACCCAAATTCGTCGGACTTTCATTTTTGTGACGACTAGTGTTTCAGAGTATACTTCGGCCAAGAGATTTCTCATCCGGCAGCACATTTATTTTCCTCCATAACCATTGGTTCGGTGAGGTCTGACGCTCTTCAAGTGAGGAGCTCAGAAAAAACATGGTGCACCTCTATCGTAGGATGCGTCACCCGCGTTGCCGCGAGCACAGCCCCTGCGGAGGCTGGTCAGCGAAGAGACGATGGCCAGCCCTCAAGTGGTAGACCGACTGTGCTGTGGGGGGTGTAGCACAAGCGAACGATGACTGAGCCCGCCTCCTTGAGTGAAGGTTGTGCGTTAGGTATCGATTGGCTGAGCCCGAACGGGTTTCGGTTCGGTAGGCGCGTGGGCAGTAGCCTCACGCACACCTCACATGCGTCTGCAGGGGGGCTATTTCTGGAGAGTCGTTCCGTAGCCCCGTCGACGCTTCGCACGTTTGTTCATGATTTGGCCGCAAACCCTCTCTAGTTCTCGTATACGGAGGGTGAGGACGCTTAGTCCCTTGGTAACCCTAGATAAGTCACCTATAGTACCTATAGCCAATACGTTTAAGAGAGGAATGCAAACAGTGGTAGTCAACCCTAGCTTTGAAAAAAGATGGTGACGGCGCGTACAGTGAGGGCGGCCATCACCGAGCCCGTTGCCCGCAAGCACGTTCGGCAGGCGACTATCAGTTCCCCTCGTGGTACCCAAATGAGATTGTAAGGGCACATCACGTAGTTCCCGCGTCTCTAGGCACCGAGGGGCATAGTGTGCGTGAGCGAGTGCTGAGCCCGGCACCCCGGCTCGGTGGCACGGTAGGCCTCACACAGCAAAGCCTATACATACTTCATGCCTGGTATGCATAGTGTACCCCTGTACATGCCTCTCAGGCGTTCAACGGCAGTTCTGGTTTATGGATATATACCGCAAGCTGCCGCGACTCATCGTCTCTTTCTAATGGGCCGACCCCCACCCTGCGCCACAATGGTCTCTCAAGCCCAGGCGTGAGTGCGGTTTTTAGATGCATTCGTCACTAGACGCTTGGATGTTTCGTCCCTACGTGTAACGATAATGAATAAAGAAGGGGGGAAAGCTACTGAGCCAAATAGGCGCAATACGGTCAACACAAACGGCATACCTACTGAAAGTATCTAGTCACTATATCTCCTGAACAACCCCACTTAAACAAAACAACACAGCAGCAGGACAGGCGGTGAGTACCGCACCGCTTTCAATGCAACGGCACCAGCGGTACCTTAAAGTACATGCATTACGACTATACCAGTACGTACAAGATTCTGCAGTATGTCTGAGCGCCAACAAGGTGTCCAGCTTGACCCCACAACCATTGAACAAGGCAGCACAAACACAAAGAGGGGGGCTGGGGGATGTAAATGTCGTTGCAGAACGAAAGCAAGCATATCATTACTGTGCTGATGACACAGACGACCTCAAGCGTAGTCCCGCCCGATGTCGCCACGTCCGCTTGATCGTGTACGCATGCATCTCGTATGTCGTTACATACCTGACACGTGTTGTTGCACGCCAGCTCGCATGACACGTATGTGATACATGCCTACGCCGGGTGGTGATACGTAACGGAAGCCTGCCTGAAGTGCGAGACTGCCAGGGCCTGGCCGCCGCTTGTGGTACACGCTAACATACACAAATGCTCTCCGTTCTCGTATGTGAACCTGGTGGGGGTTAATAGTCGTAGACCCCTGTTGCACCCAATGAGGCCAGTACGGTATGCGGGAAGAGGTAACTATAACCGGTGCTGCTGGAAACCAGTAGGTATATGATGGGTGAGTATTTGTGGCCACGGTAATAACCGAATTGATTACCCAGCAACAGCCGATCGCAGGGAATACTTGACTTACAAGTGCATGTGTGCCTCGGGGGTATTATTGTTATCAGTACGGACTGCAGTTAGTCGCTGGTCACGAATAATAACATAAATCAACTCGCACTTCTGTATGGATGTAATAAATAAAACGTTGCGAGAATAAGGATGATGTTTAGGTAACTATTGGCGCTGATCGTCATTGCAGAGATTGACCATGCGTATGTGTGAGCGAAGTAATTTAGTTCATCAATAAAATCATCCATTCTGGTCTTCTCTTCACGATAATTGCATGTTTATTAGTAGTCCGTGTCGCCCACGGGGAAAGTGAGTGAAACTGTGACGGGTCCACCTCGTCCATTTCTCTATTCCGCACCCCCCCTGTCTCATATTCTAGCTGATTTAGGCAGCTGACCTTCCCCCTACTCGGAGAGGCAACCTCAACAGTCAAAATATCCCCCCCAAGAAATATAAAAGAGTAAATTCCTCCTTGGATCCATGTTTCTCCTCACCGCCGTCTCTACCCCCATCGTCATCGCCCCCCCCCGCCCCTCCCATTTTAAGCCTCCCTGCTCGTGAATTCAAATTGGGCGGGTGGGCGGGAGGTTGCGACCTGTGTCAACGCATTCTGTATCCTTACTTCCCTATTCTCCCGCCATCGAACTTCTCTACCCCCACGACCGCTGCTGCTGTTGCAACTGTACCGACGCTACTGCGTATGTATGCCTGTCCAGTGTAAATACATACGTACGTGTATATTTCTTGCTGCTGTAAGTCCCCGACCCAGATACTTCCTTGGACTGGAACCATCCCCCCGCCCCTATCCCGTGATGCCGTATGTTTTTTCTCCTATTCGCCAACCTCCAGACTGTCAACACATTCTGCCACTTTGGTATTCTCTTTACGAACCCTGCATGTGTATTAGTAGTCCGTGACGCCCACCGGGGAGTCAAGTGTAAACTGTGATGAGCCCCCTTCGTCTATTTCCCACTTCCCCACCTCCTCTGTCTCCGGTTATAGCTGATGTACGCGGCTGGTCCCCCCCCCACTCGGATAGGCAACCTCAACAGCCAATACCATTCAAAAGCTGCGTTACCAGCCTGTATCTCCCCTGTTCTTGTTCGACACGCCACACCTCGCGCTTCGGTCCCGGCTACCTACTCGGCTACGCTTTCCTTCTCACCAGCCCATTAGAACTCACAGTGGATCATGTCTATTCGTCCTTATGCGTCTCACAAACGCCTGCAACGCCCATCTATCCGGTCCCTGGACCATACACGGTAGGGATCCCTAACCCCGCCAGCCTCATTGATCATACCCTCCTTCCCTAGTGCAGTGCTAACTGCTCCGGTATCCGCTCCACCTCTGCCCCCCTCCGTTGCGATCTCCATTCCCCCCCCCATGCAATCATTAAGCAGTACGTCGCCTGCACTCTCGCCTACAACTCTGACCCCCCCCCCCCAGGCTCCTGATTGCAATATGTGAGAACGTCTCCCCCCCCGAGGGACACTGTTCTCAGATTTTCGCAAACAGCCCCCCCACAGGCCCAAGATCTTCCCCTCGAGCCCCCTCCCGCCTCGGGCCCCCACTTTTTATCACTCTGACCCCTCCTATTTTTCCCTAGTCCCCTGTTCTTCCCCTGAAGCGTGCTTCCACCGAGACCACCGCCCATCTTCTCTCCGGCCCCAGCTGCACGCCTTTCGCGAAAAGGGTTACGTTACCGCCCCAGCGGAAACAACCTGGTGGACGCTCCCCCCCTCCCCGGTGAACAATTTCGAATACCCTCATCCCAGCTGGTACGAGAAGGCCAAACCGGTCGATGCCATTCTACTCCCCCCCCCGCCCCCAACCCCAATTATTCGATGCCCTCCTTCTCCACCCTCGTCAGCCCCCCTGTTTAAGGCCTTCTCACCCGAGAATGGTTGCCCTCATCCACCAGCACCCTCTTGGTCTCTTCTCTCGGCGCCCTGATCCTCACGTGCTGCAGCGGCAGTGACAGTCCCACCCACATACCAGGTAAGCGTTCATCGCAATGCGCTTCTCTACCACGATCGCCTTTTCGTTCTTCCACGCCGATCAGCAGTCTACCTTAAACTCCATCGGATCATATATAAGGTCTCACTCCACCCCCATACCACCCAATGCCCCTACTCGCGTTGGACCTTCCAGTTAATCCATAAGCTCCAACCTTGCACCTTGGTCCGCCGGGTCGACGTCGCAACTCGTCCGAATGCGTAGTGGCCTGAAAAATCTGCAAACACCCCCCCGTCTTCTCCCCCTTCAAACACCTCGGCCTGCTGATCCTCCCCTTCGGCCGTTAATTGTCCACTGCATCGCCGTTGAACAATCGCCCCACCATACGACCGACTTCTCACCCTTTGCTGACCTGCTCATCATGTTCACTCTCACCCCTTAGACTGTCGTCCCCATTTACAACAGCTCCGGGCCTTGTTCAGCAACTGTTTTCCACCCCTGCCCGTTCTACGTTACTCCTGATCTGTCGAGAGTTGTCTCCAATGCACTGCCCTCCCCTGGCACAGCCCAAACACCTCCAACGAATCGTCTAAACCAGGTCCCTATGCGGTTTTGGTCCACGACTGTGACAACGGAGCTTCCGACCTCTCTCCTCCCCCCGCCACGGAGTCGCCAACCTCTCTCCTTTCTACCCCGCCCCCCTTCCACCTTGTCCCCATTTTCCATTTCCCATTGAAATGAAGCTTGCTCAGCTGCAAACGTCACCACACGCCTCCAAAGCTCCCCCGCCACCCCCCCCTTCCATTTTGGCAGTGCACGCCCTCAACGCGCACTGTCAATGTCGTTCCGTGCACTGCTCCCCCACTCCCTTCCCCCCTCGTTGTGTACGCGGCCCCATCGCGCAACTACCCTCTCGTTCCGTGCTCCGTCTTCCACCCAGGTTCCGTGCTCGGCTTCCCCCCTCGTTCCGTTTGCGGCCCCGTCGGCCATCTCCCCGTCCGTTCCGGCCCCGCATCTCCCCTTTCGTTTCCTGCACGGCGCCGTCGTGCACTTAACCGTCGGTTCCTGTCCCGCCCCCGTCCCTCCCTCCTGGTTTTCGATGCGCGGCCCCGCCGCACACTCGAAAGCTCGTCCCATCCACGGCCTCGCTCATACCTTCCCCTCGTTCCGTGTGCAGCCTCGTCGCACAACTCATGACCCGTTTCGGCCCTACCCTGCACCTTCGCACGCTCTCCGTGTACGGCCCGGCCGCGCATTTACCCCTGCATTCCGGCCCCGCCATTTACCTTCCCCCCGCCCGCCTAGGTCAGGTCGCGCACCTCGCTCGTTGCATGGTGATCCCCGACGCGTACGTCCCCGCTCGTTCCTGCCCTAACTACACTGCACTCTCGTTACACGCCCGTCCCGCGCCGTTCACCTCCCCCGTCGTTCAGTGTGCGGCATCGGCGCGCTAGTATCGACTCGTTTGGTTTGCGGCCCCGTTGGCGCACGCTTATCTCTTCCTCAGTCGCCCCCCGGTTTCGCGTTCGGCCCCGCCGTTCATCCCTCCTGGCCGTACGTTTGCGGCTCCGCCTGGAACTTGCTCCCGCAGGCACGTACACGCCCCCCCCGCGCTTCTCTAGTCTCGTTCGGTGTGCGTCGTTGTTGACGCACACTTCTCCTCCATTTAGTCGACACCCCGTTTCGAGTTCATCCCCGCCGGTCAACTCCACCCATGTCTTGTGTGTGGCCCCGCCGCGCGCTCGCCTCACCAGTTCCGTGCGCGGCCCCGCCGCGCTCTTCTCGGCTCGGGTTGTGTACGGCCCCGTCGCCGCTCAATTCTTCCCCTCTCACTCGCCCCTGTGTTTCGTGTTCGGTCCCGTGGTTCATCTTCCCTCATGTTACGTTCGCGGCCCCGACGCGCACTCACTTCCACAGTTACGTGCGCGCCCTACCCTTCACCGACAATGATAAGGAGCAACTTCTGCATCAAAGATGAACATATTCCAGGTGTAACAGATAGGTTGGGGGACATGTTTTGGGGGGAGGAGTGGAGTCGATGTGGGCCGAATACATCGCTCTCTTTCTATCTCCATGTCGTCGTTATGTCCGTGCTTTCGTGCACGCCTGCCCGCGTATGTTTGAGTTCTACTGCCATCTGCCCGCGTATGTTGGCGTGCCCGCCCCGTCTTGCTGACCGTGCCCGCGTGTGTGTGTACAGGCGTGCTACCCGTGGCCTTGTGGTGTCGCCCGCCCGCGTGAGTTTGCGTGCTTGCATCATCGTACTGCCCGCGCTTCGTGTACGCCGTCCGCGTGAGTTTGCGTGCCCGAACTGTTGTGATACTCGCGCTTTCACACCTGTCCTTGCCCGCGTATGTTTGCGTCCTCGAACCTCTGCCATATCCACGCACCTGCGGCCGATATTCGAAACCCAAGAACAAGCACGGCAGCGCGCACCACCAAGCACGCCGGCACGCACCAACGGGAAATTGACCTTGGTGGTCGCCGGGAGAGGGGGGTCAGAAACCCTCGCCGTTGGTCTGTTGGGGAAGAGAGGGATTCGTTATGTTGGGTGATTTTTGTGTTGGTTTCGTTAGTCCCCGCAAGGCAGTGATGCGTTAGTTTGGCGAAACGGTGGGCTGGTTAGTTAATTTACCTGGTGGCGGAAGCACAGATACAAGGAGGGGGGCGACGTGGTGATTTTCTGCGACGTCTCCTTGACGGCAGGCCCTGAATTCCCTCGCCGTAGACTTTCAGGGTTTCCGTTTCGGGCTGTTCTTGCCTGAGCTATTTCGGCATTGGTTTGTATTTTAGTTTGCTGCGTTGGGGGGGGGGGTTAGGTTAAAAGCAGTGTTGTGTGACGGCTTCCTGACGGGGAGCGTCGACAGTCACGGTGAGTACCGCTGGAGTGCGAACTGGGTGGTGCGGCTGCTCTATACCAACAGGGCCCACCCTCACAGTGTGCTATGCCAACGGCACCCACCCGCGTGCCATCGGACTTTTCTGCAGTAGGTAGTGTGGGCGGCGCCGCGTCGGAAGCACGGGTCGTTTAGCGTGAGGGATCGGCGTGGGGGTTGATATTTTGTTGTCGAGGGCTATGTTTGTTTAATGCGTGGGTTATTTAGTTTTACGCGTGAGTAACGGGTTGTTCTAGGCCGGAGATGGTGTTGTTGGTTTATGCGGAGGTCAACTCAATAATTCGGCTCGGTTGACTGACTTGGGTTTTGTGTCCCTGCATATGGACGGGAGCCCTCTGCTCGCGATCGAGACGGGTAAATATCTCTAAAGAAGGCGCGCGGTCCGGAACGCCCCAAACATAAGGGAACGTCCCGCTCACCGCGTTAGGGAATAAAACGGTGCATGAGTGTGCGTGCTGTCAGAGGTATTCCTGTCGAAAAATGACTGGTTTTATCTCCTCAGTCTTGGTTGGCATAGTGTAGTTCGGACCCACCGCCTTAGATATCGCTTGACCTGCTTCGTCCGGCCGACAAGCTGGTGAGGATGTTAAAGCGGTTTTCATGGGTCGGCGGGTTTTCAGAAAAGGGCTGGGCGTGATGATGGAAAGGGGAAATGCGAATTTAACCCGGAGATAAAACGCCTTAATGTAAGAATGGGTTCGCAGAGGAAACCCACAACTGCAACGTAGCTCTTTATAGGATGTTTTGTTACCCTCGCTGATTTACTACACAACGACAGTACCGATTATGACAGCGCTACCCGATGGCAAGCCAGCAAGGACCGCAGGCGGCGTCGTATAACGATCAGTCAATGCAAGAACTTCGGACGAGATTGAACGTCTTGTGTACTTGCCCAGGACGGAAGGCTGGGCAGGAGGGCTCTGGGATAGTACGATCGATGTGTTTTGTGCCGTGCATATCGGGCTATGGCGAGAGCCCGTAGCGAAGTTCCCATCATGAGTAATGTGAATGCATGCGTCATGACTACCTCCTATGAACTGATGTACACGCAGCACTTTACTCTGACAGAAGCCTATGCTCGTCACCCATTGCGAGAGCATTGAAAAGACAATCCGTGAACGGCAGCTCTTTCACAGAAGGGCGCCGCTGCTGCAACACAAGGGGCGTTTGCCCAGTCGGGTAACGTTCATGACGATGGCTGGCGAAAGGAGGGGTGAACCCGAGAGTTTAATACTTGGCATAAATGCATAGTCGAAGACCCTTTGTAGGGAGTGTCGAGCCACCGATGATCAGCGGAACACTCCCCCTTGATGTTTATAGTATACTATACCGCGCTGTGATCCACTGCAGCAAAAAGAGGCGGGTGAGTGGTACCGATTGTTGCTCGAGGAAACCGAACAGTTCATTATCAAGAAACACGATGATGAGGCAAGGCTGAGTAGGCAGCGCCGCGCATCCATCGTGGATTGGTGTCCAAGGGAAGGGAGGAGGGGGTGCAACAGGAGGAGTAAGAGGAAACCAACTCAAAAGAACGGGAGGTAGGGGGGGCAATAGGAGGAGCAGAAGGGAAGCCATGGTCAATGACTGCAGGAAGGAGACGGCAGACAGGGTAGCAAGGTACTACTGTAGGTCAACTAGTGAGTGGAACCTGCCTCTGTGACTCGTACCGCGAACTGCTGCAGCTGCTTCGAACGAGACATTTGTCGCAGTTTCGTTTCATTATCATCAGTGTGTTTGCGACAGAAGTAAAAACCAAACCCGCTAAAATAAGTGAGTTCCCTTCTCTTCATGATTTCGGTGTATTTGCGAGTGAGGTAAATCAAATCGTGCAAGCGATGCCTCCGAAAAATGCGGGGGGAAGTGGGGGTGCGTGTCCACGCAGAAAAACAAAAATAACAAATAACAAAACACAAAACCGGCGTACGAGTAGCAACGGCAGCCCAGCAACACTGGTGACGGCAGAGTTGAACGCAGTGCCACCGCTGCTATCGCACGACCGCAAGCAGCAGCTCAGCTAGCGGCAGCTACGTAACGTCGGCTAACAGCAGCATCTACTTGAGCAACATACTCACCAACATAATTTGCCCCAGCAGCAGCAGCAGCAGCAGCAGCAGCAAAAGAAGAAGAAACAGCTTACATTTTTGCATTTTTCGTGTTTAGGACATATTATTATTTTCGTCTTGTGCTAGTGCTGCTGCTTCTGCTGCTGCTGTTGCTGCTGCCCACGATCTACGCGCGCCACCGCACCGGCGCGCTCCGCGGCGAGCACGCCCGGCACCCTACACATAATGCGTAGCGGAGCGCAGCCCCTGTTAAGCTAGTGCGGCTGCTGTTACCGCAGTGTGGTTGAATTAGAATGATACACGAGCTGTCATGTTGTCGTGCTCCACAAGCAAGGCGGTACAAGCACGTGTACATATAAATACTCGTACTCGTACCAGTATTCCTTTCTGAACGAGGCATCCTCCACGACGCCAAACGGGTGAGAGCGTACCGTAGTGGACCATCGGGAGTCCGCCGGCACCTCTCTGCCACAATCCAACGCCGCTTGTCCGCGTCATACCCCAATTACACCTCTCGAGTCTTCGTGCCCCCAGCGGTTGGTTGTTGTGTTGTGTGCCACAAGCAGCGCAGGTTAGTGCGCGCGAGGCCTTGAAGCCTGCTCGGTGTATATAAGCCAATTATATGGAGACCAAAGATGTACCGTACATTTCGTCGGATTACTACTGTACAGCACCGTGCATCAAGCACATTTTACCCCTTTTTCCAAATACATACATTTAATCCTACCTTCGGGGATTGTTGTCGAGAAGGAAATGTAAACCAAAACGTTATCGAGAACCTTCCATAATTTGCGCTTCGAGCCTCCGTGATTTTGTTTCCTTTTTGCTTCCTGGAATTATTCCTGTCCCTAAGAAAATGGGTCTCGTTTCGTGGGTGGACAACGAGCGCGTGTTGTTGTTTCATTGTTTGGCATTGCCTGTCGCACCCCCCGGCACGGTTGGCAAACGCAAAAAGGAGGCGACAGGCAGAGTAACAAGGTACCAGGCCGACTAGTAGGTAGAACCTGTCTATCCTACGCGTATGACAAACTGCTGCAGCTTCCTGGACGTTTCTTTCATTGTGCTTCGGTTTGCCCTGGTATTCCTGTCGTTTCTTTCGTTGGTTTTGTAGTGTCTGCCACATCTCGTTCGGGGGGGCACGATACTATCTTCGATTGTTTCTCCAATGTACGTTCGTTGTTTTCGCTCGTTTCTGTTTCTACGATTCCTCTGTGTCGCTGGTTTGTGACCACGTATCATGTACTCGAATACATCTAGGATTCAATTATTGGCACGGAAACTGGATGTGCTGGATGTGGACGGGTAGAAACAACAGTTTGATGTCAACAATACACAAGACACATACATGTAATACTGCCACCTGACATGGCGGTTGCCGCTGGAAGACAATCTTGGGCGTGACTGTATTGTTACAGGGTGGCGTCTGCATCTCAGTACCCTATGATTCCGGTGCAAAAAGTGAAAGAGTGCGAATTGGAAAGCTACATGAACGTCTACGAGCAGCATTATTGTACCTGTGAGCCCCGCTCCATTTGTTTCTAGATGAAATCTAATTGAAAAACCGACGAGGTATGAGTTGGAAGTAAACGCTGTACAAAGTACATGACTGCACAACACGGAGTTATAGATGTCACCTCTTTAAATATCCCTGTACGATATGTCATGGTGTACGTTTCGTGCTTGGACGAGTAGGTAACCCCTGATGTGTCAGAAGCCTTCGTCGCAGTCGTGCACTGAGTCGTAGCAGGGCAGGCTGTTGGCGTAGCACTTTCCGTCTGAGCACCGGCGATAATCATATCATAGCAGGAAAACGCAAACGGAAGCACAAAATCATTGGATATTTGACATAAAAGGAGCGCATATATATCGTTATCGGTATTATACGATACTTCATATGTTTACGTAGCACAAACGGGACACGATATACAGGTTGAAGCAATCCGGTTGAGAATGAAACTCTCCATACATACGGAGACTCGAAGCCTCAATCTCCGACCTAACATGCTTTATGGATACCTGTTAGACCATCGGGGCGCGACCGGTTTGGGTTAAGGTGAACGTGTGAATTTTATTAATTCCACCTTCGTGACCCACGATAAACTCTAAACTATATAATTCCCCTCCTCACTGTTTCTCGCTTGTCTCCCCCAGCGACGAAGTTTGACGGGTTTCCATGAAGTACTACGAATAAAGCCAGTCGGTTTCAAGGACCCAATCCTCATATCACATCACGCGATCACATCACATGATACATACTAGAGGTAAAATCCACTATAATGATGTTATAGTTCGAAGTAGTGGTGTTCCTGAAAAGGTACGTGCGATTATTTTTTGTTTTTATATCCTCCGGCGGATGGGTAAAAATAAAGCTTACGCCCTCATAGTCGGTGTTGTTGGATATATATGTATACAAGGCTTTCCTTCGGAGCGGTTGTAAGATCGGAATTGATTATTTCACGAATATAATTTGCTTGTAGTTGGGTTTGGACTAGTCCGCCAAACATTGCAGTTGTATGAGGGATGAGTGTGACCACAATGAGGTACGATTTTACAGAACATTAAACTATAGCCTACATCAAACCGTCCATATGCGGGCGACGGAAGAAAATTATAGTGGTAAGGTTGTGCCCCCCCCGTACGCAATGCCTCAGCAGTGACAGAGCAGCAACAATCAACACAGAGCGGCAACCTTTAAACTGTGGACTATGCCGGTTCATGGAGGAATACAAAATGTACGAGGGCAGAGTGTCTTCGAGGGGCGTTACAGCGGTCTACGTATTTTATGATACTCGTACCCCATACACCGTATTTCGTACGGGTACGACTTCTTTACTTTATAGCAACAACTCTTTACAGAGGATTTCCTGTGAAGTTCCTGTAAAATATTGAAAACAACGTGCCTCTTGCGGAGACGGGAAGTGAAAAAAGAGCAAGCTATTCGCCGGGCAAGTTACTACGCTACAGCATATGTTATACCTGATGGACCTGTGCAGCAGCAACACAGTAATAAACGAGTTGTTCCGGGTCCCCGCAGACCGCAGACACACTCCTTCCGCCTGAGCTACCGTCCAAGAAATCGATTGAGTACTGCTTGCTCTGCTGCAGTACAGCAGTACACCATGATGAGCTCTGCCTGATACTGGTAGTATGTATGCGTATGATGGTGTCTATCTATACGCTCACAAAATGTCGGCTGTACAGCAGCAGTACATCACATCATGAGCTCTCTTATCTGACAGTCTGTATGCTGGTGTCTCTCCTTGGAGCTGTACAAATGCCGGCCGTCGAGCAACTGCACGAAGAAGAACTGTCTTACAACATATATGCTCTGGTCCATGCTGGTCCATGGACGAGTCGACAATGTGTACCTGCTTTTTCATACGACCCGAAGACAAAACGACGACACTCTGCCCTCGTACATAGGATCGGTGTGTGTATTGTGTGATACTCGTACCCCATAACGTACTTCGTACGGGTACGACTTGTTTACCCACTAGGGGCATTTTTTACAGAGGATTTCCTGTGAATTTCCTGTAAAATAGTGAAAACAAGCGTGCCTCTTGCGCAGAGGGGAAGTGCAAAAAACAGTAAGCTATTCGCCGGGCAAGTAACTACGCTACAGCACTATTTATACCGGATAGACCTGTACAGCAGCAACACAGTAATAAACGAGTTGCTCCGTGTCCCCGCAGACCGTAGACACACTCCTTCCGCCTGAGCTACCGTCGAATAAGTCGATTGAGTACTGCTTTCTGTGCTATAATA
>MEHQ01001365.1:0-32249 GCA_008828725.1 Saccharina japonica | reverse complement strand
TTAAATACGTCAACAGTAGTCTGCTTATGCCTAGTTATTAACGTACACTAACCGTGACGTTCCGGCAGTAGGCTACTGTGATGCCTATTTATCACAAGGTACACTAATCGAGACGCTCCGGCAATAGTTTACTGACGATGCCTATGTCATGGTATTCATGGTATCCCCGTTTCCCCTCTATCTTCGAGGTGGCGTGTTTCTAATGAAACACGCAGAGCAAATAATGCTCATTGCTCGCGCCGCTTCTCATAAATATCACTGACCAGGAGCGGCGATATAATAAAACGTCATCGAAACGTCAATCTTGTGAGTGACTGAGCGCGTCTCTCGTCTCCGTCTCAACCTGCTTCCGGTAGAGGGGTTAGTCCACTACCTACTAGGTAGCTGGTTTTTTTTTGGCGTGCGCTTACCGTGACGTTGAAGATGTCTCTGGACCCCCTGGCCTCCGAGTGCTCCAGCCTTGCGTCGTCCCTGATGCCTACGTGTGAAATAGACAACAACAACAACAACAACAACAACAACAACAACAAAAAGGAAGAATAAAAACAGGGAAAATGGACCACATGCGTTTTTTTTGTTTTTGGGCTATACGTTTTATAGACCAAAAACAAAAAAGCGGCGAAAGAGGGACCCCTGTTTGTTTTGGCAACAGCGGTCTAGACGGAAAAAAAAAAGCGAAGGTTGTGGACGATCCGACCCGTGCGTGGGTTTGGTGACAAAAAATATTTCGAATTATATACAGCGCGGGATACGTTTACGGCGCAGTATAATAGTAGTCTGATGGAAACGTTGCCAACGTCTTCGAGATTACGACTAATCCCAACCTGTCGCCCTACGATAAGGTCCCTGGCCCCAAACCAACCAAAGGCGACCAATCAGCGGTTTCGGCGTTAGAAACCCGGGGGAGGCCTAATGCAACACACCCCTCCTACGAAGGTATCGCAAGAACTCTTCTACGTCATGTTAGTGATAGGTCCTTTCTTCCTTCTCTTATAATCGGCCTGAGAGCGCCATTTCAAAATCAGCATCAGTATTATCTGTCTTCATAGCGAAGCTCGCAACCGGACATTGCCTAACACAGCAACAATCCAAGCGCTTACCTCTCTCGACTAGTAGTATCATCATACGAAGTCGGCCATCTTTCATCCTCAACACATCAATCAGTGCTCTCTCTCTTACCTGGATGGGCGCGGGGACAAGTCGACAGGCTGCACTTCCCGTGGCGGAACTGGTGGCACACGCGCAAGCTCCTCGCTGGGGGACCCGACATCGCCTGCTGCTCCTCCTGCTGCTGCTGCTGCTGCACTTCCCAAGCGTTGGGTTATAGGGTTATTAACATTGGGTTATAGGGATATTACTGTTGGCTTATACATAAAGGGTTATTAATGACGCAACAAAAAAAAAACACAAGCGGCGAGAGTGGGGGGGGTGGGGGGTACGAGTGCGGCGGGATTTTGTTTTATATGAAAATAGTGAGAAACGATAATAAGATAACAAGCACACACGCTATGTGTATGGTGTGTGTGTGAGTGGTGTGGATCGATGCTGTAAGCTTCGTGTTTGTTCGTCAACTTTCCCTTGTATATAATAGGTTATGATAAAGTCCCGCAGGGGGGTTAAACACAAAAAAAAAAACAATGTGTCGAGATCATTCTTCGCAGGGTTTGTTTGTGCTCGGGATACATACGCTGGTGGTACCCGGCCGGGTACTAAAACCTGGCTGTTTTGGTTCATACTCGGGTATGTACCCGACTACCCGGGTACCGGCTACCCGAGTACCTGGGTACCCGACTACCCGCAGAGTACGTACTGTACTAAACACGTTATTGTTGCACTCCTACTCTTGCTTACCTGTTTGGTTTGGCTTAGTTTTGGTTCTGGTTCTGGTTTTGGTTTTTGGTTTTGGTTTGGTTCGGTTCGGTTCGGTTAGGTTCGGTTCGGTTCGGTTCGGTTCGGTTCGGTTTGGTTTGGTTTTTGGTCAGGTTTGGTTTATATTTGCTCTCTTTAGTTTTATTTTTGCTTACCTCGACGAGGGCGTCGCCCTTCTCCAGCCCCCCTGCAAAAGCCCCCCGCATGACCCCCTCCCCGACGTCCTTCCTCCTTGGTGGCCCCGCCGCGTCTTTACCCTTCGTCCCAGTCCCTTCTCGGGGGTGTGGGGGGGGCGTGTCATCCTGTCCATGGAAACGTTTGCAGAATACACTTTTTCAGGATGTATACGCAGTATAGTACCAGCATATGTGAATGGTATGATTGAAATAAGAGCTGCACATTGTCAGATGGAAAATGGAATTAGTATTATACATCCTGAAATGGAATCGTAAGAATAATACGAATACCAACAGATGTATATCAGGATGTCTGTTGAGGCTGCATTTTCACGATACATTGTCAGTATATATACAGTAATAGGTACCTTTGGTATACTTGAAGTATTAAGTATTTATCTGGATGCATATTTCAGGCTGGGAGTCCGTGGCTCATTTTCAGGACACACATAACTATTTATACGCATCAGCATGCATTTTCAGGATACTATATTTTTGAGAGTTCTCTTTCAGAACAGCAGCAGAAGGTTTTGCACCCGCTACGTAATGTGAGGGTGTTCCCTACTGAGCTATGGGGGTAAAATATCAATCGATTACCCAGCTCAGGGTACGCCTTAGAATTACGGCTGCAAAACCAATCATACTCTTTGTGCATATATATACGCCCGTGGGTAACTACTAAGAAGATCGGCCCTGATACGATCAGCCTGATGATTATTTTCAGCGAACGACACGGCGAGAGGGGACTACTACTGCTGAAAAGGCATTAGTCGGTTGGGCTACTTGTAAAATGCTAACCTTTCCCCCCCACCCAATCTAAGCCTTATAACAACACTCTTCCCCCCCTTCTGAACAGCGGGGTCTTTGGTCTTCGTGTGGGTCTTCAGTCCGAAGTTCTTGTAACAATCTCTGGGGACCCAAGGAAAAGAGAGTGTTTATTCAGATTCTGACATGAGGAAATTCGCTTTTCTTAAAAAAAAAAAAAAAAAAAAGCGTTTTCATGGTGGTCTCGCGAGATTCGAACTCACGAGACCACTACATACAACCCATATATCTTGCTGTCGATGCCATCTGTTAAGGCGCTAGCCCGATGGGCGCTACGTACTGGAAAAAAGGTTAACCCTTTTCACCTACCTACCCAATATAATCCTTGCAACACTCGTACGGGGATAAACATGACATACCTGAAGCAACCCACCACCTCCTTCCCTGCCACCTACTACAACAGCGGTCGGAAGCAGCTCCCCGATTGTCGTGTCATCGTCATCACCATTGCCATCGTAATCGCCACCGTCGTCGTCGTATTCGGAAGTTCCGTCGGTACCGACCGTTCCGTCGCCCTTCACAGGCGTAAGGCGGGGATTTCTGGTGAACCGCGAAAAAAAAAAAACGCCGACGAGTTTTCCAAAGCCGGCGAAGCCGAGGCCCCCGTTGCAGCCGCCGTCGTCAAAATGAACACGACGATTGGTTAGTACGGTGCGCGAGACAGGTATTTTGGGGTTGTTGGAGGGTGGGAGGCGGGGCTGGGGTGGGGAGCGGGGAGTGGGAGTGTCTGGGTGCGTATAAACCTGCGTCTGTTGCCCACCGCCTTTCTTGTGTCGTCATCACTGTTCTTTTTTTATACATTTCTTGAGAACATCGGGAGTTAAGATGGCTTGGCTCGGCTTTAGTTACGCACGAACTACAACATAGGTAATTTTGGTTTTGCTTCGTAAACTGGAATTGTTCGCAGAGTAGGGAACCCTTTGCACCAACATAAATGTTTGAGCCCTGCAACAAAGCACAAAACGCTTTTCGCAGGAAGTATGGATTTGATCAAGTGGTGTTGTGTACCGCGGATGTGGTGATCCAGTGAAAACACAAAAATGTGTAAAACAAGTTAAGCACAACAAAAACAACAACGACGACGACGACAACAACAACAACAACAACAACAACAACAACAACAACAACAACATCAACAACCCAAGACCAGACCAAACCAGATCAGACAAAACCGAACCAAACCAAAACCAGAACCAAAAACTTAAAACCAAAACCAAACCAAACCAAACCAATAACAAAACCAAAACCAAAACCAAAACCAAAGCAACAGCACCAACACCAACAAAACCGAACCAAACCAAAGCAAAACCAAACACTAAAAACTAAAAACTAAAAACCGAAACCAAAAACCAAAACCAAAACCAAAACACACCAACACCAACACAAACACCAATAACAACACCAACACCAACACCAACACCAACACAAACGCCATTCAAGGCGTACCTCATGCCCCGAAGCGCCGCCCGAACGGCCTCCCCAACAACCTTCTCCAAGTCCTGCCCGTCAGGCCCGACTGCGTTGTCGCAGAGCGAGCACCGCGGAAACGAAACGCCGGAGTTCCGCTGTCCGCAGGCGGCGCACTGCCAGGGGTGCGCGTGGAGTCTGTGGGATTGGAACTCCGCTACGTTGCTGGGTACGAGGCGGAGGGGGGGGGGGGGGAGGAAAAAAAAAAAAAAAAAGGGAAACAGAGGCAGAAGGGGGAGGGTTATTACAAAAAAATATCTGGAAAAAGGCCGGCCGAGGGGGGGGGGGGGGTGGCTTGATTTGAACGGCCTGCAAACCAAAGCGAACTGTTTCAGATGACGCCTAGAATACAAGCACAGCAAAGTAAAGCAAAAGTGAAACAACGCAAAACAAAGGAAAGCAAAGCAAAGCAAAGCAAAGAAAATCTCACGTGAAAACCCTCCGGCAAGGCTTGTCCAGCGGGCTGGAGTACGGGACGGGCCAGGGATCCCACACGCACGTCATTGAGTCGGAAAACGCCGCTGGGGCGTTCCAGGTGCTGCGCTTGGTGGACTGTTCACGGCACGTTTTTTTTCGGGGCGTACGGACAAGAGCAAAATCGACAGCTTTAGTTGACATCAACTTTAACACAAAATTTGACAGCAAATTGACCTCAAATATTTGGAAGCTCAGGTCTGACAGTAAACTTGGCAGTAAATCTGATGGCCAAATGTGAACAGAAACATTGACAGAGAAAATTTGACAGTTTTTTTTAACAGAAAATTTGACGGCATATTTGGCAGTGACACTGACCGCGAATTTGACAGTGGCCTTGATCGAAAAAATGACTTCAAATATTGGCACCAAAACTGGCACCAGAGTTGGTAGAAAAGTAAACAGGAACTTATAGTGGGGGGCAGAAGAGGCATCTCCGGGCTTTCGCCTGCCGGGTATGTTTTGGTTTGCATGCGACCCGGGGACGGGGAAGCAGCGGACGGTGATCTAGACTCCTTCCCTTCCCTTCCCTTCCCTTCCCTTCCCTTCCTTGCAGTGGCTCGGAGGCTTTTTACGATAGGGGGACAGGGGTTGCAATCATGAACCGAATCATTTTTTCCCACGGACGGAGCTCCTGAACCGACGATCTACCCAATATCCTCAGATCTGCTGTGCAATTTACAAACATGTTTCACTACTGTAGATGCCATATAGCCCATGGAACTGCGTACCGGGCTGCTCAAGGCCTCTTCCACCGCTACCAACACCAACACCAACACCACCAACACCATCTAAACCACCACCAACAACACCAACACCACCAAAACCACCACCAACACCACCAACACCAACACCAACACCAATACCACCACCACCAACACCAACACCAACACCACGAAACCATTAATACCACCACCATCACCACCACCACCATCATCACCACCACCACCACCAATACCAACACCAACACTACCCCACCACCACCACCACCAGTGCCACCACCGCCACCACCACCACCACAACAACCACCACCCCCACGACCACAACCACCACCAACACCACCACCACCACTACCACGGTTTGTTGGGGAGGAGTCAGTGCTTCTCAGCGCCCCCGCCCTAGCTAGGCGCCGGCCCGCATCTCGGAACGAAGACGGTTTTGCCAACTTTGTTTTTTTCTCAAAGCCGGTCGTCGGGTGAAGTATTTATGATAGCTCCTCAACCAAGGAGCCTGACAGGCACAATTAGTCGCTACCCCTGTATGGCAAACACGCGTCTCAAGTGGGCATGGGGGCTTGGTTGGTTGAAACGGCGTGAGTTTTGGCGTGATCCGTGTGTATATGTGTATATATATATATACCTGGTATACAGTAGTAGTGGGGCCTATATAAGGCGGAGGCGTGCTACGATAGGGGGGGTATCCCGATTTCCACAACCACGTTTACGTCACTCGGACGAGTGGCTTTGTAACTCACTCAAAATTAGAAATGAAATTGACCTGTGGCCGCAGAGGAACAAACAAGCCCATGGCAGCGCCTTTCGCGAAAAAACAAAATGCTTAAAAGCTTGACTTTGCAACGAAATAACTAGCCACTCGGCCGGGTGGCTCTGGTCAACTGAAAGTATCGGACTTGAAAGCGACCCCCCTACCGTAGCACCAGTCGGCGGTATATATAGTGCAGCGATGCACCGATTGTGACCGCCTTGTACCGGGTGGCCGCACTATTAATTCCACCGTGTGAGTGCATTGTTCCGGTCATGACGGCCGATTTTGACCGCCTTGTATCGAGCGGTCGCCTTTTTTTGTGTTGCGTTGTACAGGCTCCATTACCTACTGCTGTACCAGGTATACCTCTTGAAGGTACCAGAAGGCGTTTGTGTCGGGGTCGAGAAACTCCACCCAGTCGCCCGATCGCTGCACCTCGCGACTCCGCTTCGTCAAAAGTTTGAGGGAGTACAAAGTGGGCACAACCTGAAACCGTACACATGGCGAAACGGAACATTTCGCACATCGGACAGGTCAGGTCCCCCACAGATAAAATACCTCCACAGATCAGATCCCTCCACAGATCAGATCCCCCCCATGCAGCAGTATCAGATCCTCATTTCGTGGTCTAGACAGATCTAGGGGCAGATAGATATATCCAGCCTTGCTTTACGTATGAGATCTGCTCGATCGAGATCTTGTGTGCCGGATGGGGGGGGGGGTGTCTTGACACAGGCGGCTCTTTGGTGCACATGCTTACCAGGGGGATATCTGTATATTACGGCTCTTGCACAAAATGCCCTAACGGCAACTATGATATCTGATAAGAGATGGACAATATCGGGATATTTCCGGTGTGTGAACCCCCACCCCCTCCCGCCCGCCTCCACACACATGCACACGCATGCTAAATGCTACGATTTGAATGCTACCTGTATCGTACAATAAAATCAGATAAATGTAACGGGAACACACTACGTGCCAAGGAACCGTGCTCGTATACAGTAGTAGTACCGCGGCGCAATTCTCGTCGTTTTTGGTTGCCACCCGCATCGATCAGCAACTTCTGAGCTCTGAGCGGTCTCAGTTACAGTCAGGCTTCCAACCGCCCGCACGCATCACTCGCTCACCTGCAGTTTCCGCCAGCGCTCTTCGGTCGCTCGTCGTCGCCCCAAGACGCCCCGGTAGTGGCACTGAATAGACGTAGCTGCTTCCACGCGAGCGCGTCTTTCACGAGAACAGAAACAAAAGGTACAGACGAGGGAGGGGGGGGGGGGGGGGAAGGGAAGGCCCGAAAAGTTTGAAACGTTGCGACAAACCTGTTGTTGCCACTACTTTCTTGGAAATTGATAAAGAGTCAACAAAAGGGGGGGGGGGAGGGAGCTCATATTGATGCATGCCGTAGTCGATGAAGAGGATAGAAGGGGCCGAGCGGGGGTAAAGGGGGGTGGTGATAAGGGGTGGGGGGGGGGCGTGTAGGGCTGGAGGGGGGGGGGGGGGTACTCATTTGTTGCTTGCCTTAGTAATTTGACCATTGACCACGCATGCCGGGGCTAGATGGGGGGGGGTCAGGTATTGTTGAACCCCAACGGATAGTATGTGCCTACCTGGTACCTGGTATATTTCTACAGTAGACTCAGACAAACCGGCAGGGGGGGGGGGGGGGGGGGGTTTCACAAGTTCCCATAGATTCGCGCTTAAAGGGGACAATACTTCGTATTATCACATGCTGACTGCCGTCTGCTGCTGTGTATATATAGATACCTGTCTCCAGCGATTTGCCGACCTTCCCAGCCCCGGTAGGCAGCTTGGATCGAGGTGGCAGCCTGCTCCCTCCGGTCCACTTCCGCGGCCTTGAGGTCCTGTTTCCTCCCGGAGAGCAAGGAGCAGCAAAGGGTGTGTGGTCTGCCCCAGGTTGACCAGGTGACGGAGTCGATCGGCAACGCCAGGTCTTTTACTCTGTACTACTGTTTGCGGTATAAGTGTACATGACAGCCAACCCCACAACAAGCACGGTTAGTTCTGACCTGCGGCGTGAAGCAAAACCCTACACAACCCTCTCTCGCGACGTCTGAGCGCGACACCATATTTCAACGTTTACTGTTCAGTACGTAAGACTGCTGTGCGTAGTTCTCGACGGATTTTGCGGAATCGGTCCATTCTCGTACTCTCATGCATATCGTAATTGTAGCTACCAGGTAGCTAAAAAGAGGTGGCTCGTGAAAAGGACGTGTTGTCGTGGATCATCTGCTTGTTCCCCTGCTTGCGCTCGCAAACGGATGTCGTTCCATTGTCCGTGTCTCCCGACCACAGCCCGTACTGCTGTGCTTGTATACAAGGACGCGCGAGAAATTGCTGTACCGCTGTGCTGTACGTACGTAGGCGCAGCAAACGCTGGCAAGAGCAAGCTTAGCAGTGTACGAGTACACGTATATACGAGTACCACTACTGTAAGTACTACAGGTAGTAGCGGTGGACCTGTGGGCCTTGCATCACTGACTGTACTGCTGTACGAGTAGCATACCGGTACCTGGCACACAGCACACGGCACACAACACAGCACACAGCTCGCAGCACACAGCACACCGCACATGCACAGAAGTGCACGTGTAGACAAACCATACGAGCAGTACAGAGTACAAAGCAAACCGTCGCACACGCACACACCGCACGAAGCCAAACTTGCGTCGCACCTCCCAGTAGTCCATTTTTGTGGAGCTCTGCCCGTCCACCCACTCCCGGGCCTGTTGTAGCCGCCGTGATGCACGACCATCGCGGTCGCGCCCGGCTAAAAAGGCCCGCATCGACCCCCACGCGCCCAGCACTTGTTGAAGTGTTCCGGTGTGGTGTTGGTAGCAGTTCAAAGCTGTTGCCCCAAAATGCCAGCCTCACTCAGGATGTGGTTTGCCACTTCTTAGACGTACAGCAGCAGTGAGTGGTTGTCCCCCCGTACGAGTAGCGATCGGCCCTCGTACGTGCCACAAGGGAGCAGTCGCCGAGAAGCGAGATAGGCTCTCGGGGCTCGGGTGCGTGCGCAGTTTTCAGCTCGCAGGAAAAAGAAGAAGAGCAACTCATCCAGAGCCAGCCGCGAGAGTCTCAACGTCGCCATCCCGGCGGTAACATCGTGTTATGTACCTGGTACATAGCAGCTCATCACGATGTGAGTTGCCAGGACTATAGAAATACCCTGCTGTATGATGTTGCAGAGTCAGAAGCTCTAGTAGTCGAGCCGCAACATCGCATACTCGATGCACAACAGCAGCGAGTGGCAGGCACAGCAATACTCAACATCGACACCACACGACAACGTGACATGAGTGTAGTCGAGAGTCGAAAAAAAAAGCGAAAAATGAAAAGCGAAAAAACGAAACGTTTTTTTCGCACAGTCCCGCGCACGCCTATTGGCTCATTACATTGATGTCATATCTCTGGCTTTTTCGATTTTTTTTTTGCCGCCGCACACGCACCCAACGCATCCCACCCCCACCTCGACACAACTGTCTGCCACTCCATCTCAACAACCTCATCTCCACTTCCAACCTCTCTACACCCAACCCAACTCGAAGATGAAGTCCGCTGTCATGGCTGTTGCTTGCGCCGCCGGCGCCCAGGCTTTCGTTGCCCCCAGGTGAGCGAGCGCTTCGAGTCGGCCGCAGCTTCCCCAGTTTGGTAGCATTGTTTACGTCGCTTGTGTCTCTCGCGCTTTCTTGTACAGCAGTAGAGTTGTGCATGCATGCTCGCATGCATGCTCATGCTCGTACGCATGTGCTTGCATGTGGTGTGCGCGTGGCCTCGAGGCACCCGCCAGCGTTCGCTAGTCGTGCGCGCTGACGGCGTCCCTCTTGTGCCTCGGGTGTGTGTACCGCGTACATGTTGCAAGGAACTTGTCTGGGACCAAGGTTGGGTTTTGTGCGACCATTAGATGACGTACGACCATTGCACCGTAGTGCGATCTTGACCATCTGCTCCGACTGCTGTGTGACTTTATCAGTAGCACTGGCACAGCTTTGCCCTTTACAATACACAGCACCTGGTGTGTACCTGGCAGCTGCGTTCTCTTCCTGCTGCCGTTACTGCTGTAGGCGCATGCTCACTCCCGCCCCGACATGTACAGAAGCAGGAACGCACCGTTTTTGTCCCGAGGTTGAGCTTGCGCGCGCATGTGCATGTGCGTGTGGTTTTGTGTTGTTATTTTTCATTTGAAAAAAGTACGTAAGCGATGACATCACAGGCCACGTCGCGAGACAAAATTCAAAACAGCTGACGTACGAATCATATCATACGTGCCTTTCTCCTATACTTATTATCTTCCGCACATGCAAGCAGCAGTTGTCTTGGGTATCTCCCCTCTCATCATACCATGCCGCTTCCGCTGCTGCTGCTGCCGCTGCCTCCCATGAGTGCGTCGCGTGTGTAGAATGCCCGTACACAAGCGCACATCGGCACCACCACCGCTGCGCTTAATTGTGCGTGGAGCCGTGTTCATACACAGCCTGATAAACCCTGCTCGCTGCTGTACTATTTCCTTATTATTAACTCTTCCGTTTCCCCCTCCCCCCCCAACCTCTCTTTTCCTGCTTTTTGTCTCGCCATTTTTTGTGCTCACAGCGCCTTCAACGGTGCCGCCCTGACCACCTCGGCTAAGTCCTCTTCCGCCATGAAGATGTCCTTCGAGTCCGAGATCGGCGCACAGGCACCCCTCGGCTTCTGGGACCCGCTTGGCCTCCTGGCCGACGCCGACCAGGAGCGATTCGAGCGCCTCCGGTACGTGGAGGTGAAGCACGGCCGCATTGCGATGCTCGCCATCGCCGGCCACCTCACCCAGCAGAACGCCCGCCTGCCCGGCATGCTCTCCAACTCCGCCAACCTCTCGTTCGCGGACATGCCCAACGGTGTGGCGGCTCTGTCCAAGATCCCCCCCGCGGGCCTCGCCCAGATCTTCGGGTTCATCGGCTTCCTTGAGCTGGCGGTGATGAAGAACGTGGAGGGCTCCTTCCCCGGAGACTTCACGATCGGTGGCAACCCCTTCGCTTCGTCGTGGGATGCCATGTCCGAGGAGACCCAGAACTCCAAGCGCGCGATCGAGCTCAACAACGGCCGCGCCGCGCAGATGGGCATCCTCGCCCTCATGGTGCACGAGGAGCTCAACAACAAGCCGTACATCATCAACGACCTCCTCGGCGCCTCGTACAACTTCAACTAAGCTCGAGCCTTGCGCTTTTGTTGTAGTTTTGGATTTTGCGTTACGTCGTTTATTTTGCACTCACATTTTTTTCCTTTCGTTCGGAGTTGCATTTTACCGTCGTTTGCCGTTCTCGGCTTCTCAGGTTCCCTGTGAATAATGATAATTAGAGATTTTCCAAGGATCGGTTTTGCGACGCGCACTCGGGTGAAATTTTGTAAAACGTACCATAGAGCTGGCTACTTTAGAGGCTAGAATTACTAGAGAAGTCTGTGGACTGACTTCGCCCGTTTGGTTTTGCGAGCATTTTCACCGGATTTTAGCAATGATTTTGTTATTTTTTTTGGTGTAGTGTTGGACGGTTGGTTGTGGGCTCATGGGACTTTCGTCTGGGTGGGATGGGGGACCGGCGTCAATAATTACAATCAATGCAGCAATGCAAACACATAATTTTTCCCGTCTTTTATATTTTGCTTTAGGCTAGCAACTGAGCGTTCCATGCGCGGCCAGCTATTTGTTTAGCCTGTTGCCAGTGCTGGTGCCGGTATGCCTTGATGCCAATATCATGCGTTGTTTTTTGTCGTTTTGATTTTTTTGTTGCTTGCGTCGCTTGTTATGCATGCTTCAACCGAGCGTTCCATGCACGGCCAGGTAATACCTGTTCCAGTGCTGGTGCCGGTCAAATAATGAGTTTTATTATTTGTCAAATAATGAGTTTTATTATTTGTCGCTTGTGTTACGCTTTTTTTCTCATCCAAAAATAAATCGCACAAAGTAAAGAAGCAACTCAAACCACCGCGCGATTTTTCTTTCTTATTTTGTAGTCTACAGATCAGCTCTTTCAAATTCACTGGGAAGGCGCCTAGTGAGTGTTTCCCCCACTGATTTCGCTTGTTTTATTAGCTATCTGTGAGCCCAAAACTAACGACGGGCGGTATTGAGAAACGGTTTTTTTCCGTGAAAAAACATTGGTAACCTTTTTCTGTGAAACAAGCGTGTTATTTTTTCTGCAAAAGAAAACGCAAGCACTATATTTCCAAGTGATTCGATTCTTATATTTTCTGCAGAAAGCATTTATTAGCTAAAATATTCCAGTCATCTCGAGCAAAACGGTATACGATTGAAAACGGATCGAAAACGGTAGGTAGTACATATTACGGAGGACCATAGTAAATAGGACCAATTTTTGTTAGTAAAAATAGATAAATATATAGGTTTTAGTGTGTGCCGCAGGTGCTATTTACTATGGTCCCCCGTAGTAGTCGATGTGACAAAACACCGCGTCTAATAAGTCCACGGTAACCTTGCGGTAACAGGTAAAAAATTCCAGTAACACTCAGGTCAGTTTTCTGTATGTAAGGTAAAACATTCAGCTCAGTTTTCTGTACGTGGGGTAAAAACGAGTACCTGGTACATTCTACCTACTACACGCGTACGGACACACAGGCTAGATTGGCCGGGATCCCATGCATCCTTGCATGATGTGCCCGAAAAAAACACTTTTTTGTTGTGAGACATCCGAGCTGTAACGGCAATGCAAAAACAACTGCTTGCTGCATGTATGAATGTAGCACTCATAGGCGTTACAATGGAGAGAGGGATAGGTGAGATAGGTTGTCGACATCTTGTGGAGGTTTGCTACTACTGCTACTACTACTGCTGCTGCTGCTACTACTACTACTACTACCACTACTACTGCTGCTGCTACTGCTACTACTACTGCTACTACTACTACTACTACTACTACTACTACTACTATTTAATACTATACTACTATTAATACTACTACTACTATTAATACTACTACTACTACTACTACTACTACTACTACTACTACTACTACTACTACTACTACTACTACTACTACTACTACTACTACTACTTTACTCTACTGTGTTATACTGCAGCTAGCTGATGATGATGCTGTACTTTGTTCGATGTCTCGAGTCCACACACAAGAAGACTATTTTTTGTTTTGCGCCCACAGCAGTATATGCAAGGGGAGCGCCGAAGGGGTCTCGGCCACCTGGCAGTAGCAGTATTAATAGTAGTAATAGTAGTAATAGTGTGTTCTTCACATTACACCGTCCTTTCTACCCGCGTCGACATCCAGCATCCAGCACACCCAGTGTCCGTGCCGATTCTTCATCCTAAAAAATATACCAGTTCAGAACCTGTGGTCACAAAACTACGACACAGAGATACTACGCTCAGTGCAGTAAGCAGAGCAGACAATGCAATGTCATATACGACAGGCACGACCTTAGCTCTACCCTGCTACGTAGCAACCCAGATGGATGCATGAAGTATTTGTGTTTATTGTTTATTACGTAATACGACAAAAATAACAGATCAGACCACCAACAAAAATACTACAGCAGTAATAATAATACCGGAATAAGCAATGAATGGGACACAGACAACGAGCGGTGACTATTAATAGTCTGCCTGTGTACAGTATATTAGCTCCGGTCGTGCGATCACAGCAGTCGTGTAGTGGTGGTGGTAATGGTAGTGGTGGTGGTGGTGTTATTGTTACGGCATTCGACTATCCTACTACTATATGCAGTATATTTGGGGGCGAGGGACAAGGTCGGTCGTGGCGAGAACATGTACGTACGTAAAGGGGGGAGGACATGATGTGGCGGTTTCGATAGATACCAGGTACAACACGTCCGTGCGTACGCAAGTACGTACACACCTCCAACATTTGGGCTCTCATTATGTTTTTTGGATAAATTATGACATACGACCCGTATAACATTTTACATAGAAACTTTTTGCCACATGATACAGATACTACGTGATCTTGTCCCCTTCCAGTTTCGCCGCCTGCGGCGACACCACCTACTATCTCCTACTCGTAGGATCATACCAGGTACGCAATCTACAGTATTATTAATAGTAGTAGTGGATGATTGCGATTGATTTCGCTTTCGATTGTTGGTTGTTGCAATAATGGTTGTTGGTGGGTGGGCGCGGGGGCGGAGGTCGGGAGGGGAGGGAGCAGCGTCGGAGAGAAGGGGGGTCGTGTGGATAGAAAGAGGTAAGGGGTGATGATTGGCGAATTCGACGCGTGTAGTGGGTTGCAGAGCCGAGGGGGGGCGGCGGGGGGGGGGGGGGGGGGGGGGACGGGGGGGGAGGGAGAAAGGAATCGTGGGATAGAGGGGGGTGATCAATTTCGATGGTGTGGCTGTTGCAGGTTGGGGGGGGGGCGTAACTCATTGTTGCCTTGCCTATCCATTTGACCATTGACACACGCATGCTCGAGACGAGGTGGGCGGGGGGGGGGGGGGCGGGAGGGGGGGGGGGGGGGTGTCCGTGCTGAGTAGGGAAGGGGATGATGGTTGCGATTTTTGATGGTTGGCTGTGGGAGGTTGGCGGGGGGTGGGGTACTCATGTCGTGTATGGCCCCTAGTCGTATAACCATAGACCGGGAGGGCGGGGGGGGTCACAACAGTGAGTATAGATTGCGATTTATATTGGTTGCGGGTTGTTGGCGGCATCGCGGGGGGGGGGAGGGGGGTCACCGCGTTGCACAAGAGGAGGAGGAGGGGATGATTGCGATTCGATGTTTGTGAGGTTGTTGGCGGAAGGAAAACTCGCGGCGAGTAGGACAGGGAGACAATTAATTATGGCTTTTTCGATGGTTTTGTTGGTGTATTGTGGTGGCGAAGAGTTAGGGCGGCGGGGAGGCGGGGTCGTGGCGAGAAGGAGGCGGAGGGGGTGATCGTTACTGCGATGGTTGTGGGTTAATTGGCGAGGGAGAGTAGGGGTCGTGCTGAGTAGGAGGAAAAGGGGATGATTGTGACTTCGATGGTTGGTGGTGGGTTGTTGGCGGAAGGGGGCGGGCGGAGGGTTTTCGGTAGCGCTGGGCACTGGCACAGCTGCATGTACCGGCAGTAGTAATTTACTGATTGACCCGGCCAGCATATTCGCCAGCAGGTTTTTAATTACGTACGCCCAAGAAACACGCCATAGTATAGTACGAAAACCCACCAAATGCGTTTCGGAAGGGGCGAGGAGAGAGGAGAGACAGTATTATACTGTTGCAGTCCAGTATATACTGATTGATTTTGACGACAGTATAATCGCTACTGACTGAGCCAGCCAGTGCCCAGTCCTATCTTTCGGTGAGTAAGAGGGGACGAGATGCTGATTGATTGCGAGTTCAATGGTTGCGGGTTGTTGTCGGCGGGAGGGGGGGGTCGCGGTGAACGGGAGGAGGAGGGGATGATTGCTATTTCGATGGTTGGTTGTGAGTTGTTGGCGGAAGGAGGGGTCGCGGCGAAGAGTAGGACGAGGAGGGGATGATTGCGCTTTCGATAGTTGTTGGTTGTTGGGGGAGGGGGGTTATAGGGAGGGGGGCGGGGTCGGGGTCGTGATGAGCAGGCGGGGGGGGGGGGGGTGATTGTAATTTCGATGGTTGTGGGTTGTTGGCGAGCTGGAGGCCGTGGTGCGGCCCCGTAGGCGACGTGCGGCCCCCCGCAGGGGCCCCCGGAGGGGCCCCCGGAGGGGCCCCCATAGGGCCACGGAAGGTCGTTTTGTTTTACGATACCATACTTCGAAGTATATGCGTCAAAATACTCAAAATGTGCGTCTAACCCGCTTGGTTTAGAGCTGTTTAAGGCCTGCTTCGTCCTCAAGCGGAGGAAAACGGCAACGGTTTCAATCGAATTCTCAAAGGAAGTATAGTACTCTATGCCAAAGGAGGGTACCGGCCCCAAATAAAACATCTAAGACGAAATCAACACAAACACAAAAAAAACTCAAAAAACAATTTCGCCTGCTGCGGCGAAAAGCGCGCCATTTTTTGTTTTGTTTTTGTTTTTCTCGCCTTCGGTGAAACAGACCCACCCAACTTCTGTTGTTTTTACCTGCGGCGGCGAAAAAGGACTCGCACATTTTTTTTCGCTTACGTACGGCAAAACAAAACAAAAAATGCGGCACAGGGAAAAGAGTGGTACTACGGCAAGCCGCACCATATGCCTTCGGTACGTGGTGAAAAAACGGGAGTTACGACAAAAAAAAAAAACGCCTGCTGCGGTAGAGAGGTGAAAACCATAATGTTTCTGAGGGTGGTTAAGGTCACTTGAGGAGCTCTTACCTCACCCAAAAACTGATTTGGGAGGGAAATAAAAGTTCTATGTACCTGATGAACAATACCATGGTCTTAACCCCTTAAGAACTGGTTTCACGAATTTGGGGACAAACTACTTGGAACTAGAGTGAGACATTTTTTCATAGTTATGAATGGGTTGAGTATGAAATGAAATTTCGACGATTTTGGAGTTAGTTAACCCATTCAGAACTGAAAAAAAAAATCCCACACGAATTCCAAGTAGTTTGTCCCCAAAAACGGGGGACCGGTTCGTGAGGGGTTAAGATAAGGAGCATTATTATCATTCAGAAAACGTTTCAGCCAAAAAAAGGTATACCTTACACCTCTATCATCGCAGCACGCGTCAATCGTGCGCCAGCGCAACAGTTCACCACCTATGTTACGCCCTGCACGGTAGGGATTGCACTTTTTTCGTTCTTAAGGCAATATTTTCTGGCCGGTGAAGCTCCGCGTGTGGGAAACTGTACGTACCGGTTTTACGATAATTTTACTTCCTTCCGTATTCAATTCATTACTATCATACACCAGCAGTAGCACATATATAGTAATCTTGGTCGGGGTTCGCGAACAAATATCTTCGAATTCATGTTGTTTCGGGTGTGAGATATTGAGTTTCCTCATGTTTTGAGGAGTTCAGAAAAATAAGCCACCACCCCTATAAGGCATTACTCGATGATCTTACGGGGGGGGGACCTACAGCAGTATCAATAGTAGCAATCAGAACCAAATATAGTGTGTAAACATAGGGAGATATACTTGTCTTTTTTGGTCGATCGTGGGTTTTATTTACTACCAGTATCTTACTACAACAATAGCCCACCCAGTCATGGTTTATGGACCCATCGTGGACTCTGAAAACTAGTCTCCCTCCAAATAAGAAACAGGAAATCTGGTGAAGGCTGGATTTCTTATCTGATGGAGGGTGCTTTCTACACTTAATTTCAAGATGTAACGACTCCCGAATTTCTTGTTTTCCTCTAAATTTCACAGCCTGGCTTCTCTTGTTAGCCTGTTTCGTAGTATTAGTAGGTTCCCTGTACTGTTGTAGGAGATAAGAGTGTTTTGGGGGGAGGGGGCGTCAAGGCTTTATTTCGGCCTTATTATACTGGTTTTAGTGTGTAAGGGCGGTCAGTCAAGGAGGTCAGTCAAACCGCGGCGGTCTTTCTATTAACCGCTTTTGGAGCTCCGAGATATGATAGCGACAAAAAAATAAATAAAATGATAACCTCTACGTACGGGAGCGGGGACGGAGACACCACTCGACCGCGTACGGAGGGCGGCGTGGGGGATGCTGTATGCCGATGACGCTGGCGTTGTATCGAGGTCCGCCGACGGACTGGCGAGGATGATGACCATTATCGTGCAGGTGTTTGGGGAGTTCGGGCTGACGGTGTCGGAGAAGAAGACGGAGACTCTCCTGATGCGCGTAAAGGAGAAGCAGCCAACACCGCCCCCGCCGCCGCTGATCATCGAAGCAGCGGGGCAGAAATACATCCAAACCCTCGAGTTCCGGTACCTGGGCGGCCTCGTCAACGAACATGGCGACCTCACCCGGGAGATCAACTTCAGGAGCAGAGCAGCGTCGGCGTGCGTCAGGAGGTATGGCCCGGAGCTCTTCGATAGGCCGGGAGCACCGTTTCGACTCAAGGCCCGCCTGCTTCAAGCGGAGGCGATGGAGGCACTGCTGTACGGTTGCATGACATGGGCCCCACGTCGCGACCACTACCGACTGCTGCGGACGATACACCACCGGCTGCTGCTGCGAGTTATTGGGTACCAGCGCAAGCAAGGCACCTACCGGCAGCTGTCCTACGCCCAGGCCCTGAAGAGGGTCGGGTGCCAGAGCGTGGAAGCCACTGTCCGGCAGCGGCGCCTGCTGTTCGCGGGGGCCGTGGCAAGGCAGCCAGACGGGCGACTCCCGAAACGACTGATGTTCGGGGAGCTGGTGGGGGGGAAGGACCCGGGCGCGGGGTGCCCGGAGCGGAACTGGCAGACGTGCCTGAAGGACGACTTCAAAGCGTTCGGAGCTACGCACGGCTCTACGGACGACCAAAGACGTGTCTTCGGAGTCCCGAATTCAGTTTGGGCGGAAGCAGCGAAGGTGAAGGGAGGAAGGCAGTGGTACAAGGGAGTGCTGCAGGGAGCTGAGAGGTTTATGACCTCCTGGCACAAGGAAGAAGAGGAGGCTAGCCGGAAACGAGCGACCAAGCGAGAAAAAGAGCGCAGCAACAATAAAGAGACGCCAAAAACCAACGGGACGGGAGGGGTGCGGAAGAAGGGCGAATCGGCGAGGGAAGAAAACAAGCGAGAAATGGCGGACCGAGCGGCGCGATATGTGCCGGATTGACTCTCCTGGACTGTTTGTTTTATTTTTTTCCCCCTCCCCCCCCACCGCCGCACCATTGCACCACCCCCTCGGGATAACGTGTCAATGTGTTGTCTCTGCGGTCTTGTTTGTTTGAGTGTTTGCTTATACTTTTGACTTGTCTCTTTGTCTTTGTCTTTGTCTTTTTCCCTTCGTTGTTTTTGACCTTTTGCAGTTACACTGCTCGCAGGCCGGGGGTACATCAGTCACACGGGACCATAGTTCCCTTCCCCCGTATCATGTCTGCGTTTATAATCGGGGTGGAGGACTCGATTTGTTTGCCTGACCGGTGTGAACCCGGCACGGAACACCCCGGCATTATAGGGGCACCAAGATAGAATCAGGGGGCGTATACCCCCGATTGGTGATGTTGACCTTTCCAGTTATATTTTTACCTTCACATAGCGTGTAGAGGGGAGCGGAGGGCTCCAGACTATCTGTTTTTGACTGGCTTTGATCGCTTTGCGGACCCTTCGGGTTCCACTTTTCTTTCAGTATACTTTTTTTGGGCAAGTTAGCCTGTGACCACGGGAATCGACCGTGTCAAGTGTTGGATTAGTACGGACAGATGGAGGTACTGGATAGAGAGACCGGCACGGTTTTTAATGTGAAGACAACAACAACAACTCGTATATATGATCTATTCCCCTATCCCCCTGAAAGGCGTTCGTCCTTATTTTTTATCGTATCGTTATCGTTTATCGTTTTATCGTTACCGAAATACCGAACATTTTTCGGTTCGATATATATATATTTTTATCGAACGATAGTGAGTAAATAGTGTGGATGGGGGTAGATGAAATTAAATAATTAACTACTTGAGCTAGCAAGGGCGTCCGAAAAGTTTTTTTTCGTGTGGATTCATTAATTTAGCAAAAGGTTCCGTTATCGAAATACCAAAGATTTTCGGTACGATTTTTTTTTAATTATTATCGAACGATAGTGAGTAAATAGTGTGGATGGGGGCAGATGAAATTAAATAACTAACTACTTGAGCTACGTATTAAAATGGTGTGGATTAATTAATTTAGCAAAAGGGGAAGAACATGACACGAAGTAGTGCTGTTGGCTCGTCTACGAGCAGCGTGAAACATCGCCCAGAAGTGCGGGTAGCAGGCATCATATTGCGCCCATGCCGTACAGGTCCCCTTTTGCATTGTACCTCGGCGGACACCAATGTGTGTATCTGACCAGCCAATCAAATCAGGCGGTGGCAGTCGCTGCTGTAACCGTCATTTTTTTTTTCTTCTTTCATCGTTATTTTTTCCCTCTGCAAGTCCCCGAGAGCAAGTCCCAACAGGGTTGATAGAAACAACAACATATTTGCTATTCGACCTACTCCTCCAATAAAAAACATCAAAAGCGGGCCCATCAGCCGTCATCAGACGGGCCAACAATAAAAAAAATATACCCGACTGTTCCGAAAGCGACTCCTCCCACTATACAAAATAAACCTACCGAGGGTGGGGTGGGGTGGGGGGCACTCGATATTCATGCATGGCCGTAGTCGTATGACCACAGTAGACCCTCGCATCCCTACAATGCCGGGAAGGAGCATGTCGGGTTTTCACCGACCAGGCAGACATTGCTAGGGGGAGGGGGGGTACTATTGTCATGCATGGCCGTAGTCGTATGACCATAGACCCTCGCATCCCTACAATGCCGGGATGGAGCACGTCGGGTTTTCACCGACCAGGCAGACTTTGCTTCCACCAGGGGGAGGGGGGGCATAACGACGCCCCGCGAGGCCCTCACGTCTGGAACGTGTCGGAAGCACGGAGCGTGTGTAGGCCACGCAATTTCGTGCTGCTTTCTGCAACAACTGATACAGCAGTAATACAAATGAACACTACATGGACACTGCACATGGACACTGCACTCCATTTACACTTCACACCCCTCCCCCGGCACTCCCACTCTATCTACCTACCGCCCAACCACTCGCCGTACGCCACCGGGTGTACGTAGCGCAGTGATCCCGAGCGCAACAACCTCCCCTACGTAACCGCCCGACACCAGCACGACGCAACGACGGTCTAGTCTATAGTCTATACACTTGTTGCTGCTGTACAGCGCGTGACCGTCAGTACGTGTTTTTTACAGCTATCACTGCATCACATTCCACGGCTACAAAAGAGGCTAACTGCACACCACCTCCGAGGGTTAGAAGCTAACTGCAACACCACCTCCCAGGGTATGAGGCTAACTGCACACCACCTCTCAGGGTTACGTATATAGGTGATAGAAACACCTGACAGCTAGCTGGCCTATCTGAGCACGCTGGACCACCTCCACCCCCTCAACCCATCCGAACTTTTACACACTCCAGCGGCGTTGGAAGCGGTACCTTAGACGTATCATTGCCACCGACGATATTACACCGTTCCGCAGAGCAGGAGGGGTTCCGGGAGCGGGGCGACTCCGCTCAAAGCGTACTTTTCACCAAAAGGTACCACTCTGTTCCTAAATATAAGCACCTTTTTTACATTAATATTGAATGAAAACGGTTCTTATATTTCGGGACAAATTGGTATTTTTTCAGCCCCAGAGGACGGCGTATTATTGTAGCATTGTTTCTTCTACTGCTATACCCGTGAAGAGCGTCGAGTTCGCACAGGGGTGCGTTTTCAGTTTTCAGCGCTCGATTTTTTTCCAAAACGGGAAGGTTTTCCAATACCGAACAAGGCGTTTTTCGGAAAATATCTGGTCGAGAGAGAGCCAGCCTTTCGGAAAAAATAATGTACGATTTTTCGTAGCACCCTTATAACCGTTTTCGAGAAAACGAGCGGCGCTGAAAAAACGATCGCACTTCTGTGCCAACTCGACGCTCTTTACGGTAGTCTCTCAATCCCCTCCCCCGCCCCCCCAGGTTGGTGAAAACCCAACGTGCTCCGTCCCGGCATTGTAGCGATGCGAGGGTCTATGGTCATACGACTACGGCCGTGCACGGCATGAGTACACCCCCCGCCCCCCCCTATTGCAATTATGATAGCTTGTTGTGTGGAATAGACGGGAGAGCGACGGAGCGCGATGAGAAGGCGAGGGGGGCAAGTCGCTAGAGTGCGGTCCGAATACACCCCTCGGCATGAGTACCCCCCCCGCCCCCCCCCCCCCGACCGGTACAGTGCGGAAATTTCCGCTTCAATACCCGGCGTGTCACCGTAGGCGCTTACAGGAAGTCAGTTCGGATAGCCCAGGAGAGTCGTCTGAGCAGCCGCAGTCGTTTCGGGGGTATCGGGGGCGCCACCTGCTCTCGCAACGGGTGCAGACGAGAAGACACACAAAAAGAAAGGGTGGAGTCGAGAGCCATGAGTCAGGTCAGCCCTGAAACACAAAAGACCCTCAAGATGTCAGGACAAAACGAAAAAATCAAGCGCAATATTTGGCGGGGAGGAGCGCGGCTATACGTTGTCACAGGTCAACACTGGTATAAATGTGTGTTCCTCTAATGACGGTCCTGTGGGATGCTGCTTCCATGAGAGGGGGGGGGATCGGGGTAGGGGGTGTACTTCATGTTCATGCATGGCCATAGTCGTATGACCATAGACCCTCGCATCCATACAATGCCGGGACGGAGCATGTCGGGTTTCACCGGGTCGGGGGGGGGGGGGGGGGGGGGGGGGGGGGGGGGGGGGAGAAAAAGGGTTACTTATACCGATATACCGATAGCCGTCTGCGCGTAAGTGCGTCGACGACGAATGTCGCACAAGTATAGAAGCTCTCTGGCAAGGAATGCATACATATCAAGGACTCACCGGGCGCCTTCACAGGTACTTGACGATCGTTCGGAAGAAGCCCTTCTCCTCAAACTCCAGCAGCGACGCCACGACGCCACCAAAGTCGCCCCCGTTCTCCGGCTTCCCGCCGCTCCCACTCCCACCCCCACCTCCGCCTCCACTGTCGCCAGCGTCCCCCACAAGCGCCACCTCTTCCACCCCGTTCCCCTTCCCCTTCCAACCTCCGCTCCCGTTGCCACCTCTGTCCCCCACAAGCACCTCCTCGTCCTCTTCCTCCTCCTCCACCACCCCTTTCCCCTTCCCCTTCCCGCCTCTCTCGCCTTCCCCCTCCCCCGCACTCGCAGCCCATCTCCTCTTCCCCGCCTTTCTCCGTCTCCCTTCCCCCCTCCGGGCGTCGCCTCGCGCGTCATGTGGTGCATGTGCGCCGCGAGCATCGCGAGCTACGCGTAGGCGAGCGAGGCATAGGAGGACTAGCCCGCGTCGGCGCCAAGCCCTGTCGGCGGGAGCGTTCGCCAGCAGCGCTCGCACGCGGTCGACGTCCGCTGCGAGGCTCGCCTCCTGTCGGACGTCTGCGCCGACCACCTCGGCGGCGGTCTTGCCGTCGTCATCCAGCTCGGATTCGTCGGCGCCCCATCTCAGGAGAAGGTCGACCGCCTCCGCCGCGCCGACCTTGCCGGCCTGCTGAGCCGCGAAGTGGAGGGGCGGCTCGCAGCTTTGGTCGACGACTTCGTCACTCTGCGGCTCTTCGTCGCCGAGTTGCTGCTGCTGCTGCTCGTCACCCTCCTCCTGCTGCTGCTGCTGCTGCTGCTGCTGCTCATCACCGTGCTGCTGCGCGCCGCCACCCTGCTGCTGTTGCTGTTGCTGCTGCTGCGAGCCGCCACCCTGCTGCTGCGAGCCGCCACCCTGTTGGTGCGACCCCCCACCCTGCTGTTGCGAGCCGCCACCCTGCTGTGGGCCGTCGCCGTGCGGCGGTGGCGGCGGCGGCGGCGGCGGCGGTTGCGGCCGCGGAACCCGGACGGGGGAAGCCCCGTGTCGGAGGAGCACAAGCATGGCTTCGAGGGCGAGCGACTCTGAGGCGAAGTGGAGCGGGGTGCAGCCTCCGTAGACCGTCCGCGCGGCAACGCTGGCCCCGGCCTCGATGAGGGCGTCGACGGCTCCCGCCTGGTTCTTCCACGCGGCGTGGTGCAGGGCGGTGCAGCCGGTGGTGTCGGGGGCGGCGTTAACGTTCACCCCCACCCTCACCCCCCTTCCCGCCCTTACCCCAACGCCTACGCCGACGCCCGCATCTGAACCCGCGCCGCCCGGCCGGGCGAGCTCTCTGACCACCTCGACGTAGCCGCAGCAGGCGGCCACGTCCAGGGGAGCCAGCATGAGGTCGTCGACACGGAGGGTGACGTCGGCGCCGGCGGCCAGGAGGGCGCGCGTCGCGGCGAGATGGCCGGACTGGGCAGCCATGTGGAGGGGCGAGCGGCCGGCGCTGTTCACGACGCCCGTGGCCGCTCCACGCCGGAGGAGGGCGGCCGCGGCGTCGCCGGTCCCCGGCTGGCCGGCCGCGAAGTGGAGGGGCGTCAAGCCCTCGGCCGTGCGGGCGTCTATGTCGGCTCCGGCAGAGAGGAGGATGTCAATGAGGCGCACTCGTCGGTCGGTTCGGCCGTGCGTCGCGGCGCCGATCACGGCGCAATGAAGCGCGGTCTCTCCGCCGGAGCCGGCTTCGTTCACGTCCACCCCGTGGTCTATGAGGGTTCTAAGGACTTCCACGTGCCCCATCAGGGCGGCCACGTCCAGCGCGGACACCTCTGCTCCCCCGTAGCGGGTGTTGGCGTCCACGCCGGAGGCGAGGAGGCTCTTCACGACGGAGACGAGGTCGAGGGTGGCGGCCAGGTAGAGGGGGGCTATTTCCCCGGCCGGGCAGTTCATGGTTTGCTCCTCGTGCATGATTATCCTGGCGACGTCTTTACTGTTCATGTTGACCGCCGTCATGGAGCAAGAAGAGGTCCCGGGATCCTCGCCCGAGAGTAGCGCTCTACGCTTTACGTGGCCAGGTCAAGGTTCAGGACTCAGTACCGGAAGCTTCGTCTGACGACAAGGGCAAGCGTCGAAGAAAATAAGATGAAGAACATTTTAGGGAGTTGCAAGTAACTGCACGGCGGTTTCAGAACGGTTTTTACCCGTAGCCCTCCCCCCTCATATGAAACTCCCTGTATTCAAAAGCCTCCTTGTAATATCGTACTCCAATTTTCTCAAAAATTAAAATTCGCCCGGACAGGGGGGATAACTTTCAGCTGCTGGTACTACTACAGTGCTTGACTGTCGTGGGAGGTTTCACGGTAATGGCGGGGCACGGAACCACGTACACGCCCAGCGTGTACCTATCAGTGACGGATGATGCCAACCGATGGCGCGCTGGTCCTCCTCAGCAGCATCAGCTCCCGAACCAATCGAAGGTACGAGTACGACACAAAACACTAAATATTCCATAATAAATGCCAGTAAATAAACAAGCAGGAACCAACACGCTTGCCCTCGTAGAGCAAGCAGAAAGCAGCTGATGCGATGCGGAGAGAAATCAGATGCCAGGTCGAGGAAGCTGCGAACTTCCGCCCCCCTCCCCCCTCCCACCCTCCGAGTTGCCAGTGCTGGGGTCTGCGTCGCCTCAAGTGGGCCGTGTGTCACCTCGGCCGAGTACCGGAGGTGGTCGTTTTTGTGCCCACTGGAGTCAAACCTGTGCACGCTGCTCTAATTTTCGCACGCGTGTTATAATACGCTCGTAGTATACGCTCGTAGTTGATACGTACGTACTGGTATAGTGCACGATACGTACGATATGACGTCTTTTTTGGCACGCTTTTGCCCTGCGCGTGCTTGCGTGGGCTTGCCCTGTGCGTGCGACAGGCGGCAGTTGATCTGACGATGCGAAATGCTCGTGCCGACTGCCCTGCTCTGCACACGTGTATACGGCTATGACATAGTCTGTAACCCGTATGTAGCCCAGTACAGCAGAGCTGTACATTGGCTATGATATACACTATCTGTTCAGCACGTTTGGCAATACTTTTTGAACTTTGAATTTTATTGTGGACTTTTATTCTCCTTGGTTTCTTCGTTCTTCAACCTTTGCTTCAACCCCTACACTGCTACAATCAAAGTAGAATACGTACCCTGCGTAACAAACACCAGCAGCAGCAGCAGTATACTCGTACTCGTACCTGGTACATACGTCAAACGTGTCGATTGTACGTGTGATACGGGTGATGTTTGACGATCATCGGCGGCATCGCACACGCGCAGCAAGCAGTACGCGGGGCAGGTGGTGTGTCCGGAGCGCGTTGTCAGCACCTACCAGGTATATATACCTGGTACTGATGTGTTGGTTTTTAGTTTGTGCCTATTAATATAATATTCTCGATGTGCATTATTTGTTTTGTTCTGCCCTCCGACGAAGTGCCGTACTACTGCTGTACCACTCTGATCCTAAATACAAGGCCCTTTTTGATTAAATGTCAATATACAAACGGTTCTTATATTTCCGGACAGAGTGGTAAATACCTGGTATACATGTTCCAGTCCGACTTGAATCGAACATCCTCCAATACTTACGTACTGCAGTAGTAAAATGCAGATCAAAAGTAGTCTCTTCTACCAGGTGTGTATGACTCTGAACCAACGTCCTGCACGTATAATACGTACGTACAGCAATAGTATTCTCCCTTCTTGAAGGCTCCTCCTTAGTACACGTTCCACGGCCCTCGCTACAGCGGTACGAGCAAAAACCCTCGTTTACCCCCACACGCGTATGTATATATATGTACTTCCTCTCTTGGTCAATGTCAATGTTCCATCCCCACGTCATCGGCAGCACGACTCCGGTTTCTTCCCTTTTCCCCGTAGCATACGTAGCAGCCTGGCGGTCCCTCGGTGCAACTTGTAAGTTTTGTACATACTGTACCGGTGCACTCGGCGTTACATTCGATACGCGCGCAGCATGCTGATGCTCCGATGACGCATGATAGATATACTGCTGATCTACTGCGACCTGCAACACCTTCAGGGAGTCGACCTTACATATATGTCACCTCCCTGAGTTCCACAGGTGTCATATTTTGTTTCCCTAGTAGTTGGCGCGATCGAAGTATCCCACGCAGCTTGCGAAGATGAGTTTCGACTCTATACTTCTACTGCCGTTGCTCGCTCTTTTTTCCTATATATATACGAGTATTCTTTCAAGCGCAATTTGCGAGTTTTAATTTTTTTTATGGCGATACTGACCCCTTTCGTCTTTCGTGTTGCCTGACAACCAATATAAGTAACGCTCGCTCCCAAACGGTATACCGTACTGGTGTACTCGCAGCTACAGCTGTACCTTTTTTTGGCTTTCGACCTCCAATTTTGCCTCTGCCCTAAAAACAGTACGACAAGAAAAAAGGATGTCATCATCAGCACACAACTACCTATATACCGCACAGCAACAGCCGTCCAGCCGTACGCAACTACCCCACTGCTGTCGCAGCTGCTGCGCGCACGGCAACCGTTGCCGCACTTGGGGGCCACCCGAACTGCGTTTCTGGTAGCTAGCTTCTGGGCTTCGTGTTGTGTTTGTGTGTGTGTGTGCTGCACTCGTGCGTGCTTGTGTTGGACGAGCCGGAGCCCATCATTGTACGCTCCGTGTGACGGGCTGCTGCGCGCAATCCGTGTCGCAGACGGGAGCCACCCGGTTTGCGTTGCTGGGCTCCGAGTTGTGTGTTGTGCCGCACTCGTGTGTGTGTGCTTGTGCTGGACGGGGCCGGAGCTCATCATTACCCTGCCCATGGGGAGAAAACTCTGCTCGTTGTGATGTTGGTGTGCTGACCGCGAGAGCCTCCGTTGTTTCAGCGCAACATCAACAACAACAACAACAGCAACAACAGCAACAGAAGCAACAACACCACCACCACCACCACCACCACCAACAACAACAACAACAACAACAACAACAACAACAGCGGGCTGCATAGCACTACAGTAGTCGCCCGGCCGCACACGCCCCCCGTGTCTCGGCTGCTGTTCGCACCCCGTGTCTCACAAGGGAGCCCCCCGAACTACAGTAGCAGTAACGTTTCTGGTCTCCCTGCTGCGTTGTGCTGCGTTCTTGTGCTTGTTAGATGGCCGAAACTCTAGACACGTACCATGAATACCTGTGAAACGAACACCGGTTCTCTATACCCCCTGTGTTATTGTGACGCACACCCACTAGCAACGCCGGGCGACAACAAGTTGATTTGGTTACGTACAGGTTCGGTTGGTCTCTGTTTGTTTATACCTTTCCACCAACGCACAAAATTTGACGACAGTTACACATGTCCTCCTGCGCGAGTTACTATTTATACGAAGCGACAGCGGCCCGCACGTACAAATACAGTAGTACAGGACACCTAATAAGAAACAGGTTAGTAAGGAAGTCAGGCTGAGATTTAGGAGGCAAAAAAAAAAGGAATTCGGAAGTCGTTGTCTTGAAATTAGTGTAGAAAGCACCCTTTCTCGAATAAGAAATCCAGCCTGGACCATATTCCTTGTTTCTTATTTCGTAGGTGTCCTGTACTGTATCCTACCGTAGACAGTCGACAGCAGACACGTGCTATAAGCGATAGAGGTATAAGGTATACCTTTTTTTTGGCTGAGACGTTTTCTGAATTATCGGGGCCCTTGACCCCTTAAGAAACGGTCCCCACATATTTGGGGACAAACTACTTGGAATTCGTGTTGGATTTTTTTTTTTCAGTTCTGAACGTTGGTTATTTACACCTAAAGTCGTCGGTTTTTAATTTGTGTGTTCCAAATAGTTGTGATGTACTGTGTACTGTACGGAGTGAGGCCATGGGTTTGCTCATCGGGTATTATAGCACTTTTAGATTTCGCTCCAAATTTTGTTTTTGGGTGGGGGTATAGAGCTCCTTATTAGGGCCCGTTTTAACGAAGAAAAAATAAATTCAATTTGGAAAAAAAAAAATCATATCCGCTTTTCATTGGTCAACACACGCACCAACACCAAAGATTGGGATCTTGGGGGGGGTGCTGGTGCGTGTGCACCAACACCAAAGATTGGGATCTTGGGGGGGGTGCTGGTGCGTGTGTTGACCAATGAAAAACGAGTTTTGATTTAATTTTTTTCAAATTGGAAATATTTTATACTCGTTAATTCGGGCCTTAACCTAAATTCGTCGGTTTTTAATGTGTGTGTTCCAAATATTTGTGATGTACTGTGTACTGTGCTGAGTGATGCCATGGAATTGTTCATCGGGTTTTATAGCACTTTTAGATTCGCTCCAAATTCTGTCTTCGGGTGGGGGTATAGAGCTCCTCAAGTGACCCCACCCTCAAAAAAAGAACTCGGTGCACCTACCTCTACCGCACGTAGCATGCGTCAGCATACCAGTACGAAGTATTTATATGTATAGTTATGTTTGTGAATTTTTCGCACTTTTCGCAACTTTTCTCTGCGTACGAGCACTTTTCGGCAAAACACTAAGTACTCCGACACAGCAAGCCCGCCCGGACATATTGGTCGAGGCTTGGGCTCGATCCGAGCTCTGTGGCTCGCGTGGCGGGCGCTGGAGTTTTTTTTTCCCGCGGGAGTGGATAAGCCGATTTCCCGGGCTTTCTGCATGAGGCCGTGTTTCGTACGTACGTGCCAGTAAATAATACCGTAATGTCCTGTTGTTTGCCCTGCTTTCACGGGCTGATCATGAGCACACAGGAGAGCCCAGACACAGATAGGCAACATAACATGTGCAGAGAGCACAACGTTACAACTCTGCCTAATAAACACCAGCAGGTAACACCGTGCGTGGGTGACACACCCATCTGCGCTGTTCTGCTGTGGCTTAGCTGTGTCTATCGGAGCCTGCCCCGTAATCCACCATCTACCTCTTTCAGTTGTCCTGATGTGTGCGACTGACTCACGCTCACGCTAGCCGGAAATGTAATGGCCTCTTTAATCCAATATCATACGAGTAGGATCTTGGAGTATACCAACTGCTGTCCTTATATTTTCGATTGTTTGTGTTTCTTCCCTGAAGCTCACCCCAGAAATCTACGAGACATCAGACAACACGCAACGAACACAAACGAGGTCACAGCCCCGCCTAGAAGCACAAGCAGCAGCAGGCGTTCCTGTGGCAGGTTCGCCGGGTACTGCTGTAGCTGTTAGTGGTTACTTCATCGGGGGCTTGCACATCCGTCATCAGCAATCACACCACACCTCTCTCTCTCTTGTGCGCTGCTGTCTGCTGCCTGCCTGTGCTTGCATGATGTATGTGTCGTGCGCCTGGCGCGAGTCGCGACAAATAATACTGTACCGGTATTTGGGCAAATCATTTTTGGTCATATAGTCAAATGGTCACCATGTCCGATTTTGAATGTGAAGACTTGAGTTCGATCCTCATAGCGATGCATTTTTTTTTTTGTATTATTGTGCGTATAATATAACCCAGACCCCACATATTATATAAGACAGACAGCAAACAACAAACAAGTGGATTTTTTTACGTAGTAGACAGGTTTGGTCGAGAGTTTCAGCCCCTTCTTCGGTGCGTCCTTTTCCACTTCTTCTGCAAATACTATCCCACCACTACTCGTACTGTTGTACGAGAACTGCTGTGTCCCATATGTCACGCGTGCGTGCGTGTGCGGTATCCTGACCTTGAGCGCCACAACAATAAAATATTGACAAATTTTAACATAATAAAAATTTTGGCGGGATCCTTAACAAATCTCTAACGGTCGAGTCAATATTAATGGTTCCATCATATTTCCGAGTATGTTTTATCCRCAAAAATGCAGGTACAGTTTTTTAAACGTCTGATTTTATGTATAGAACTACGCAGATACTTCATAACGTCGTACTTATGTACTACCAGTATGCAATATGATATTATGCGTATGATACAATATCGCATGTGTTTGTATTAATAGTAGATTTTCGATTTGTCCTTGCGCCACTCCCCTAGGCACGTCCCGGAGGGGAACCTTTGTATATATGTATATGTTCAATATTTTTCTCTTTTTCAATTTTCGCTTGTTTTTTTTGGAAAAAAAAATGAAAATTATGGAAAAAAAGCTGCTCGATATGTAGGAATGGCCGTAAGCGGGCAGCCGGCACTACAGAAGTGGACAACTATGTTATACACCGTGTGACGACTGGCTTGTGTACCCTTTTGAGTGATGGAACGAGGCTCCTGCGTTGTTACCGTCGTGGGTGACCGTCATGCCTACGTAGCATATATGAGGCCGACGTCACCCATGTCTTGACATGGCAAATCGTATCAGTGAGAGAGCCTTCTTTTACGCGTCTCGCTACGCTGTCGTCCTTCCCTGTGATGAGAGAAGAGCCTTCTTTTAAGCATGCGTCTCACTACGCTCTCGTCCTTTCCTATGATGAGAGAAGAGCCTTTTTTTAAGCGTCGTCTCGCTACGCGCTCGTCCTTCCCTGCGATGAGGATGTCATCTACAGTAACGTATATAGACAAGGTCAGGATCAACAGGGTGTCGCCGCTCCCGTATATACGAGCCTACACAGTCCAAAGGACTGCTGCTGTGGTGGGAAACCTTCCTCTTCTGGGGGGGGGGGTTGAGAAGGAGCATCTCCTTCGTGCGGGAGAAATCATCAGAAAAAATTTGCTGACATTACTTTGTATCCTCCCCGGGCTGAGGGCGTGATGGGCCCCATAAAGATCCGCGTGCACCGGCTCCATGAGGTTTCCTCAGTCTTGGTTGGCCGATCGATTTTTCTCGTCACTTCCTCCATCAAGGACGACGGTGGAGCTACGTACAGCCGGACTTTGGCCAACGAACTTCATTCTTATACTCGTACACATAGCGAGTAGTCGCAGCATCCAATGCAGTTCGTTCGCCAAAGTCCGGCTGTATGTAGCCCCACCGTCGTCCTTGATGGAGGAAGTTGACGAGAAAAATCGATCGGCCAACCAAGACTGAGGAAAACCCCATGGAGCTGGTGCACACGGATCTTTATGGGGCCCAATCTCGCCGGCAGCCCGGGGAGGATACAAAGCAATGTCAGAAAGTGTTTATGATGATTTCTCCCGCATAAAGGAGACCTTCCTTCTCAAAATCCCAAAAAGGAGAGGCGCCTTTACCGCGGTCTTATTATCCCACAAATCGTACCAGATAAAGTACCAAATATATTACCCGGTATGATTTCTTGCTGGTTTTATATACGTGTTTTTTGGGTGTTTTTTTTTTGTTTTCAAATCAAATCACGAGAAGCCCGTCGACCCAACCCTAACCCTAACCCTAACCCCTAACCCTATCCCAACCCCTAGTCCAGGCTAAGGCTCGCGACCCGTGCGCAGCTTCGCCGCGCGTTTTGGACAATCCTGAAAAAATGTGCGGACCACCACAAAAATAACAAAATTAAGAGTTTGGTTGTCACTTCCACGAAAAATGCTTTATATTAATTGAAGAAGCCGAAATGTTGGGGGGGGGGAGGGGGCTGCACTGCCCCCCGTCCCCCCCGCATGCGTCTGCCTCCCCTACCCCTATATAACATAGCAGG
>MEHQ01003875.1:0-14554 GCA_008828725.1 Saccharina japonica | reverse complement strand
AGCGGTTGTTACTGGGCTGTGGAGAGTTGGCCCACATGACCCACTCCACCTTTCCCCCTGCATTCGTCTACCCCTTTCCCGGCCGACATAACAAATACATCTTAAACTACCTTCTACAGACGGCGTGTTGCAGTGCCTCGCTCACAGCCTAGTGTGGCTGTTGGGAGCTCATTCATCCATCGCATATCAGCGCTAATTGAACAACGGTGATGTATAATACGTTCAAACAGATTCGCTCTATACCGCAATGCACCGTGAACACACACCTCGCGAAGCCTTGTGTTTGTGTGTGTGTCTTTTTTTTTCCTTGTCTTCCTGGCACGGGTGTTTGTTTGGCTTTTTCGGTTGGTTTCCGACGCAAACATGTTGATAGTAAATAACAAGGCAGCAAACTACTTCCTTCGCTGCGTTCGTCGTATATTATCATTATTTATATTTGTGTCTTTACTATTATTTCGTGATGATTTATTATTGTTGTGATCGATCGCTTTTTCAAGTTGAGATATGTATGACACGAAACTGAATAAGCCGTGGATCTTAGATTTATTTTTCTAAATGTCGTTTTCGAATGACATTAAAAAACAGAATTTTACACTTACTTGACCTTTTTTAGTGAAGACGTGAAGACCATACGTGAACTTGAAAGTATTGATTATCATTAATGCGGCTGTCACACACCACGTCTTCGATTTCACCACCACAGCACTACGAGTAAGTAGTGCACGGCTGTAGACGGGTTTTATTCTTCCCACGTAGTATACGAGAATCGATAATTGTTTACGCGGCTTAGTGAAGAAAAAGGCCAAAACCGAACCCTACTGTGTACAAGACTTGTCGAAGTATTCAAACTAGATCTGAAAAACAGAATTATGAGCCCGTTCTCCTACGAGTATGAGGGTTCGATTTAGAGCTTCAGGTTTGTAATGTTCGATTAAAAAAACAAAAGCATCTGCGTACTACGAGTACGCAGTCTCGGATTGTGCAAAATCCTGCTGGAAGTGTTTCGATTTGAGAATTCGATGCCCCGAGTCGTCAAATTTTGGCCCAAAATCCGACGACTAGGGTTGTCCGGTTTTTCAAATCGAAAAATGGCAGTCTTTGAAAAACCGGACAACCCGAGTCGTCAGATTTTGGCCCAAAATCCGACGACTAGGGTTGTCCGGTGTTTTTCAAATCGAAAAATGGCATAGTCTCTAAATTCAAGATATTAACCACGCAGCAAGCAGCAGCAGCAGCTAATCGATGAGTTGAAAGGTGGCACAGCGACGTAGCTTCGCGTTCAACGCGCAGCCGGCGATCGTTGAGTCTCTCCGTCGCCAGACTACAGTCGGCTGGCGCGGGCTTGGGCCTGAAGACGAAGGGAAGCGCACTCGGCGCGCGCCTCTCGGTACTCGTAGACTTTACAGCATCAGCAGTCAGTCAGTCAACCTGCTGGGCTTGAATGCTGCGTTGTATCAAAATACAAATACGAAGACAGGTCGAATCGAGCGCACTCGGCACGTCGCCGCCAGGCCATAGTCAGCCAGAAGACAACGGTAGGTGTAGCGTCTCAGAATATGCATGTGCCATTGTAGCGGCAGGGTTTGTTTGGATAGGGCACAATCATCTCACTCTTCAGGGCGTGGCGTCGCCGTTGTTGCAGCTTGGTGATGCTTCACCGCTGGTGCTCGACCTTTACTTTTATCTCGTTTTCGCTATTGTTTTTAACGCGTATCCCGCGTTTGTACTCCATTTATATACCATTTTATTCAAATAAATCGAAATCTGCTTTTTTGTTCGATTTTGTTTGACGGGTTTCGTGGTCTCTTTTTTGTAGGAGTCTTGACATCATATTATGACGTTAGGCAGTGTGACAACCGTAGGTGGATTTGAAGAAATCCAACTTTATATTTTCGTACTTACGATTTATGGCAGGCATTCTTTGCCTTAGGTTGCACGCCCTGTATACTTGAAGAAACGTCACTACAACACGACCTGCCAGTTTGAGATAGCACGCCCCTAACATTGGCGTTGCGGAGTGTAACGACCGTATTATACGCGGATTTGGCAGGGGTCAACTAAATGTTCCCGTACAGTCTATGCAACACATGTCAAGGCACTAGCCCGTTACGTTCTAGGTAAAAGGTACACCAAATATCCACCCGGTCTCAGCCTTATAACAGCCCCCCCCTTCGACACCGCGGGATAACTGGTGTCATAAGTCCCTATTCTGAAGTTTTCAACACTTTCTAAGGATCTAAGGAAGAGTGTTTACCAGATTGTACGTATGTACAGCAGCGCTGCAGGAGTTTTTTTTGTTTTCTTCATTTTTGCTTGGTTTTTTCCTGGCGAAAGAGCGGATTTTTTTTTTGCCGTTTGTTTTACTGTGATATATAAACGAAGTAAGTATATTCCCGACGGTCAGCGGTAGACCGAGCGAATCTGGGGGCATAGCCCGCTGTTCGAAGTTCCCGACCGTCTGAATTTTTCATCGCCGTGTTGTATACGTCTTCGTTGTTCTGCGTGCACATGCTGAAGAGGTACCGACTCCCACGCTTTGAAGCGTATTTTAGCTACTAGTAGGCATGCTGTGGACAACATTGTGTCCAGAATCTGCCGGAGCACATTCACTGCGCCCCGTTGAACCGTTTTGCAAGAGGGGTATCTAACGTATTTTCTTCCCGACACGTCCCGTTCTCTTTGCTGCGTCGCATGTTTTATCTGCCTCTCAAACAAATATGTGGGTGCCTAGTAAGCGCAAGGACGAAACCATGCGATTCGGGTACGTGCTTTTGGGGCTGGTGACGCTGACATCCATCCACACTTCCAGCGGTGAGCACTCCTCTTCAATGGTTTTAATGACGAGACCGCGTTGTCTTAATGCGAAGCTCCGGAGAGGGGCGGCGTAGGAAACTCGCCCCCGATACCCGTTGGAAAGTCCAAGGGTTTGTGGCTGGTGACTGCATACTGCTGAACGCCGATGGCTCACCAAAAGCACTTCTGTATGAAAGCTGTAAAGGCGATGTAACTATGATACGCATTACAGAGGTCTATATTCGTACCCGGTATGTCGTACATATCATACGATAATACCTAACAGCCAGTACAGCAGCATATGACGGTTCATGTGTGGCGGTTTGAGAGTGGTTGGTTTTCTTATTCCTGTACTCTGTACGTGTTTTTGTTTTTTTTCAAGGCAACAACCAAAAAACAATTACAAAGCGACGAGTCTCGCCGAACGACCTTATCAATACCAACACTCCTGTATTGTGGCGACATTCAAAATTTGAATCAAACATGGCGCTCGCCGTCGGGAATAGTAGAAAACCTCAACACACTCCAATAGTGACCCCGCACAAAACACGGGTGCGACGACTCCTTCGTATATATCCATAATAAGTCATGGGATAACTCGTAGGGTTGGTGTTTGATAGTTTCTCAAGCACAAAACGGTGTTGTCGCGAGTCACAGAAGTCATCCCGTGAGGAACCTCAGGAATTTCCCCTGCACTGCTACGATATCGCACGCATCGCCAGTGATCAGCAATCGTCGTCGACGATACACACTATGAATGCGCATTCCCTTTGTAGCTATCTGTAGTTCCAAGCCCGCTGACGTTAGGAACGAACGCCGTCGTCCGGTTTCTCGCTCGCTGCGTTGCGTCCTGTCGTTGTGCTAAAGGCCAATGCAGCAACGGTGTTGCGGGAGTCCAGCGATACGAAATCTGTTGCGATGCTGACTGCGAGACATGCGGGGGAGGAGATTGCGGCAAACTACCTGGCGGACCGGTTAGTTGGTGTTTGATGTCGACGCGAGTTCCTGTAGTCATATAGAGGTGTAGCCCAAACGAGTATGAGGTTCCTCGTTTAAGGGGTTATTTATGTCACCTAATAATACCACCGCACGACGTACTACTGATGGCTTTAGGCTACGGCAAACCCGATGTATCATGTCATCAGCAACAGAAGTCGGTATTATATTAAGGTTGTTGTGGTATACAGGTAGGATTCAAAATACGTTTAAGCCTGTCCTCTTCGTTGAGCCCTAGTGAGTTTTTGCACTGTGCCGCATCACTGCTCTCGGAGAAAGTCGCATTAATCGGTAAATCCAGGCTTAGCGCATGGCAGGAAGACGTGTACTGCTCAGCCCCCAAATTCGACTGGTCTAACAAAGATCATGCTCGCCCTCTTTTGCTGTCAACAGGAAAACTGCTGCACCAGCCGAATCAGGGACAGTGGCGTGATGTGCAGCGACACCCAGGCCGCGCCTTTCATCGTCGAGGACGAATGTGCGTTTTGCAGAGCTCTCGGTGGAGCACCCACTTTCCCCAATTAGCTTAAAATGCTGCATTAATGCCTACTTCTTTGCGCTTTTTCGGGCTGTGTATTTCGCGCAAAGCTCAGGTGTTGCATACTGTGGCGCGTCACTGCTCTGTGCTTGCTGTAACGAACGGAGCGTCAAACGATACGTGTAATTTGCCGAAACCACGCTCGCTCCGAATTTTCTTTTTGTTGTGAAGCCGTGTGCGACAACGGCCTTTCCGGAGTGCAAAATGGCAACATCTGCTGCGATTCCTCATGCGGGACTTGCGGAGGGAGCGGTTGCTCCAGACTGCAGGGCGGTTCGGTTAGTCGTTGTCTGTTGTCTACGCGTGCTTGTATGGATACGAAGTATGTAAGCCAGACTCTGTGCTTCTTCTTAGGTGCAGAGGTCTTTACCCCACCCAACAATCGACGTTTACTCGTGAAAATATTCAGCAAGGTAGCTCGAAGTACTATATCATGCTCTACAGGGACCAATTGAAGATTTTGTAGCCTCCATTCCATTGGGTGCCCTGTCGCTGACCTTCGTTTCGGCTCGAGAGCGGAAATACCCTACTGCAGCGAGGAAGTTACATACATATATCAATACATTTACCAGCGTATCGCAGGCAGACGTGCACCTGCTCAGCTCCCTACTATGTCAAGGACACAAGCCTCGTGCCGTCTTATTTTGACAGGACGCCTGCTGCACCAGCCGCATCAGGGACAGTGGCGTGATGTGCGACACCACCATGGCGGCGCCGTGCATCATTGACGCCGAACCCTCGGATTATGAGTCTCGACAAGGTCTAGCTAGACCAGTTACTGCCCCCATACAGCCGCGTATGCCGCTTTATTTCCTACGTACTGCTTGCGCTGTTTCGGTTGTGCATTTTGCGCAGATCTTTGCTGTTTGAACTGTGGCAATCCTATACATTCAGACAATCGGAACGTCGGGCTTTACGTTTAGTTTGACGAACCTACGCTCGCTGCGATGTGTCCTCTTGTTGTGCTGAAGCGGTGTGCGACACCGGTCTTCCCGGAGTACAGGAGGGCGACATCTGCTGCGATGCTTCCTGCGGAACATGCGGGGGGAGCGGCTGCGCCAAACGCTCTGGCGGCTCGGTTAGTCGGCGCCTGTTGTCCACGCGTGCTGCTACTGTATGGACAATAATAATATATATCCTCAACACTGCTCGGCTCCTCATTGTCCTGGTTATTTACGTCACCCTACCATCGATGTATAATTAAAATCGTAAGCTGCGTACGTAGCTCGATATGCAATATCCATCGAGTGGGGGCGGCATGCAGATTCGCAGCTGGACGAACGGCGACACAATACGATAGCAATGTGTAACCTAATGGTTGCAGGTACGAACATTGTATAGAAAGTGGTACTGCGTATTAAAGTGAGTATACGCCGGAACAGCAACCCATTGGATGAGAATGGTGCCTTTCGGCGAATTGTATCAGTCTTTTGATGTGAAGGGAGGGATGCCCCGAACATTGTCGGAAGGCATGTATTTATGTTCTATCACACCTGTTACCTGCGCCCTCCTCGTCTCTCTCTCCCTTTAGTCCAAATTCAGATCCGGGGTCACGAAGTGGACTCTACTCCTCTTTCCCCCCCACGGTACTTGCTTTGCATTTTTATTGCGAGGAAATTCCAGCACTTTCTTCCTGGGTTCCGTCGAATTCCGCCTACCCACGCTACAAAGGCGGTGTCAGAAATAATATTTTGGTTTTCGCAAATATAGTCAAAATCTCACCACTAAAGTGGAATTTGAACTCGGGTACCAATACTATTAATAGTAGCATTTAAAGCAGACCACTATACTACCTGGGGTGACCAGGTGTTGTCGGAAGGCAGATAAAATGATAACATCCTGTTCTCAAGTGCGGTAGATATCCAGCGGAGACCGTCGTTGTACACATATTACATGCAACGACGTGTTGTAGCCTTCCATCCGTTGAGTAGCCCTGTCACTCACGACAGTTTGGGCTCGAGAGTGGACACCTTACTGTAGGGCGCTTTGAGTGGGGGGGGGGGGTACTTATTTGTTGCTTGCCTTAGTCATTTGACCATTGACCACGCATCCCTTTCGAGACGGAGCACCGTTTGAGGGGGGGGGGGATACATCGGTAGATTGACCAGCGTATTTCAGACGTGTACTCTTCACCCCCCAATATCAGCCCGTCTGACAAAAAACGGCCTCGCCCCTTTTTATGTTGACAGGACGCCTGCTGCACCAACCGGATCAGGGAAAGTGGCAATATGTGCGACACCACCCTGACGGCGCCGTGCATCGTCGATGGTGTGTCTAGAGGAAGTCTAGTATCAGATAGACCCCGTGACTACGCCCGCAGTGGGGTTTGCAATATTTATTGCTTGTACCTTCAATTATAGCCGTTTTTTACACCTCTCTCTCTTCTGTCCGTGTCGACCTACATGGATGCCAATTGAGTAAAATCAGGTTGCACGTCAAACGTGACCGCGTGTTTGGCCGGCCATGCTTGTGATTATCACCTTTGCGCTTCTCGTGATTCATGCTACGATAGTAGGTGTTCCCCAATTTGCACGACCGGTTTTCGTCTAAATGCGCAGGAAGGCCTGTCCCTTCACTGAAGAACGCACGCCAACCTTCTGTGTTCCCCCCCGCGTAACAAACTTTTCATAATAAGCAGTTCACATATCGTAGCTGGAATGTACAAAACTAGTTTCCAGCTGTGAGGGATCTGCATTATATTCCTATTGAGTTCGGAGACGCCAATGAGCGCATGCTACACGGTATTGAGGATTCCTTAGCAGTGGTTTTTTGTTTTTTTACAAACGGCGCTGCCAAATCGGGACTATTTCCGGCCCCCTGTGCGGTTCAGTTTTTACGTGTTCGACACCTGATTGACCAATGATGTTTTTTCGGGCTACGAGACAGATTGCTCGGCACCGGTTTTGGATGGAAGTACTGCAGTAATAGAGCGCTTGTATAGCGAGGAGGTTCAACATAACAGAAAATCCTCGACCCTGTACCGCGCGTCGATTCCGCACAAGGGCGTGCTTTGCACGGCCCAATACCTTGTCTTGGAATCTCCCCGTTGGTTCACACTTCTCCCCCCCCCTTTACTGTCCCAACAGTTGTAACAGAAGAGCCAACGGTAGCGCCAACGGTGGCAGCGACTACGGCACCGCCGACCGTGGCGCCGACTGACGCGCCACTGCCTATGTGCAGCAACGGTTTCCCCGGGTATGAAACGAACGGTGTCTGCTGCGAGACGTCGTGCGGCACATGCGGAGGACCCGGCTGCGGCACGCTACCCGGCGGATCGGTACGCTGGTGTCTTGTTGATTGTTAGTTTCTCTATCCCTACGTTTGTACGTGCTCTTAGGTAAATGTTTCCCCAATCTCACTAGCGCGGGTACCACACGGAAGAAACAATAATTAGATCGGCGATTGTCTATCAGAAAAGCTTGTACTGCTCAACTCCTCTCCATTGCAAGTTCTGACGAGCAATATTAATAGTATTCCGGTTTTTGACGTTTTGGTCGTCGAATGTTTTATGCGAGACAAAGCAGTACATCCCCGACCATTGCATTTGGAAGTACGCGTTTATCGAGTTTTGGGGAAAGGTTTGTTTGATATCCTTGGTCGTAACCACAGGGTATATTTCAGGTAACTTATATATTGTGAAAAATCATCATTAACATAGAAAATATATGTGTCCTGTACACAAAATGGCTCATCCACACCCTCTTGCCTTCCTGATGATGACATTCCTCGCCTTTTTCTTGATCTACAGGCTAGCTGCTGCTCAAACGTCATCCTCGCCTCTGGCGCGCAGTGCAGCGACTTGTTGGTGGCACCGTGCATCATCCTTGGTGCGTTTAGAGAACGTACAATATTAATTAGACCCGTTACTACCCCCCAGCAATGGGGTTTTCTATCCCTATTGCTTGTACCTTCATATGCAGTCGTTATCGTCAGCTTTCGCTCTGTTGTGTGTAGCAACCTACCCAAATCCCAAGTGAGTTGGAGCAAGTTGCACGTCGAACGTTACAGCGTATTTGGACGACCGTGCTTGTGATTTTGCAGTAGATGACTAGCTTAAGCTTTCGTATCACCTTTGCGCTTCTTGTGATTCATGCTACGATAGTGGGTGAACCCCAATTTTCTCGGCCCGTTTTCGACCAAACCCGCGGGTGGCCCTGTACCTTCACAAAAAATGGCACGGAAGGTTTGTGTTTTCCCCCCGGGTTAACTAAATTTCGTACGTAGGTATTTCACATCGCCTACCTGGAACGTACAACACTGTTTATTCAGCTTCTCGGGGGGTCTGCATCCTGTTTCTTCGCGAAGTTAGATACGCAAGTTGACGCGTGCTTCAGTACTGAGGATACCACAGAAGTGTGGCTTCAATGTTTTTGGACTTCCAAACCGTGGCCCTCTCGGGTCCCCTGCGCAGTTCGCAGTGTGACAGGTTTGACGCCTTATTGGAAAAAATAATGTTGTGCATCGGGTTGAGGTTGTCAGATTGGTCAACACCAGTTTTGGTGTGAAACATAGCGCTCGTATAGTGAGTAGCTATATAGAACAGAGAATGTTCGCCCCTTTACCGTTTGCGTCGATTCCGTACGATGACGTGCTTTCAACGGCCTAATATAATGTCTCGGGTTCTCCGGTGTTGTTTACACCTCATTCCCTCCCTTCCTATCCCCCGACAGATGTGACAGAAGAGCCAACGGCGGCGCCCACGGACCCGGCGACTGACGCGCCCACGGACCCGCCGACTGACGCGCCCACTGACGCTCCCACGGACTCGCCCACGGACCCTCCCACTGACGCGCCCACGGACCCGCCCACTGACGCGCCTGTGGCTATGTGCAGCAACGGTTTCCCCGGTTTGGAAAACAATGGTATCTGCTGCGAGACGGCGTGCGGGACATGCGGAGGACCCGGCTGCGGCGCGCTACCCGGCGGATCGGTTCGTTGGTGTCTATTGTTTTTTATCGACTCTCATCCCTACGTTTTCACGTGCTCTTAGGTAAACATTTCCTCGGCCCAGAGACAACACTAATTTGTTCGGCTTTTGTCTGGCGTGAAGGCGTATACCTGTTCAACTCCCCTCTATCAGGAATTCTGACGAGCCGTGAGGTATTAATAGACAGTAGAGTGTACCACTCGCAGGACGCTTCGGATTTCGAATGTTATATACGAGAAAAAGGGGTGCATCCCCAACCATTGTACTTGAAAGTGTGTGTTTATTGAGTTTTGGATTGCTTTGTTTAATAGCCTTGTTCGTGACAACAGGGTACGTCGTAGCTTTAAGGGAACGTACCTAATGTGAAGAACCCTCATCATTAACAAAGGCAACCTTGGTGTGCTACACGATATCGCTCATCCACAACCTCTCACCTTCCCAACAATGGCATTGCTCGCTTGTTTCCCGATCTACAGACTGCGTGCTGCTCAAACGTCATTAACGACACTGGCACGCCATGCAGCGAAGCGTTGGCGGCACCGTGCATCATCGACAACTAGGGTGCGTCGTGTAAATATCCAGCAAAACCTCCATCTCTTGCTCGTGCTACCTCCTTCGTGCGTTCCCGGTTTTGCTGGCTGTACAGGATGTGCGTTTATGTTTTGCATTTAGTTGTTCACACCTCTCGGTTGTATGCGGCAGCGTGTCTCCATACCTCGTAGGTGCTGTCAAGATGCACGCCAAATACGGCACGCAGATCGAGGGAAACGCTTCTGCACGTCGTTACCGCGCCAAGTGGTGTTAGTGCGAGGAAGGTGGCCCGAATACTGGTTCGAGGCACCGTTGACTCGACAACCTGTTGGAGGTTGCAACGTGAACATGCTGACCTCAGGATTTGCGCTGCTCCACTTGGTTTACCCTAACAGACAGTTGGGCAGTTGTTGAAGATTTCCCATTCTAACATACAAGACGTCAATAATAGTTTACTAAACAATCACGCGAGGGATCAAGGGGGTGTTCACGGTGCAATGGCAATCATGAAGTTTTCGGTTTTTGTCACGGTGCGGTTTGAAAAGCTGCTAAATCCCATAATTTCGGTTACATGACATGAATTTTCTGTTATCCGTGAGATGCACCAATGAGAGGAATCGGCAATGTACCTGCTACTTGTGCATTGGTTCGAATCATGAATGGACGAACATGATTAGAGCAGAGCCGACGCGTCAATTTTGACGACGTTTGAGCCACATCCCGTGATAAATCGGGCGGCGGGAGCCTGGCTCGTGACATTTTGTGCAAAGCAGAAACGACAGAAAGGGTAGGGTTGAACGACATACACACGACGGAAGAAGCATGTAAACAGAAACTAATTCAACCGCTCTGCTCAAAACATTCACGATTTAGGGCCCATCTTAACGAATACAGCAGAAAATTCAATTTGGAAATTAAAATCCTATTTGGATGTGATTTCGCAAAAAAAAATGGTTTGCGTCCTATCGGGAAATAGTGAATTGCTCGTTCAAATATTTCTGAAATATAAAAAACGCAGCATGCGTCACAGCCTGGGGTGAAAACATCCGACGAGAGGAGACGAGACGGAAGGCATGCGTCGGCGCGTGCGCGCCGCCGCCAGCATACCTTTGCTTTCGGCGGCCCAGGCTAAGCTATCGCTCTCAGGGTCTCTTGGGCGGGCGTAGGGATCCCTGGAACGCCACGGGCGAGAGAGGGACGGCGACGGTGCTATCAAAGTCTTGAACGTATCCTGCTGTTTTTGCGCCGATCGCTTGGTTTTCGGTCGGGTTGGCACATCGATCTGGTTGAAAAGTTGGGATTGCGACCGCCATGATTGGGTTTGAGGCGCCACCGCCGGGGTACGATGTGCTATGGTCTGTTAGCGTGGGCACGGCTGTTGCCCCGGTGGCCTCGCGTCGTGGTTCACGCGTCGTCGCCTCTGTCGGGGTCATCGATGCGATCAAGAAATCGCTAGGTTGTAGCGGGGGCGTTTACCCACCGTGGACATGCCGGTCCAAGTCGGCCCAACTCCCAAATTTAATTTTAATTCTTCACAAAGGTCCTTGGACCTTTTTGTTGTTTTCGTCCAATTCAAATTGATTAGACCCCAAGACCCTAATCTTTGATGCTGGTGCGTGTGTTGACCAATGAAAATATAATTTGAATTTTATTTTTTCCAAATTAAATTTATTTTATATTCGTTCATATGGGCCCTTAGGTTTGTATTGGAGATTATGATCCCCGCCGCGGCCGTCTCGCCCCCCTCCCCCTAAATCTTTCCCAGGGTCTGCTTAGACTCCAATTGCCCCCATCCACGCCATACGGGGTCTACGATTGAACACCCGCCGAGTTCCACATCTCCCACAGTGGGCATTGGCGGCGTTGGTGACCAGTACCCCGACGAGACGCCGAGCAATGAAACACAGTGGTCACATTAGGCGTCTGGACAAGTGTCACAGCGTGTGAAATTTAGTGTACCTCGCTGATGCCACCACAGCAACGGGAGGCCGTGTGTCTGGGGGGCGTCGTCGTTGCTTGAAACCGAGTGAAAAAGTCCTATTAGTTTTTCTCGGTTGTTTCAATATATCTGTTGAAAACTCGAGAAGAACCCCGGCATCAGACCAAATCATTGGTTTTGAGACTGATGGTGTGAGAGACTACTACGGTACTCCCCAACAGAGAACGCATTCATGTTTTTCATGACGGCAATCGTGAGCATGTTCCCTAACGGAAGAGTTTAAGACGCCCACGTATGGTTTCAATATAAATTATACCTGGTATGTAATAATAGTTTGTTTTTGGATGTTTGGTTGGCTGGAACGGGGGAAGTTTTGATCGGAGAAGGGTTTGGGAGATACCCATGCGTCGGGTAAAGTTCATACGTCAGTAGGGATTGCCGATGGTCTCGATTGATCGTATCATGGTGCATGGGACACACTCCGCCGTGAAACCAATCGGACTACGTACGTATAGTATAACATTACCACGGGTGCATAGGTTAGTATTTATACACTTCCGTGGAGGGTATCTAGCAGGCGGGCTGCTTCGGGTTGAATTTTATGTTTTTCCCATCCGAGCCGCCATGTCGTTCTGCTTTGTTTTTAGAGTACACAACACGGGGCGCGAATCCATTGAAAAGTACTGTACGTTTCTAAAGACAGTGCTACAGTTTTAGTTTGAAGGTTTTATCAACATGCTCTATCAATACGAGTGTGTTGAACTTTTCCCCTTCTCGTATTTACTGTCTACTAGCGGTACGGCCACGGCTCCGCCCGTGGCGCTAGCTTTGCGTTGCCCATTGTACTCGCATTAACAGTGTGAGGTGATGTACCACTCTGAACCGGAAAAAAATTAACCATGCGGGGCGGTATCGACCCAGGGGGTGTCTGTTTTCGTCCCCGGGTTACTGGAGTTGTAGTTGTCCACGAGGATTTATGATCCGGTGATGCGACGTTATCATCCCCGGGTGCGGTGGGACCTCGTCGTTGCCCCGAGGGGCAACTCGCGCCGCGCGCTGGCTCCATGAGAGATAGCCAACCGTAAATCAGCCCGTGGGGTTGGGGTTTCCACACCTTGTGGGGCGGTATCGATCCCGGGGATGTCCGTTTTCGTCCCCGGGTTGTTGGAGTTGTTGATGTATGGAAGGATTTCTGAACCGGGGATGAGACGTTATCATCCCCGGGTGCGGCGGGGCTTCGACGTTGCCCCGAGGGACAACTCTCGCCGCACGCTGGCTCTATGAGGGTCAGGCAACCGTAAGTGTTCCCATGGTATTGGGGTTTCCACACCTTGTGAGGCGGTATCGAACCGGGGGATGTCCGTTTGTGTCCCCGGGTCGTTGGAGTTGCACATGTATGGAAGGAATTCTGACCCGGGAATGTGATCATATCATCCCCGGTTGCGGCGAGACCTCACTGTTGCCCCGAAGGGCAACCCTCGCTGCGTGCTGGCTCTATGAACCCCAGCGCCCCAGCCAAATCAGCAATCAGCCAGTAGTGGTGGGGTTTCCACACCTTGCGGGGCGGTATCGACCCGGGGGATGTCCGTTTTCGTCCCCGGGTTGTTGGAGTTATAAATATATGAAAGGATTTATGATCTGGGGATAGGAAGTTATCATCCCCGGGTGCGGCGGGGCTTCGACGTTGCCCAGAGGGGCAACTCTCGCCGCACGCTGGCTCTATGAGGGTCAGGCAACCGTAAGTGTTCCCATGGTATTGGGGTTTCCACACCTTGTGAGGCGGTATCGAACCGGGGAATGTCCGTTTTTTGTCCCCGGGTCGTTGGAGTTACACATATATGGAAGGATTTCTGACCCGGGGATGTGATCATATCATCCCCGGTTGCGGAGGGACCTCACTGTTGCCCCGAAGGGCAACCCTCGCTGCGTGCTGGCTCTATGAACCCCAGCGCCCCAGCCAAATCCGCAATCAACCAGTGGTGGTGGGGTTTCCACACCTTGCGGCGCGGTATCGACCCGGGGGATGTCTGTTTTCGTCCCCGGTTTGTTGGAGTTGTAGATGTATGGAAGGATTCATGACCCGGGGATGGGACATTATCATCCCCGGGTGCGGCGGGACTTCGACGTTGCCCCGAGGGGCAACTCTCGCCGCATGCTGGCTTTATGAGGGTCAGGCAACCGCAAGTGTTCCCGTGGTATTGGGGTTTCCACACCTTGTGCGGCGGTATCGAACCGGGGGATGTCCGTTTGCGTCCCCGGGGCGTTGGAGTTGCACATGTATGGAAGGATTTCTGACACGGGGACGTGATCATATCATCCCCGGGTGCGGCGGGACCTCACTGTTGCCCCGAGGGGCAACCCTCGCTGCGTGCTGGCTCTATGAACTCCAGCGCCCCAGCCAAATCAGCAATCAGCCAGTAGTAGTGGGGTTTCCACACCTTCGGTATCGACCCGGGGGATGTCCGTTTTCGGCCCCGGGTTGTTGGAGTTGTAAAAAAATGGAAGGATTCATGACCCGGGAAAGGGAAGTTATCCTCCCCGGGTGCGGCGGTACTTCGACGTTGCCCCGAGGGGCAACTCTCGCCGCACGCTGGCTTTGTAAGGGCAAGGCAACCGTAAAATTTGCCCGTAGTATTGGGGTTTCCACACCTTGCGAGGCGGTATCGACCCGGGGGTTGTCTGTTCGCGTCCCCGGGTCGTTGGAGTTGTAGATGTATGGAAGGATATCTGATCCGGGGATGGGACTTTATCGTTCCCCGGTGCCGCGTTTTTCCTGAGTCTCAGCCAATCAGTGACCAATTGATGGGGGTGGGGTTTCCATACCGTGCGG
>MEHQ01001055.1:0-17835 GCA_008828725.1 Saccharina japonica | reverse complement strand
AACACGACGCAGCAGTGCTGGTATGTGACATATCGTGGGGTAGCGGTGTGCCTGTGAGTGCTTCTGGAGAAGGCACAGACACCATGTTACGTATGTACTGTAGTGTTTCTTGTCCAGCCTCCAACGATCGACGAGAAAACATATCATCACCTATTCACGTAAGTAGTGTCTGTCTGTGGCTGAGGGATATTCGCCGATCCACAACAAGATAAATACTATCAGGTAGATCCTGCTGAAAATCTGCAATCATAGCGGTGGGGTTGCCGTGTGTGGGAAGAAGCATAGCATGGAGCAGGATACGCATGATTTTCTTCGGGCTCAAGGACAGCATGGATGAGGGATAAGTACGCGCCAGCAATCACTACTATGAACAATAGGCATGGATATCGAACGATAGTAGAGTTCGATACGGCGGTACCAATACACGCAAAACTCAAATCGAAAGTACAGTCGATATTATCTATCGAAAACATAATCTCAGTATCAAAAACACATATTTCTGGGACACCAGAAGGCATTGACACTCTAAGCACGTTGGATACGATATGTAACACTGCTGTATTTATGAATAGCACGCGCGTTGCTTAACCTGCTCATGGTTCCGGGCGTCGCTATGCGGCGTCGTCTCTTCGGACGTGGGCGACGCCGCTTGGGCTTCTTCCAAATAGCAGGCACGCCAGAAAGGTGTCCCTTGGTTACCCACAGGAACAGGTGTCCCTGTTCGTAGTACGGTCAGAACCAAAACGACGCGATCAAGGTTGTGGGCGGTCGTCGTCAACTTCGTGCCACACCGCGTTCGTCCGAGGCATGCAAATAAACTATTATGGCGAGGGTGGGAGTTACGGTTCGAATAGTAATGCTACCGCACACCACACTGTTTATGAAGTTAACACTACAACAGTATGCACCCATTATACCGTGGGAAGCCGCCACAGTTTGTTTTATCCAAGGTACACTGAGTGTATAGTCACTTTTTTTTCTCGCAGGATGTCAAGGTGCAAATATCTTACTGTGCATGTTTTATCCTAGAGCTATCATAAGTAATATGGAGTCGAGCAGCGGCCGGCCGGGAAGCATAATAATGCCCTTTTGAATATGAAATACATGGGACGGTACCCCCACCAACACAAAGTTGGGATACTCGTGATATGGAGGAGGCGTTAGTATACCGGGGATAGGGCACACAACTAAAAACTACGAGAAAGAAAAAAGGAACCTTCGTGCGTACGGCTAATATTTGACGGGTAGCTGCCCGTACCGCAGTGACTATATGCCATACGTATACTATATACCTGTTTCCCCCCACAAAGGTCACACGACTATTATACGTCCATACACGACATGAGTACACCCCCCCCCCCAAAGCTTAACCATGTAAGTATTATGTATTATGTTCGAACATACGTGAGCAAATATAAGAGGAATGCTAAGAATATCTTGGTCTCACCATGATGCCAAATAGCATGACCAGGAACAACATCCCGCCACCACCGAGGACGGGCGTAGAAAAAACAACAGCCATCTGTGGAACACAAATAATACACACGCAGCCATGAGAAACGATACGCCAAGGGAAATACCGTTATTGATAGCATACCAAATACCAGTACCAATCTCGGCGCGGCTCAAGACAAGGAAGGGCAGAATAAAGGTTGATGGACATTTAAGGGCAAGGAGGGGCGAATCAAGGGCAGAGCAGATCGAGTGGATCGATGCTGAGAGCCTTGCTTATCGGAGAGCTTTTTCTTCAGATTTTCCGCAAATTTTCCCCCCGAGAAAAACAGGAAACACTGGAACTATTTCCAGAATTTGGGAATTTAATACGGGTAAAGATAGCAGGAACGCTTAGGGCCGTTATTATCGGAGATATGGTTTTCGCCAATTTTTTCATAGTTGTGAAATAAGTTGCATGATTTGTTAAATAAGTTCCAAATATGTGAAATTTAACAAAGGACAAAATATCAGGAAAGGTAAATTTCCAAAGTTTGGAAATCCTGGAAAAAAAACTCTCGAAAAACTCTCCGACAATAACGGCCCTTAGCAGTCCAATATTCGAAAGAAAAATAACGGAGAATGCGGGAACAAAAACAAATGCGCAGGAAAAAAACATAGAAACGTATCAGGAAAATATGAAAATTTAGGGCAAAAGGTCCTTCAATAATAACGGCCCTAAGCCGGAGGTATTTTACGTATGATATGGAGGTCAGACTCTGTGAAGAAATAAGTTAGCGTTACTGCTGTAGATGTCGAACCAAAAATTTCCACATACGCGAAGTATCGAAATATGAAATATCGAACTTCGGATATATCGAAATATCGAGCGTGCTTTGCCCTATATCCCCTGGCAACCCCGTGTTTTTTAGCCAAACCTTAGTCTTGCATGTGTTAAATATCGAAAGCGTGTACGTATACCGATTACTCTTTTTGTGTATCGGTATCATATCGAAACTTGATTCTCATTCGATATCCAAGACACTATTATTGTAACAACTTATATGCGAGTATTAAGACCAAAGGTTATGGTACCACTTTGTGACTCGTTCATAATCTTATCAGCAACATAGTGCCCAAAACAATGGGTGTACCCCTCGTATGGAGCATAAAGTTGGCCACTATGTTCCCCAAGATTGAAAAATCGAAAAATCCAACAAAAAGGGGTGTCTCGCCATCATCTGACCCCTGAGATGATGCCAGGCACAATACGCCATTATCTTGGTTGGCTCTTTTATTGTTCCGCAAATATATACGATAAGACATGCCTTGCACTATATACGAGAACGATACGTAAAATATGTACGTATGACGTACACCGGGTACGTATACGAAAATGATACGTACCAAATTTTAAATAATACGTATGTTGTTTTGGCCGTAGGCACTGCTGCTGCACAGCCTGTATCTTTGGTTGGCGAAATAAAAGTCGGGAAGAAAAAAGCAGGGTTCTTTACGGTGCGGTTTTTCCTATCGGTTCGGTGCGGTTCGGCGCGGTTAACCGCACCGAACCGCCCCGTAGGATTTTTGCCCTCTTGAAAACCGCGCCGCACCGCACCGTAGGTTTTGCGTTTTCGGAAAACCGCACCGAACCGCACCGTAGGAAACAAAATATAACCGAACCGCACCGTAGGGTTCACGACATCTGAAAACCGCACCGAACCGCACCGTAGGATGCATGAAAAAACCGAACCGCACCGTAGGATTTTTAAAATATGAAAACCGCACCGAACCGCACCGTGAGATTCCCGATTTCTGAAAACCGCACCGAACCGCACCGTAGGATTTCTGATTTCTGAAAACCGCACCGAACCGCACCGTAGGATGAATGAAAAAACCGAACCGCACCGTTGCATTCACGATTTCTGAAAACCGCACCGAACCGCACCGTAGGATTCCTGGTTTCTGGAAACCGCACCGAACCGCACCGTAGGATACATGAAAAAACCGAACCGCACCGTAGGATTTACAATATCGGATAACCGCACCGAACCGCACCGTACTATTTCTGCTTTCTAAAAACCGCACCGAACCGGACCGTAAGATTTTCGGGAAAAAAAACCGCACCGTGCACGGACGGTTAACCGTAAAGAACCCTGGAAAAAAGAGCCACAAAGTGGTAGTACGACGTATAACGTTTGGTAATAGCGTTATTTTTATTTCCCTTGGTTATCTTAATTTATTGGGGGTTTCATGAGTGATCAACATAAACATTGATTGATGCTTCATGCCTCACATTGTCGGATGGTAAATGAAACACGATGCTCGTATACTGACTGTAGTATATACCAGAAAGTATGAGGGACCACACCAGGGCATTCATTATTAATTGTAGCTGTTACGCTGTTGCGGGCGCAAAATAACAAAATAACCGTTTCACGGAACAGTCGCCGCGATGCTGGTTGTGCGCAGCGCAACACGCGATTTTGAGCGTGCAATATTTTTCGCCGCAGGCGTAATTTTAATTTTCTGTTGCGCGTTTATTTGTCGCGGGAAGCGAGAAAAACAATTGGGGGTCTTTCTTCAAAGTCACCGTGGGCGAAACATTGTTTTCAAAGTTATTTTTCATAATTCGCCGTAGGTGTTTTTTTATTCAAGCACCTTGGTCCAATTGGCCGTAGTTGAACATGTTTTAGATCCCTTTCCTATTCGCCTATCAAAAACAAATATTAGGCACGTTTTGCTACTGGCCGTAGGCTTTTATTCTTCATGGGGCACCTTTTTTCTATTCGGTGTTGCCGAAAATAAGTTAAAAGGCTTTTTACTCGGTTTTCAGGCGTATTCGCGCTTATATCGCATTTGTTTCGCCTCCGGGGGGGCTGCAGGGGGCTTGAGAGCCTGCGGAGCGCAACACGCGCCGCAGCCGTGTTGCGCTGCGCGCACCAGACGCCAAACAACTAATTTATGCCCTCTAAGGGACTTCTGGGCATGCCGCAAAAAGTTTAATCTCCCTCGTACATACTTCTGACCAGAATGGTTTAACACCATTTATTTGGTACGATACAACTACGCACGAGCGTATACCGCAGCAGTATGGTGCCGGAGTTTGTGACTCGATTCTGGAGAAAAATAAGCTGGTCCTGGTTAAATTGAGTAAGTAAATCTAACGTTTGCCTACTATAAGCTCTTGACAGGAGTTTTACAATCAGCCTATCCGCACCAGCAGGGTCGCACTGTGCAGCTCACAATCAATCGCGTGTTGACCGTCGCCTCGGAAGGTACTTCAACGAACAAGAATCGCGACCGTGTATACAGTATCTCAATAGCTCACTTTTCCCATACATAGTTGCCTCGGCATTGTTTCGGTATCAAAACGATAAAACTAACCCCGATTCCTTTCAGGACCCGGCCAAAAAAAACAAAAACACAAAACCATTCCGTCATTGGATTCACTCTACTACTGTAATCAGCTTAAAGAACGATCGTCGGGACAAAATGGTGCAGAATCGAGGCACAGCGTAGGGATTCTAAACCAAATACAAAGGAAACGATCCGCAACAGCACCATTCTGCATGCGACTATTAATATTAATAATACGAAGCACAACACGTCAAGTAGCGTCAAACGTGGTTATGCTGTCCCATGCATACTCGTATTCCCAAGTTGGCCAACATACACGTTTGTTTCCTGGAAATTCCAATGTCCAGGGTTCCAATCTCATCGTAGCAACGTTTTTATTGAGGTTTGCTTTCACTTGACAAAAGTTTACCAGTACACGTTACTATACCCGGTACGTGTACAACGTTGGACCAAACACAACTATGCATACGTCGTATATTCGTATAAATATAATACGAGTGCCGGTCGCCCCGGTAGTCTATTAATAGTGGTCAGCTTAAATGCTATATACTAGTATTGGTACCCGAGTTCAAATCCCACAGTGGTGAGATTTTTATGTTATTTGCACAAATGAAAAGGAACCAATTTCTGAGAGCGCCTTCGTGGCGTGGGTAGGCGGAATCCGACGCAGGTCGACGAGGGAATAAAGTGCTGAAATTTTCTAGCGATAAAAATGCAAGGCACGCACCGTACTGGGGAGGGAGGAGAAGAGCCTGCTTACGAGCTGGGCCAGCCAAAATAATGTTTTTAAAGCAGAATGGCCATGCCCCGACCAGTTTAACGAATTTGGACCTGGAATTTGGACACAGTGTAGATCATGTACTAAGGGCCCGTATTAACGAGTATGGAATAAATTCAATTTGGAAAAAATAAAATTCAAATTCGCTTTTCATTGGTCAACACACGCACCAGCACCAAATATTATGCCCCAAGATCCTAATCTTTGGGCTGGTGCGTGTGTTGACCAATGAAAAGCGGATTTTTTTTTCTTTTTTNATTATGCCCCAAGATCCTAATCTGTGGTGCTGGTGCGCGTGTTGACCAATGAAAAGCGAATTTGAATTTTTATTTTTCCAAATTGAAATTATTCTACACTCGTTAATTCGGGCCCTAATCAACACACTTGCCGCCTGCCCTTTTTTTTTTTTTTCCTCGAGAGAGATACGACAATCCAAAAATCGAAAAAAATGCAAAAGCGATCAAAACTAGTTGGAAAACAAAAAAATCAAAGAGGGCAGGCGGCAGGTATTTTTGCACGTACGGTTCAAAGACGTGGTTAAAATGTCAGAATAAAACTCTCGAAACTGGTCGGGGCATGGCGGAAATACCATGTTTCCGTAATTACTTGACTTATATATGGAATCGAGTTTTGGTCATATCTCTTGATGGGTGGCGAATTGGGCAACGAGACTTACATCGATCTTCTCCTTGTGTCTTCAGCATTGTCTCCACCAAATGTCATGTTGATCGAAAATGACATTTTTTATACGAAATTAGAATGAAAAAAATGTTGTTTTCGAGTTTTCGGGGATATCTCGGCGAGATCGAGTCGATAAAAAAAAATGTATACCGTACAATGTTTCATATACATGTTTTTTTTGCACAAGCACTGGTATGTCAGGGTTGGCTCTTCAAATTTGTGTAGCCTAATTCGTAGTGGTTCACGAGATACGACTTTAGGAAGCTTTGTAAGTTTCTTGGCTGGCCCAGCTCGTAGTGACCCCGGATCTGAGTTACGACTAAAGAGGGAGAGAGAAAAGAAGGGCGAATAAAATAAATGGGATGGAAAATAAAATAAAATGTGCAGCAGCAGTGGTGCTCCCGTTATCAGGCGACCTTTCATTAGTGACAAGCGGCTTGAACTCGCCTTACAGGTATAGACGTATCATACTCGCCTAAAACTAATACTATACGATGTAGCCGAATAGCCCCTATGTTAGGCGTATAGCCTTACACAGGTAACATATTATATGATACCCGTATAAGACGTATCGCCTTACATAGGTACTATACAGCGTACAGCCATACAGCAAACACAACAGCAGTATCGATAGTAGTAGTACCTTACGTATTGAGTGCCAACTTTCAGGTTTGGATCTGCGAGAGAAGGTGTAATATATCTTGTGCCTAAGCCATTGTGTTCTCTCGCAAGCTTGACGTGCAGCTCAACAGCGTTACATCGGGATAAGCTGCGGTAGAGGGTAGCTGTGGACCTGTATATACAATGAAGTCCACTACCTTTATAAGTTGACATTTGTTGCAGCATCGTACATACTACGCCTGTTATAAAAGTCCCTTGCATATCATGAACAACGCCGGACACTGGTATACTTGCTATTAATACGAGCAAAATATAAAAAAAATACATAGGCCGAGAAGGGTGAACTGTTGGTGTCATGTCACAGTGTTTTGGTGGCTCGCTTTGGCGAGAAATTGGTTTGCGGGAGTCGTGTGTTGGTTGGAGCGAAGTCACAGTGTTTTGGTGGCTCGCTTTGGCGAGAAATTGGTTTGCGGGAGTCGTGTGTTGGTGGGAGCGAAGTCACAGTGTTTTGGTGGCTCGCTTTGGCGAGAAATTGGTTTGCGGGAGTCGTGTGTTGGTGNTCAACTTCGTGCCACACCGCGTTCGTCCGAGGCATGCAAATAAACTATTATGGCGAGGGTGGGAGTTACGGTTCGAATAGTAATGCTACCGCACACCACACTGTTTATGAAGTTAACACTACAACAGTATGCACCCATTATACCGTGCGAAGCCGCCACAGTTTGTTTTATCCAAGGTACACTGAGTGTATAGTCACTTTTTTTTCTCGCAGGATGTCAAGGTGCAAATATCTCACTGTGCATGTTTTATCCTAGAGCTATCATAAGTAATATGGAGTCGAGCAGCGGCCGGCCGGGAAGCATAATAATGCCCTTTTGAATATGAAATACATGGGACGGTGCCCCCTCCCTCCACACACCAACACAAAGTTGGGATACTCGTGATATTGAGGAGGCGTTAGTATACCGGGGATAGGGCACACAAATAATAACTACGAGAAAGAAAAAAGGAACCTTCGTGCGTACTGCTAATATTTTACGGGTAGCTGCCCGTACCGCAGTGACTATATGCCATACGTATACTATATACCTGTTTCCCCCCACAAAGGTCACACGACTATTATACGTCCATACACGACATGAGTACACCCCCCCCCCACAAAGCTTAACTATGTAAGTATTATACATTATGTTCGAACATTCGTGAGCAAATATAAGAGGAATGCTAAGAATATCTTGGTCTCACCATGATGCCAAATAGCATGACCAGGAACAACATCCCGCCACCACCGAGGACGGGCGTAGAAAAAACAACAGCCATCTGTGGAACACAAATAATACACACGCAGCCATGAGAAACGATACGCCAAGGGAAATACCGTTATTGATAGCATACCAAATACCAGTACCAATCTCGGCGCGGCTTAAGACGAGGAAGGGCAGAATAAAGGTTGATGGACATTTAAGGGCAAGGAGGGGCGAATCAAGGGCAGAGCAGATCGAGTGGATCGATGCTGAGAGCCTTGCTTATCGGAGAGCTTTTTCTTCAGATTTTCCGCATATTTTCCCCCCAAGAAAAACAGGAAACACTGGAACTGTTTCCAGAATTTGGGGATTTAATACGGGTAAAGATAGCAGGAACGCTTAGGGCCGTTATTATCGGAGATATGGTTTTCGCCAAATTTTTCATAGTTGTGAAATAAGTTGCATGATTTGTTAAATAAGTTCCAAACATGTAAAATTTAACAAAGGGAAAAATATCAGGAAAGGTAAATTTCCAAAATTTGGAAATCCTGGAAAAATAAATCTCGAAAAACTCTCCGACAATAACGGCCCTTAGCAGTCCAATATTCGAAAGAAAAATAATGGAAAATGCGGGAACAAAAAAAAGATGCGCAGGAAAAAAACATAGAAACGTGTATCAGGAACATATGAAAAATTAGGGAAAAAGGTCCTTCAATAATAACGGCCCTAAGCCGGAGGTATTTTACGTATGATATGGAGGTCAGACTCCGTGGAGAAATAAGTTAGCGTTACTGCTGTAGATGTCGAACCAAAAATTTCCACATACGCGAAGTATCGAAATATGAAATATCGAACTTCGGATATATCGAAATATCGAGCGTGCTTTGCCCTCCATCCCCTGGCAACCCCGTGTTTTTTAGCCAAACCTTAGTCTTGCATGTGTTAAATATCGAAAGCGTACACGTATTATACCGATTACTCTTTTTGTGTATCGGTATCATATCGAAACTTGATTCTCATTCGATATCCAAGACACTATTATTGTAACAACTTATATGCGAGTAGCGTTATTTTTATTTCCCTTGGTTATCTTAATTTATTTGGGGTTTCATGAGTGATCAACATAAACATTGATTGATGCTTCATGCCTCACATTGTCGGATGGTAAATGAAACACGATGCTCGTATACTGACTGTAGTATATACCAGAAAGTATGAGGGACCACACCAGGGCATTCATTATTAATTGTAGCTGTTACGCTGTTGCGGGCGCAAAATAACAAAATAACCGTTTCACGGAACAGTCGCCGCGAGGCTGGTTGTGCGCAGCGCAACACGCGATTTTGAGCGCGCAATATTTTTCGCCGCAGGCGTAATTTTAATTTTCTGTTGCGCGTTTATTTGTCGCGGGAAGCGAGAAAAACAATTGGGGGTCTTTCTTCAAAGTCACCGTGGGCGAAACATTGTTTTCAAAGTTATTTTTCATAATTTGCCGTAGGTGTTTTTTTATTCAAGCACCTTGGTCCAATTGGCCGTAGTTGAACATGTTGTAGATCCCTTTCCTATTCGCCTATCAAAAACAAATATTAGGCACGTTTTGCTACTGGCCGTAGGCTTTTATTCTTCATGGGGCACCTTTTTTCTATTCGGTGTTGCCGAAAGTAAGTTAAAAGGCTTTTAACTTGGTTTTCAGGCGTATTCGCGCTTATATCGCATTTGTTTCGCCTCCGGGGGGGCTGCAGGGGGCTTGAGAGCCTGCGGAGCGCAACACGCGCCGCAGCCGTGTTGCGCTGCGCGCACCAGACGCCAAACCACTATTTTATGCCCTCTAAGGGACTTCTGGGCATGCCGCAAAAAGTTTAATCTCCCTCGTACATACTTCTGACCAGAATGGTTTAACACCATTTATTTGGTACGATACAACTACGCACGAGCGTATACCGCAGCAGTATGGTGCCGGAGTTTGTGACTCGATTCTGGAGAAAAATAAGCTGGTCCTGGTTAAATTGAGTAAGAAAATCTAACGTTTACCTACTACAAGCTCTTGACAGGAGTTTTACAATCAGCCTATCCGCACCAGCAGGGTCGCACTGTGCAGCTCACAATCAATCGCGTGTTGACCGTCGCCTCGGAAGGTACTTCAACGAACAAGAATCGCGACCGTGTATACAGTATCTCAATAGCTCACTTTTCCCATACATAGTTGCCTCGGCATTGTTTCGGTATCAAAACTATAAAACTAACCCCGATTCCTTTCAGGACCCGGCCATAAAAAAAAAAAAAACATTCCGTCATTGGATTCACTCTACTACTGTAATCAGCTTAAAGAACGATCGTCGGGACAAAATGGTGCAGAATCGAGGCACAGCGTAGGGATTCTAAACCAAATACAAAGGAAACGATCCGCAACAGCACCATTCTGCATGCGACTATTAATATTAATAATACGAAGCACAACACGTCAAGTGGCGTCAAACGTGGTTATGCTGTCCCATGCATACTCGTATTCCCAAGTTGGCCAACATACACGTTTGTTTCCTGGAAATTCCAATGTCCAGGGTTCCAATCTCATCGTAGCAACGTTTTTATTGAGGTTTGCTTTCACTTGACAAAAGTATACCAGTACACGTTACTATACCCGGTACGTGTACAACGTTGGACCAAACACAACTATGCATACGTCGTATATTCGTATCGGCTTGTTATTAATATCGAGCTAAATATAAAAGGGCATTAGCCAACAATAGGTATACCTGCGCATTTTAAGCCATTTATAGGTACACTGCGTAATGTACACCGCAAACGGCTTCCTGGCCCGCCTGATATTGGGATTGCGCAGCATTGTACACAAATGGCTTAAAATGTGTAGGTACACCTATTACCTACAAATGACTCAAAGTGCGTAGGTACACCTATTCTCGGCTACTCATTCCACGTATCACCTATTTTTGGCTTCAAGGGTACCTATAAATGGCTCGAACGATCACTTTTTGGCAACTGAAAGATAGACAGACGGCCACACCAGATGCCGGGGCTGTCAACCAGTGACCGTACCTGTCAACCAGATGTGATATTAGTCGTTTGGGCCACATGCCTTTAATGGGTGTGATCGCGATGCGGAGAAACAGCAATGACGAGAGTGTCCATGCCATTATGCTGAAAGTACAATACACATACTGTAGTGCAGTATATAGTAGGAGCAACTTTGGTATATATACGTGTACAGAGTAATACCATACGGTTAAGGGGGTCTGAGTTACACAGCCGTTGCGCGGTCCGGAACAACATTCCATAGCAAACGTGGGTGAATAATATATGAGGAAGACAGGTACGGTCGGCTGGTTGACAGTCCCGGCATCTGGTGTGGCCGTCTGTCTATATTTCAGTTGCCAAAAAGTGATCGTTCGAGCCATTTATAGGTACAGTTGAAGCCATAAAATAGGTGATACGTAAAATGAGTAGCCGAGTAATAGGTGTACCTGACACGCATTTGAGCCATTATGTAGGTACAATGGAGCGCAGGCCCAATATCAGGCGGGCCAGGAAGCCGTTTCCGGTGTATATTCCGCAGCGTGTCATTACGCAGTGTACCTATAAATGGCTCAAAGTGCGTAGGTATACCTATTTTTGGCTAATTACCTAAACAAACGCCCAACCTAACGATCTCCGAACATGATGTGTGAATAGTTTTTCTCTGCGATGCACTTCAGCGTCCACTTTCCTTGACCGATCTCTTGTAGGCATACGCCCTCGTGACAGCCAGTTTTGTCCGGCATAGACTGCTGTTACGGAAGGGAGGGTGTCACGTGAGGTCCTTGCTTAGCAACCGCGCAGAGTCACTCGGCCAAGTAACTATCCGATTTCGTTTTGTTTGAGGTCAATAGGTTTTATTAATTTAAGTTTCGCGATATGCACCCACAGCATCGCTTTGTTTGTTACGTTGCACCAACAAACTGTTCTTCAAGTCAACTTTTGAGCCAAGTACAAAGACAGTCGCCCGAGTGACCTAAACGCGGTACGCTGTGAAAAGAAAGACTACTTCAATGATATTTTGCTTCTCATAGCACTGGAACCACACACGGGCCACACCAAACTCCCCGATTTCCATTCCTAGACAAATCATTCGTGGGTGCGGCAAAGGCGGTTCAGGAATAGAGATGGATTTGAACGGGGGGGGGGTTGTACGATTTTGTGAGGTAGAGGGTTTCGCCGTGGAGGAGGGGTGGCTTTAAACGGGGGGGGGAGGGGGGGGCATGGCATCTCGTCGTTGCTGCTGGCTTTTAATTTAAAGCGATACGGCGGTACAGCAGTACACGATAAAAAACAGGAAATCTGGTCCAAGCTGAATTTCTTACTTGAGATGGGTGGTTTCTACATGCATACGTACACGAACTTCAGTATAAGGATTCCCGAATTTCTTGTTTTCCTGTAAATCTCAGTTGTCATTCCTTTTGCTCATTTTCTTATTAGGCGTTCTGTAAAATATACCAGGTATACAGTTACTAATAGTGCAGCAGCAACTACACGGCAATATTTACTTCGTATGTATGTGAGGCAGGGTGTGTCCTACTACGGGGGGGCATAGTAAATAGGACCTATTATACGGTACACACAAAAACCTCTATATTTGCCTTTTTGTTTATTAATATTTGGTCCTATGTTTACTATGGTCCCCCGTGATACCGTCCTACGACCATTTGATATTTTCAGCAGTATCGCAGCAGTAGTACTGCACTCCTGTACGTAGCGTTGCGTAGTACAGCAGTATACTGCTGTGGTCACTCTATATAACTGATACGAACAGCAGTCTAGTGGCGGTATGCGCCAGCCAATAATACCGGCACAATACGGACAAATATATATTTCGTTTGTTTTACAGCAGCAATACCATTTTTGGTATAATAACACCATACCAGTACTATTTACGGAAAACGGCATAGCTCCAGTTCGAATGCTCAGATCTGCGACCGACCAACGTATAGCTTGTTCGTTATACTCGTCTCTAGGAGGTATTGGGGCTCTTGGGTCTGCAAGGAAGGGCAAGCATTGATGTGTTTGCATCACGAAACGAAAGTGCTCCGCAGCAAGATTTTGCTCGTTTCGGAACTCCTGTTTGGTCCCTAAACTCTGCTGTGGCCACGTACTCGTAGGACGTTACGGACGGTCGAACGAGAGGCCCACTAGTGTAGATAGTGCTCGGCGTCCTCGTCGAAAATCTGAGTTCAAACAGCATCAGCAGCCGGAGAAACTGCATTTTTCAAATTCGTCCGAGCCCACTAGTGTAGATAGTGCTCGGCGTCCTCGTCGAAAATCTGAGTTCAAACAGCATCAGCAGCCGGAGAAACTGCATTTTTCAAATTCGTCCGAGCCCACTAGTGTAGATAGTGCTCGGCGTCCTCGTCGAAAATCTGAGTTCAAACAGCATCAGCAGCCGGAGAAACTGCATTTTTCAAATTCGTCCGAGCCCACTAGTGTAGATAGTGCTCGGCGTCCTCGTCGAAAATCTGAGTTCAAACAGCATCAGCAGCCGGAGAAACTGGAAAGACCATGGCATTTTCCGTGAAACGTGCCATGGGTGACCATGGCATATACGATAGAAGCAATTTAGTTGTGGGTTGGCGCATGGACGAAATGTCCACGCTGGCATCCACGGGTACCATGGAATAAACCATGGCGTCCTCCATGGTGCACCATGAACTAGAAGACCACGGGTCACGTAAATGTGGAATATACCGTGGTACACACCATGGACCGATGGACCAATGTACCATATGGTCCATTCGATGGGGCACGTTTATTCCATGGACGGGTTGCACCGTGGACATTGAACATACCCGTGGCCAACCACCGTTGGGTTCATGGTGTGCCCCATAGTCTGCCCAACTATTATTACTTAAGGTAGCAATGATGTTGCTTGGTCCATGAACCAGTCCATGGTCCAACCCATGGTTAACCGGGCAGACAGCTTCACTCATAATAATTTACTGTTGAACGTACCAGTAGTAAAGGATTAACGAGTGTACCTCGTCGATAATACGAACTCGCTCGTCGTTGATATTAACAAGAGTACGTCGGCAGTATACCTGGTACCAATTAATGTTGAATACCTGGTAGGTATACGTACCGGTAAATTTTGCTGCGTTCCCCTACATAAAAAACGCTTTATCTCGCAGAATAATCGACGAACCGGAATCTTGTGAAACGTCCGATCTATATGGGGGTGCCCCCCCCGACCAGCGAAAAAAAAATATGGGGGGGTCTCTAAAACCAAGTAAAAAAAAGGGAACAAAAAACGAAAAAAAAATGTTTTTTGCTCATTTCGTCCTGTGATCACAGCGATCCGGTTTGTTTTTCATTCTGACCTTCCTAGGTGTGTGGTGTCGTTTTCTTTTTTTTTTGTGCACCCTTGGCCGACCCCTTTGCACTTCCCGATTTCTAATTATTATTTCCTCTTCGAGTCCAGCACAAATGCTTACCTGTAAATTCTTAAATTTCCTTAAATCCCAGCCTGACACTCTTAACTGCCACATTCTTAAGTGCTGTCGCGTACTGTATGCGTATACGTAGCGGGCAACCGGCACTACACAACAGGCACCATAGAGGGACCACTACTGTACTACAGTACTGTACTAGCCAAAAGTTTCTCACTGCTAGCGACGGGAGCATGTGCAGTAACCCCAGTCGTTCGCCTTCAGCGCGCGAGTCGGCGAAAAACGAAGCCAGCATCGACGGCGCGGTCTGCAGAACGATGCCGACCAACGGAGCAAATCTCTCCATGGCGTCGCAAACTTCCGCAGCGGTTCGCCTGCGTTAAAAAAATCCACAGCAAGCAGCAGGAGCAGCAGCAGCAGCGCCGTCATCGAACGCCGGAGGAGGGAGAGGGTGGCAAGAAGGGAAGGAAACATCAAAATCCCGTCGATGGATATGATCGTGGAACGCATCATCAGCAGCAGCAGCAGCACAGCAATTGCCTCTGCGAAAGGAAGGGTACACCACTATACTGCATACAGCAGCAGTGCGAGGGTGCTGCTGTAGTAAACGATACCGCAAGTAAGTATACACCTGGTAATACAACAAGCACTACATGAGCGAGGGAGAGCGGTGTGAAAACAGCACAAGCAAGATCAAGCTGGGGCAAATACGAAGCGCAGCAGCCATCGAAGCATTCCAAGGGTTGAATAGACGCATGGATGGATTGTCTCCCTGCTCCCTGCTCCCCGCGTATGATATCATACGCAGAAAAAACAATTACCCGTGGATGGAATGGCCTCGCAAGGCGAAAACACTTTCTTCGTACCTCGTAGTCTGCCTGTACCTGGTATAATATGTGTGCCGTCGGCAATCAAAAGTTGAAAACAAAACTCAAGACCTGTTTGGTCGCAGCGAGAACAAATTTTACAAGCAATCGGCAATCGTGGTCATCGTGCGTAGGGCGACTCAAAACACGATGCTGATGATGTGTGCCCCACCCCACCAGCAACTATCCGAGGGAATACGTGCGGCGTGCCACATCAAGGGTGGTAAGTAGCATACCCGAATCGGCAGGCGACAGCCGCACGCACACGGCGAGGTTTGACTTGACCACCTTGCGTGTTGCTTCTGCCAAAAAAACGTTCCTCGATTCAATACTGACGATGATACAGAATACCAGGTACCAGGTACCAGGTAGCAGGCAGCATGACACACCATGCAAGAAGATTGTTGGACACACATGGCGGTGTGGGTTTGAACCAACGCGATAGACCAACACCTCGACGGCCAACGGACTACGACAGCAGAGCTTCTACACTACTGTAGTAGCTAAAGTGGCATACGCGGACGTATGCACGCAGCAGGGCGCCATGCACGCCGTGCGAATTAGGGCTCACGCCTTGCTCCGCGCGGCACTCAGCACTCATGTTCTCGCTCATCGTTCAGATTCATCTCGAAAACAACGATCACACTGATCACATGCATTGGGGAAACAAAAAAACAGAGAGCAGCCCACATCCGTACAGGGTCGGCCGTACGCGCGATTGCAGGGAGAGAGAGCGCCGAGCGCCCGATCGCCATGCATTCGCGGGACGCGCAGTCGGCTCGCAACAACCCACGCCAAACCCACGCGTGCATGTGACATGCACTGGTGGTACGCGGTGGTGATGGATGCTGCTGCTGCTGCAAGTACCAGCAAGTACCAGGTGTTCAGACTGATATTTCTCACCCGCCGTTTGTGTCTTGCTCGTCAGGTGGTCCAGCGCAGTTGACGCTGACTATCGCCGTCATGAAGAGCGCCGTGGTGATCGCTAGCAGCCCCATGAGGGCTGCCGGAACACCCGGCGTCACGCGGTTGTGGCCGCGCCAGAACCTCATAAGGGTGTGTTTGTTCACGAATCGTATCCTGGTCGTATCGGCTATCGCCGACACGAGATGAAATGAATGACTGCGGTGTTGCTTGTTGCAGTTGGGGGCAACCCAGAAGAATGGAATGGAATGTTGATGTTCTGTCTCGAGAACCGGTTCCAAATGAGAACCCTTTCGAAAAAGGTGGGAAAACAAAACTTGTCTGCTCTCCATACTAGTCTGCGCTTTGTACGCAAATATAAGGAATTGTTTAATGTAGATATTTAATTCCACACCTTCCTTACATTTTCGAACACAGTGTGTTTCGTGAAAGGTGCGTGAACCACGAGGGTAGTGCCCAGTCGCCCAGCCGCTGCTGCTGCCACCACTACGAGTTGCGCAACGTGCCGATTCACCCCATGCTCCGCATACGCACAGCCAGGCATTCTGGTATCACCCCAGTGTATCTTCTTCTAGCGACAGACCTTCTGTTGCTCTGTCGGTCTCATGGTCGACCTCTGCTCCATACAGCAGTAGCAGAAAATAAGCTTCAGTAACAGCAGTAAGCACAGACGGTCCTGCAGCAGCATCATCAGCAGCAGCAGTGGTGGGCAAGAGGCGAGCGAAGGCTGATTCCATAGGCCAACAGCAGCGGGGAGGGGTGGCGGCCATCGCTAAACTTCAGGGAGATGGCGCGAAAGGAGCGGGAGCTGGCGCGAACGATGGCAAGGAAGGATGGCGCAGCTTTTGGCAGGTCTGCGGCAAGGTGCTAATAACCCGTCTCGTCTAACATGACGCCCAGCCTTTCCCCTTTAGATGACTCCGCGTATAATACGTAAATCAGTATGATACCAGGATACCTGGTACACCCCAGTAACAGCATGTCCAGCAGCAGTGACTCGGATCATACTGCCACTAGACTACGCACCAGTACACAGCAGTACACAGTTAGTAATAGGAGGTACTCGGAGTATCGACTATATATTCCCGAGTACTGAGAGCATCGCAGTACTGGCGGCCTACATACTGACATACTGCGAGTATGGGCAGTACTGATGAGGCCCAAATACTGTGATTACTGGGAGTATGCGCGGCACAGAACCCCGAGTACAAGAAGTACCCGCAACCCGCAGTACAAATACCCGAAACATTTGCAGTATATACTCGTACTCGTACTCACTCATGCTCAGACCATCCAGAGAACTGAACCCGGAAATACTGCGAGCACTCGCAGTATATACTTCCGAAATACTGCGAGTACTCTAAGTACCCCAGTTGCCCGCCCCGAAAATAAGTTGCTCGTACTCCCACTTAGGGGACCATCCTGGACCATCTGTAAATGATTTCTACAAAACGTATGGGGTCAAATATCGAACCGGTGCACAAATCATCCAAGTACAA
>MEHQ01000961.1:34090-44907 GCA_008828725.1 Saccharina japonica | reverse complement strand
CATAATTTGTATCTCTCTAGGACTGGGAATCAGGACAGGCACTGGGTGTACTGATGTGGTTGAGTAGAAAGAACGGGTTTAATGTGAAGACAACAACAACAACAACAACTATGATTCCCCGTGATAGCACGCACGTAAAACAAAAAAAAACGTTCTGTACAAAAAAAACGTTCTGTACAGCGCAAAACTATAAAAAGGGTCAACGTATGAGCATCAGTGCAAAATGAGCATCAGTGCATCTCTTTGTGTCTGTAGTTTGTGGCACTGCACGTACCCTTACGGAGTATACTGTAGTATACTACGACGTACGTCCCTCGCGTAATGATGCTGATTCTACGATAGGTGCACCACGATTTTTCTGAGCTTCTCACTTAAGGAGCTCCAAATACGTCACCGAAAAAAATGGATTTTGGAGGAGAATAAACACGTGCTACCCTATAAACACTCCGCTAAGTATACGACCAATCATATTGGAACACACAAAATAATGAAAGTGCGACGATTCTGGGTTAAGGAGCAGCCCATCATTTAGAAACCGTTTCAGCCAAAAAACGGTATACCTTTACCTCTATCGTAGCACGTGTCTTTAATATCTACCGAAGAATATGACACCCGGCCCCCGTTTCGTACATTCTCCAAAGCCTACGATACAAGGCCCTTTTTTTAATAAATTCATATTAATTCAAGTCATCATTTAGTTTTCACCTTCGAAGGGTACGATATACACGATAACCAAAACGGGTCCTCGTGTGGTGTGGGTGGGGTGTTCTGGATGCCGTTGGACGTGTGCCCTGGGCGTAATACAACACCATAAAGGGGAGCAAAACCTAGCGCAACAACGATAACAAACAATAACCACAAACCAAGCAAGCCGCAAAATACGTATGATACCGTATAACACGGAAGAAAACACACCCCGGTGACAACAATTTGACGGTTTAAAGTAGTATCACCGTGTGTGCTGTTGTAGGGGGGTGTGGTATCTAGCGTATCCCCGGTAATAATCACCATGCACGGTAGTCCCACAGCTAGGGGGTGTGGTGACGAGGGAGTGTGGTATTGAGTGGTGCGCTAACGGCAAGTGATACTTGCTACGTTGAAAGAATGACGCGTGTGTCGAGGCTCTGTCTCTGTGGAGAGAGATGGCAGAGGTGGCACCGAAGTGTTTCAATAGATACGTATGGATCTCAACGTCCATATGCTAACATACGTAAGGAGCGTTACTAGGCCCCCTCGATACCACTGCCGTTATCAGTTATCAGGAGATGTATCCATCCTACGTGGTGTCAATAACACGGCGCCGGTGGTTGGGGCTTAGGGCACAGTAGGAGTAGTATCAAGTGTTGTGGATGAATGGTGTTTACCAGGTGGTGCGATAATTTTGGCGTTTGGTGCTGTTTTCAGACGCACCTCCGCAGAGGGGGTGTGGTATTCAACGCACCCCCGGTGATAAAGCGACGATAAAAAACAGCCCAAAAATATATATCACCGGGTGTGCTCATGTAGGGGGGGTGTGGCATCTAAGGGGGGGGTGCTTTCTTCCGTGTTATACGGTATATACTTTGAAGATATAAAAAGCACGCTACTATTTGTTTTTTGTCCATCCCATTTATTATCTTCACACTTCCGTCTTTCTCCCTCCCTAGTCGTAACTCAGATCCGGGGCCACAAAGTAGGCTACTCTCCCTCCTCCCCCACTACGGTTCTTGCTGTGCATTTTTTATAGCGACAAGATTTCAGCACTTTCTTCTCTCGTCAACTCTCGTCGAATTTTGCTTACCCACGCTATAATATGCGCTCTCGACAGTCGGTGTCATGTGATAATAGAAACCTCCATGGGGAGAACCGAACCCTCGACATCCGGCCCGAAAAGCTCGTGGCTACCAGTTAGACCACCGGGGCGACCGGCTTTTTTTTTTTTTTTTTTCCATCCCATTTATTATCTTCGCACTTCCGTCTTCCTCCTTCCCTAGTCGTAACTCAGATCCGGGGTCACAAAGTAGGCTTCTCTCCCTCCTCCCCCACTACGGTTCTTGCCTTGATTTTTATCGCGCAGAGGTTTCAGCCTTCCCAACGCTTGTCGATTTTCATCGAATTTAGCTAACTCCCGCTCTCGCGCTCTCGCGCTTTCCGCTATTCAAGGTATTTTTTGCAAGAAAAAGTCCCTACGAGCATGCACTCGGCGGGGCTCGAACTCGCGATCTCGACGCTAACAGGCTTCGTGGTTGCCTGCTAGCCAACCGGGGCGACCGGCTATGTATTAAGTTATTATGCTGTATGTACTGTAGGAAGTAATAGTTCAGTCTCGGTTCAGCAGTTAGCTTTTCTATCAAGTGTTGTATATACTAATATACGCTAGCTGTGATGCTTGGCGGAATTGAGTGGGTAAACTGCTGGGCTTTGCAAGCTGCGGTATCACAGATCAGTGCATCTCTTCGCGTCTTTATTTGTGACTGTACGGTATCAGTACACTTCGCCCCTCTCGTATTATCTGTTGCGGAGGACCATAGTAAATAGGACCAAATATTGTTAGTAAAACTAGGTTAATATATAGTTGTTAGTGTGTATCGTAGGTTCTATTTACTATGGCCCCGCGCAGTAGTGAAGGATAAACACGACGACCAAAACGGGTCCTGGTGGTGGGTGGGTCGGGTGTTTCGGATGCCGTTAGAATAATTCATACCCCCTGGGTACAATGCAACAATGTATACGAGAGCAAAACCTAACACACCAACAACGACAGCAAACAACGACCAAATCAAGGAAGCCGCAAAGTATATCGCACTTCGGGAGTATGATAAACTACTATATACCAGGTATACTATAAGTTTGTCAAGTATTCAGCAATTATTGGTAAGGATAAGTGAATGCTATGATGGAAGCAAGAGCCGGCGTCCCCGGTGGAATGACAGGTGAATCTCGTCCCTGTTAAGCCAAGGTCGTGAGTTCGAGCCCCCCCGAGTGCATGCTTGTAGGGACTTTTTCTCGCAAGCACTATCTTGACTAGCGGAAAGCGCGAGAGCGTGAGTTCGCAAATTTCGATGAAAATCGACAAGCGTTGGGAAGGCTGAACCCTCTGCGCGATAAAAACCAAGGCAAGGGCCGCAGTGGGGGGGGAGGGAGAGGAGCCTACTCTGTGACCCCGGATCTGAGTTACGACTAGGGAAGGCGAGAGACATAATAAGTGCGAAGATAATAAATGGGATGGAAAAAACAAAAACAAATGTCAGATGGCAAATGGAATAATAATACTAAAACAAGTACTAAACTGTGGAGGATAGGGTACTACGTAGACACCGTCAACCTCTGATCACAAAATGCCAACCATGAAGATACGTTCGGTCCACGAGACCTGCCATCATCATAGATGGACTTCATAATGGTTGACGCTCGGGAGAGGACGAACCCCGAACGCGTTCCTGGGAGCAAATAAAAAGGGTCCCCTCTAAAATGGAAGTCCCTCTCTCACTCTATCCTATACCATTCTGAACGGGAATATAAGAACCTTTTGTACACTAACATTCAATTGGAATGTTCCTTGACGCATGCTACGATAAAGGTGCACCATGTTTTTTTTTAGATCCTCACTTAAGGAGCGTCATACCTCACCGAAAAAATGATTTATGAGGAAACTAAAAGCAAGTGCTGCCGCATGAGAAATCTCATGAACGAAGTAAATTCTGAAACATATTTCGTCACAAGAGGATGAAAGTCCGACGAATTTGGGTTAAGGAGCCCGATCGTTCAGAAAACGATTCAGCCAAAAACTGCTACCTCTATCGTAGCACGCGTCGGTAGAGGTAGCACTTTTGGGCGGAAACGTTTTCTTAATGATCGGGCTCCTCAATCCAAACTCGTTGGACTTTCATTCTTGTGTTGCCATATTTTCCATAGTATACCTAGCTCATGGGATTGTTGTTCGGGTAGCACTTTTGGTTTCTTTCTTGCAAAACCGGTTTTCGGGTGAGGTATGGAGCTCCTCAAGTTAGCTGCCCAGAAACATCACGGTGCACCTCTATCCTAGCATTCGTCTAACCGTAGCATGCGTCCCTTGTATTTCGGGTCAGGATGGTAAGATCTTTTCTTCTTGCGAGACGCGAGGGAGGTCTTGTAGATAGGTACCTTCTTGCCACATATCAACACGAAGAAAAGTGCGTGTCAAGACCTCGGCCGAAACCTGTCCGCCAGAGCAATCCCACGGTAGGGGTGTCACTTTTAGGCTCAATATTTTCTGACCGGTTGAGCTCCTCACGTGAGTAACCACCGGATGAGGCTATTGTTATTCAACAGGTAGGTTTGTTTTTGGACTACTGTACCGCATTGTAAGGTTTGGTCGGGTTGCGCTAACGAATGTTTCCGAAGTCATGAATGTTTCGGGGGGGGTATTGAGTTCCTCATGTGAGGAGCTCAGAAAGTTCAGGTGCGCCCCTACCGTGGGATGGCGTTCCAAGACGCCGACATGCACCAGCGGAGGCAGTCGACGATGAGACCTCCGGGGTGTGGTCACTTGATGATAGTATAAGAGCTCTATACCTCACCCCCAAACTGATTTTGGAGGGAAATATAAGTGCTACGTATGACGCGTGCTACGATAGAGTAGATAGCACGTTTAGGCTCGTTAACCCAAAATCGTCGGACTTTCCTTCTTGTGTTGGAAACTTGTTCATTGTATACGTACTCAGGCATGATACTTTTCGTCGGGTGGCATTTTTAATTTCCCTTCAAAATCATTTGATTGGGTGAGGTATAGACCTTCTCAAGTGACCGCCCTCGGAAAAATCATGGTGCACCTGCATGCAGGCTACCGTAGCATGCGTCGTAATATAACCGATGAGCACTAATTCGATGCGAGTCGACGAGGGAAGAAAAACCTTAAGTCTTCTCGCGATAAAAAGGCAAGGCAAGAACCGTAGTGGGGGGGGGGAGGAAGAGGAGCCTACTTTGTGACCCCGGATCTGAGTTACGACTAGGGAGGAGAGAGAAAGGAAGGGCGAAGGTAATGAACGGGATGGGAATATATATATATATATACCACGCCTTAAGCATAAACGAACCAATATTGCAGCACAAGAAAGGGAGCGGCTACGCGGTAGAAGAGGTGCACCATTTTTATTTTCTGACGGCCGTGGTCACTTGAGGAGCTCTATACACACGCCACCTGAAAACCGATTTTGGAGAAAATAAAAGTGCTCCCCCGATCGAGGAACAATCAATCCCACGAGTTAAGTATGGAACGAATCATATTGCAACAACAGAATAAGGAAGTCCCGTCGTCGATTTTGGGTTAAGGAGCCCCGCCCCATCAGTCAGAAAACAAAAAAAGACCGACGATTCTGGGTCAAGGCAAATAACGGTATACCGTATACCTCTATCGTACACTTCTCCTTCCTCCGCCTCCTCTTCGTCGTAGTCACGATGTGCCACCCTTCCTTGTCGTTGCCGAACTCCTCGGCCTCCGATTCGCAACTCTCCCCCCCGGAGGGTTCGCCGTCCTCGATAGAGGTGCACCACGATTTTTCTGAGCTCCTCCATGCTGAAGGAGGCTCCATATACATACGTCACCGAAAATGGATTTTGGAGGAACGTAAACACCTTTTGTACCCCTACAAACACTCCCATGACCTGAGTATACGAACCAAACATATTGGAGCACAAGTAATAATGACAATTACGTTGCGGAGTAGGAAGCACGGCGAATAGACATATAGCAGGTACCATATTTGGGTAAAGGGTGCTACTGAGTACACGAAGGGGAGGAGAATTAGTTGGATGAGATTGGTGGTATTCGACGAATTGTGTCAGCTTTTTCATTCTGAATGAATAATGTCCCCTTGCACATTGTCGGAAGGCAAATAATATAATAATGAAAAGCACGACGATCATCACTCAGAAACAGTTTTAGACAGACAAAAATGGGCCAGTTGCCTCTATCGTAGCACGTGTCCTCAGCAAACGGGCCGAAGTTTGTTTTTCCCTTTTGCGGGGGGTCAGGTCGCGTGACCGTGTGGTTGCGGGTAGCTCCCCCCCCCCCCCCCCTGCTCAGACACAGAGTAGGGGGACGCCATTTTCAATCGGATACGTAGCACTTTTACGTTCCTCCCTAATCAGTTTGGGGTGAGGTGTATAGCTCTTGAAGTAAGGAGCTCCAGAAAAAAACATGGTGCACCTCTATGGTAGCATGCGTCGCCGGTTACCAAAACAACACGTCCACGCGACCGGACCCCCCGCAAAAATACGAAGAACAACTTCGGCCCGATCACCGAGGACGAACCCTCCTCCGCCCGGGGGGAGCGGCTACACGGTATACTATGATGCGTACTACGATAGACGTAGCACTTTTTGTCTGATTTCTTTTCCCGAATGATCGATCTCCTTAACCCAAAATCGTCGGACTTTCATATTTTCGTTGGATTGTTTTTCATAGCATACTTACGTCATGGAATGGCTCCTCGGGTAAATGATGTATCTTCTCCTGAGTCAAATTTGCGATGAGGTATGGAGCTCCTCAAGTGAGGGGCTTAGAAAAAACATGGGGAACGTCTACCGTAGCATGCGCGGTTAACCATAGTACGGCTTACCAATTCAGAGGTGTGTGGGAGTGGATTTTGAGGGGCATCTTGGACTCATGTTCTAGTTCGTGGAGCCGGGGTTTCCACGCATTCCCCATGCTTCTGCATATATATACACGGCTCATCAGGGTGGGCTAGTGTACTAGCATGGCCTTGGAAGGCCGATGATCGTCTCAGAATAGGGAATTGGTCAGTTTTCGTGTGGCTTGGATGGCGTTCGTGTTCGGGATAACTGTGAAGGAAAACGAGTGAAGAGCCCTTCCCATCTCACCTGTGTTGCTTTCCCCACAAATCACAAAAATGATGTATTTCCATAACGCCTAACATGATTGAAAGCGGGATTTGGTCATAATCAGCCCCTCAAAAGGCATTTGGATGCACTCGTCGTCGTCCCTGCGTTCTCCCTACCAAGGCATCGGGGAGATACGGCACTAAGGCCCGAGCCTAAGTGATACTTGGTGTAGCCAAACCGAAGCGACATTGGCGATGGGATTTGTAGATTTCGAGAATTCAGGCCCGCTGTCGCTGAAAGCGAATTCGCAGCTCGAGCGCCTAGGTAGTCGCGCCGCCCCATAAGGCGAGGTTCAACGCAGTAGCCGCTGTGCTAGACCAACATAAAATCGGCCAGAACTCCTCCTGTATGCCTGCACAGACCCAAGGAAGAATAGCCAGGGTGGTGGAATTTTCGATTAGCACAACAGCGGCCGCCATCGTCTTTTGTAGTGTGCCCTCACAAACAGGAAAAAAACGGCCGAAACGTACCAGATTTAGTGTACGAGGTCGTACGTACGAAATATGATGCTGTACGTACGTGTACGAGTTCTCGAAAACATGCACCAACGGAAGTCATGGCCATTTGAAAAAGCGGCGTAATTCAACTGCCTGGAACCACATTTTCAAACTTCAGCGACGTAGTCGCTGTTCGTAGAGGACACGAAAATTGCTGCCGCTTTGCCACACAGTCGTGAGAGCACCAAAGACCCCATCGCAGGGTGGTGGAATTTTTTATTAGCTGTGAGGATGGAGCTAGAGCAGAATTACGAAATGTCCTATGGGAAAAAATACAGTGGTAGAGGTTCTTCCAGACGTCAGGCTGAAATACCTAGAGCCAGAATCGAAGTTGTTTGTGGGGAGAGCAACACAGGTCAAATATTATAGCTGTTTTTCTACTAGTGTACGTCTGAGCGACACCAAAGTGAGGAACACCAAGGACATGCTTAATAGGCAGATCTGCAAGGGGATAACTCTGTATTTCACATATTCCGGGGGACCATAGTGAATAGAACCAAATATTGTTCGTAAAAATGCGTAAATATAGATCGTATAGGTTTTGTGTATACCGTAGGTCCTATTTACTGTGATCCGCCGCAATAGCCACCTAACAACGATGTGCAATGGTTGATCCCACGGACTGACTCATGGTTGAGATGCCATGGCCTCACCATGGAACACACTACGGCATGTCCCATAGTCAGGGTTAGGGTTAGGGTTTGGGGTAGGCCATGACTTTCTTCATTGAACACTTGATGGGTGGCACAATAGCTTTAACTAGCCGTGGGATACGCTATGGTATACACCATGCGGTACAACATGGGGTTTGTTATGCGATGCGACCTACTCCACCATGGTAAACACCAAGGAGTATCATGGTAGATGCCAATATATTCATGGCATATACCATGATGGGCAAAATGGCCATTGATTGGGTGTTCCATGGGGTTTCCCATATAATAAGCTACCGAGGGCCCATGATACAGGCCACTAGACACCCATGAACACTGCACCTCCTGGTGTGTCAATGGGACAATCCATAGGACCGCCTTCCATGGAGGGTTCCTATGAACGCCATCATGAGCATATACTATTGAATACCCCATGGAGTAGACGGTTGCGTTCCAAGGAAACTTCATGTGCCATACCATATTTTACATGCATATTATGGCGCCAGCTACGGTAAATGGTAGATGTATGGCATCGTCGGGCACCATGGAATATACCATGAATATAGACCATGGCCTGAGAGCAATGCCTGCCTTGGAGGGGTGGCGGCTTACTTTATGAGCCCCTCACGTGGGGGGCTCAGTAGCTCGATCGAAACGTGACCTCGAAGATGACCTTTCGCGCACAACCCAGCCAAGATGGTTATGCCCTTGCCCAAAGAAACGAATACGGACGCGTGCTACGATAGAGGTAACATTTTTTAGCTCAAACGATATCTGAAGGACGGGGCTCCTTAACCCAAAATTCGCCGGAATTTCTTTTTTTTGGGCTTCAAAATGTTTCCTTTTACGCTTGGTCATGGGCATGTTCGTCGGGGTAGAGCTTTTATTTTCCTACAAAAACAGCGTTTGAGTGAGGTATGGGGCTCCTCAAGTTAGGAGCACCAGCAAAAGCATGGTGCACCTCTATCGTAACACGCGTCTACGTTAGTAGATGTATTAGACTTTCCGGTAGTTGCGCGCTTGAAGAGCTCAAGCAGTCAGAAACCATTGAGCAAAAACGCGCAACCCCTACTACTGTGTTCATACCGCGGGATGACTCCTGAATATTTACCATGTCATACCCCCATGGGGTGGACGGTTTCGTTTTACAAGATGTGTCATGGTACATGCAGCATGGGGCCAACCACGCACGGCAAATTTCATGGCGGTTTCCTTGGGAGGTGCCATAAGAGTGACCACGGCATATTATGTATATACCATGGGGGGAGCGTTTTGTGCTGTGGGTTCACTCATCATGGACGAAATGTCCGCGCTGGTATCGTACCGTGGAATAAACCATGAACGCACCATGGCCTGAACCGATACCACGGCTTCCCTCTATACTTGGTAGACGGTTTTGTTTTATATAATATTTAGCATATACCATGGGGCTAACCACGGCAAATGCCATGTGGGTAACCATGGCGTATACCATACAAGGTTCCCCTTCGGGATGTTGGTCACTTGAAATCCCGGGGGTGTCGCAAGTCGAAAAGAGATCGCACATGCTTCATAGTTCTCTGTTTTTAGCAAACATGTGGTATTTTAGACTGCTGTCTTGTTCAAAGGAAAAAGTAGTGCGTAGCGACCGCCATTGCGAACGACAAACAGGTCACGAGATGATATCGTATCTGAGGTACAGTGGACTACCGGTGTATAGAAGCTATAGTTCTTTGTCCAGGCTCAACGACTTATTTTGTTTCCGACGTCGATCTGGCTATTTTTGTGTAGGGTTTAAAGTCGACCCCACACTGGTGAGAGCTGTGTTTTAAAACCGAAGTTGTTTTTCGTTCGTGCCAACCTAAGCTCGTTTTTTTTACCCATAGTTTATGAACTGCAGGCACCCACTACTACGAGTATTTGTGTTGAATGGTGATTTGTTGTCGAGTAGATCCACGAACAACTCGTGAATCGCGACGAAAACGAAGCAAAACACCCTGATAATCCGGGCGAGGCCAGGCAGACAACCTGTGAGATTGACATCTCGCCAGCCGGGCCACACTACAGCAGCAGCACCTATCACGCAGAGTACAGAGTATAAATAGTTCAGTACGAAGACTATACACACAGAGCGGACCTAGAGTACACAATACCGGTACAACATAATAAGTGACTGCTGCTGTATACAGAACAGTAACGACAGCATAGCACAGAGCACATACAATAAACAGTACACAACGATTAAGTACACAGAGCACACACAGTAGTTATATCTAGTTGTGGTGCTGGAGAGCAGAGTTTGCACACAATAATTAGTACACAACGAGGTATCACGGCTGTTCTACGCTGTACAGATGAATATATATATATATATGCACAAGATAGTTTTGACAGAGTTGTTGCCCGACGAGTCTCGCCCCGGTCCTAGATAAGAGTATTTACTACATTTTGGGCGGGTACCCTGGTACTCGTTTAGCAGGCGAGTACTCGTCTAAGGGTATCATACCCGTCGAACAACTGGGTACCTCGGTGCCTGGGGCCCAAGTTCTCGGCGAGTATGAAGTGTTATCCATACCCGTGACGGGTATTGGCTGTTTTGTTGTTTTCAATCGCTGCTGTACTGCGTGGGTACGTCAAATCAGAGGGGGAAGTTTTGCTGGAATCGCATACATCAAACATGCACACACGCATGCATACACAAAGAAAAACTGAACACAGCAGTAGTTCGTAGCTGTCACAATTAGACCTGCTGGATTCCCCCTGTTAGCTGTGTGCTACGGGTCCTGCGCACGCCAACAGGACACCACAGCCGTCACAAAGGCAACAA
>MEHQ01000961.1:21003-33559 GCA_008828725.1 Saccharina japonica | reverse complement strand
TTCCGCCGCAACACCCCCCCAGCACGGTTTCCTAAGAATACCGTGCTAGCCGGGCTGCGGACACACTGGAGTAAGAGTGAGGGCCTTTTCCCACACTTAATCGTGTTTCGATTGCCGTAAGGCTCGAATGAGTGGCGTCTACCATTTCCATGGAAAGGCGTCACCCCGGGGGTAGGGACCCTGGGTCTTTTGCGTTTCCGCATTAGGTCCCAGATCGGTACTGCTGGACTTGCTAGAATTTCTCATCAAGCGCACCAGCTAAAAGCCTCTTATCCACCACTTCCCGGCTTTTCCCGTTAACCCGGGCAGGCCGAGGCCTTGATCCTGCTCGCTAGTCGATCTTCGGTTAACGTCTTCTCCCGTTCTCCATCGAACTCCACTTCGCTTCTTCGCGTTTACGGGGAACCGGATTGCGAACTTCCGGTTCTCCTAGCTTTGCGGATCTCACGTTCGTTGAGTTCCTCCCAATCTCCGTCTGCATACCGAACCCGCCAGTACGGTGACTTGTAGTCGAAGATCTTTGAAAGGTGACGCTTCTTATTTCCTTCAACGTCCGCGAATTCCCTCCAGATCACGGTCCCCACGGGGTGTTGTTTCAACGCGTGTTCACGGTCGATCCCATCTCTTTCCTTCCGTGTCAGCGTCGAAGTCGGCCTTGCCCGGTACTCCGCTCCGTGATAGGTCTCCCACAGTGCATGGAAAACGTCCAGCTGTAAGGGGGTGAAACTGTCTCGCGCCTCCTCTTCAGACAGTCACTGCGACTCCGTGCCATCCACGAATCGTCCCTTGTATCGCCACTTCCAAGCGTTGCCCTGACCCATCAAAGCCTCTCTGTCTTTTAGGGTATACATAGGCGACGCTACAATCGACGGCCCCGCAAGTCCGAAGTCAACTCCCCATGCCAGGTGAGCAAACTCGTCCTCGAAGTCGTGACGGAGGTTGTCCGGACGTAAGTGGAACACCTTGATGTTAGCTGCTGACGCCCTCCGTCGGCGAATCCCTCGCCCATTCATCGTGACGATGTAGCTGAGTCCTGGTAAGACACCTTCAGTCACCTCCCAAGGTCCGGTCCAGTGCTTGTGGGCAAGTTTATGATGTATTTCTTCCCTTGCCATCACAGACTCCGCCTCCTTCACCAGCACCTTGTCTCCGACAACCACACGGGTTCCTACTGAGGTCCGACCGATTTCAGCATTCCGACTCTCACGAGTTTTCTGCCTGTCATCATGTCTTTTCAATAGAGCCTCCCGTACATCCCGTACCTCCTTGTACGCTTGACGTTTGTCGGCCACGTAACTGTGCATCCCGCCCCTGAAATCACCACCATCGATCTCGGGGTGCGTAGCATCAAGTTGCGTGCGCGCATCACGACCGAAGAAAAGACGGAAGGGAGTTGGCTTCCCCGGCAAGCGCAGGTCCGGCGTGGTACGATGGATCCACAGTGCCGGCTGTACGTACTCGTCCCATCTGCGTGGCCAGGTCTTGCACAGTTCTCCTAGTGCTTCGTGTAGCCACCCCCCCAGTCTCTCCACCGTCCCCTGCGCACGAGGATGGTCGGCAGGCCCATAGGCGATGGTCACGTTCAACCACTTGCATAAGTGTTGCATCACCTCTGCCGTGAACTCGGATCCCGGATCACTGCGAACATACAGCGGTAGCCCAAAAGTAAGCATCACTTCAAGCAGTTTCTTCGCTACTCCGAGTGCTTCTTTCGTGGGGAGCGGGAAGGCGAACAAGAACTTGCTGGCTTTGTCGACTGCCACCAGTAGAACTTTGTTGCCTGCGTCCGACTTCACCCCCATGTCCTGGATGTCGACTTCGAGTACCTCCCCGGGTCGCAGAAACCTCGCCGGTAGCATGGCAACCCGTTGACTCGCTGATCGCTTGCGACGCCTGCACCCACACGAGAGGACGTAGTCTCTCACGTCCCTGATGAGGGTAGGCCAGCAATACCGACGACTAACCAAGGCTGTAGTTCTCGCCGTCCCTGGATGCCCATAGGTGCTGTGCGCCAGCGCCATAATCCCTGGAACGAGAGATTGGGGAACTGCAAGTCGTGGGACCTTTCCCAGAGGTGCTACCCACAAGAGGCCATTGTCGTCCATCACATATTCGCCACCTCCTGCTCCTCGGTTTCCCACTTCCTGGAGTTCTTTCCGAATCCTGCCAAGTACCATATCTTCGCACTGCCTCTGCATCAGCTGTGGCGTATCTTGGAGAATAGCTGTCACCTTTTCCAGCATGGGCGGCTCCGACCGCTGGGACTCCTTGGCCTCTTTCCCTGATCCGCTTGAACGGCTGCTGGTGTCCTTCGGTGGTTCCTCCAAAGGATCTCGTTGCCGTTTCGGTTTTGGGATGGGCTCTCTCTGCCCCTTGCGTTTGCGTGGACGATCAACTTCCACTGGTAGCTCAGTAGTAGTGATTGTCTGCGTCGGTGCATTCTCCATCTCCTCCTCCTCAGGTAACGGTGGTTCTGCCTCCCAGACAACCTCCGGTTCCTGGGGAGTGGCCTTCGCCTGCGATCTCGTGACCGCTCTCGTCACCCCCAAGGTTTCTGCTGCTGCGAGGTAATCCTCAAACACCACGCAGGCCAATCCTTCCAGTTCCACGACCTCTGGCACCGGTTTTCCCAGTAAGCCTTGAACAGCTAGTTCAACTAACACTGCTCGTAGCATTGGAGGAGACGTGAAATCTGCGATGACGTTCGCCGCTGCGCTTTCGCTGACCGTCTGCGGGATCACATAGTGTTCCTGTCCTGTGGTGATCTTGGCGTAGTCGTTGAAGTGCAACTCCTCAGCTTCTTCAAGGCGTGCCGTATCCGCTGGGTGTGCGACATACCCTTCGGTTGGCTTTTCCCCCATGATGTGAACACGGTTCAAAGAGATGATGGGTTCGCTGAACGAATAAACCGCTCGCTCTCCGATGCCTCTCTTCAGGAAGTATGCGCCTCTTCGTCCCAGAAATTCCCCCAATTCCTGAACTGGTTGCTTTACCTTCTCCAACCTCCGCTTCCAAACGGCTAACTTCCCCTTCGTGGCAAGGCCTCCCTTGATTCCTACCACGAATGTCCGTTTCCTCCTCCACGGAATCCCTACTTGGCTCGCCGATATCTCCGCCTTGTCCACGATGTATGACTCTCGTTCCAAAGCAGGGAGAATCTCGTCGTTCCATTCCGTCGTTCGCAGAAGGTTGCCCAAACATTCGAGTATAAAAACTCGCGCGTCTGAGGCGATGGCAGCTTGGACTAAGCTACTCGCTCCGGATACTCCTTCCTTCTCTCGTACCCCTTCAAACCTCCTGCAGGTGTCACCGACCACCACGTCTGGTTTCACCTCTCTCAACATGCTTAGGCATTCCTGTGACCCTGTTGTCACCCTAAGTAGCCTCGCACCGTTGTCCAGTCCGTTTGCTCTGATGCATTCCAGTGCTGTCCAGTCCTGGTCTACCGCTCCTCTGACCGTCAGCAATCCCTCCGATGCAAGGATGCTGCCTCCCCCCCCACAGTCGAGCATGACCACCACTGGAAGCTCCGGTGCAATAACAAGCTCGGCCTGTTGAGTATCTGCCTCAGATGGGTCTGCGGGTGTGAATGCGACGGCTGCCAGCACTGCAAGACTTTGAGTACTAGTTTCGTCCACACCTTCCACTCCTAAGGTTTCGAGGTGTACGCCGTCGAGCACTGGCCCCTGTGGCCCCTTGTAAACGTTTGGCAACGACTCGTCCCCTGGAAAAGAGTCGTCGAAGTCCTCGATCACGTTGCTCTTGTTCGGTAACCGCGACATGGCGTCCGGGAGCTGATGTTGTGTCCCCGGCCTCCACTTCAAGATTATGTCGTGCTCCATCAACCTCAGAGCCCAGCGGTGGTATTTCGGTGTCAGGGATTGGCTTTTGAAGAGCCAAGTCAACGCCGAACAGTCCGTGATGAGCGTGAATGGTCGTCCCCAAAGATAGGGTTGGAACTTGTTCACCGCCCACATGACCGCCATGCATTCACGGTCTGTTGCTGACCTTTTGGAGTCCCCTCTTGACCACCTCTTGCTGGCATACGCGATCACCTTCTCCACTCCTTCGATGCATTGCGTGAGCACCGCCCCTGCTCCTATCTCACTGGCGTCGGTGTACAGCAAGAACGGTTCTGTCCACACCGGCAGGGCTAGAATTGGAGGTGACGTCAAAGCCTCGATAAGCGCGTTAAAAGCCTTGTTCTGCTCTTCTCCCCACGGAACTTTCTTTTTCCTCGCTCTCTTGGTTCTGAACCTTGGATCCCTCAGCAAGTCGGAAATAGGCGCCACCACTGTGCTATAATGGGGTACGAATTGCCGTAAATACCCTGTCATGCCCAGCAGCACTCGCACTTCCTCCACCGTGTCCGGTCTCGATAGCTGTGTGATAGCATCAATCTTGCTCGGGGCCGGTCTGGTACCAAGCCTATCCACGATCGTGCCGACGAACTCCATGACCGACTGACAGAAATGCGATTTCTGGAGATTGACGGTTAGACGTCCTTGCCGTAGACACTCGAACGTTTCTCGAAGCAGCCCCCAATGATCTTCAAGGGTTTTCGACGGGATGGCGATGTCGTCCAACCAGTTCTTGATTCCTTTATCCTTGACTGGTAACAGTCGCCCTCCCACGTAGTTGGCAAACGCGGATGGCACTGTCTTCAACCCGAAGCCACAGCGAACGTACTCGTACAGCTTTCCGTCGGCGTCTCGAAACGCCGTCATGTGTCGATCGTCCTCATGGATCTCGAGCTGTAAGAATCCTGAAGCCAAATCGATGCTGGAGAAATACTTCGACCCTTCCATCTCGTCCATAATGTGCTGCAAGTCCCCGAGTCCACCACTCTGGGATTTGAGAAGCATATTGGCACCTCGAAAATCCTGCACGACCCGCACTGTCCCGTCTTTCTTGCGAACCGTCGAACAATTGGCGGCCCACTCGGAAGTTGATTCCCGAATGGATCCATTCTTCAGGAGTTTTGCCACTTCAGTCTGAATCATCTCGCGCTGTTCCGGGCTGTAGTGTCGAATGGGAGCCACATATGGCTTGACGTTGGGATCTTTGAGCTCCAGTCGCATTGGTACTCCTTTGCATGCTGGCACGCTCTTGGGGTTGACCGCGAACACGTCGATGTATTCATTGAGAATGCTCATCAGTGTATCCTTTTCTCCTGGACTGAGTTGTCCGAAGTTGGCCTCCCCCAGATCCACCGTGGGGATTTCGCCCGGAGTATCTGCGATTTCACCACTTTTGTCGAGTCGCTCCGGTGGTCTCCCCTCGTCTTTCTCCTCAACCTCGTCCTGCTTTGGGCCTGTCGGTTCCTCCGGCACCGGGTTCATGAGTGACTTCATGCGTTCCCGGTCGTAGTTGTTGACAGCGTAAACCGTCGCAACCACGATGCCCCCCTGGATCTTAACGTTATCCTGGGTAACATTCGACAACTTGCATTGAAGTGGCATACCTGGGAACCACCACTGTGCTCCCCTTGGTACTCCTAGATCCACTCCTAGCTTAAGATCATAGCGGTTAGTTGGCTCTACCACTACGAGCTGTTGTACTTGAGGTTGGGGGCCTTTGACAAAAGCGTCTACCTGGATACTGGTACCTCCTTGAACCTCTACGTCTTTCGCAATCCGTAGTTTCCAGTGCAGAGTGCCTTCGTCCTCCCATACAGAGCTTCCTAACTCCATAATCCCCGCCGGAATCTTCGGTTCCTCCAATTCTTCCGGTTCTCGCTCGTCTGTCGATGGTTTCACCGCGCAATAGTGGTCCCATTCGGCATACTCCTGCCGTGGCCTCTCCGACCTCTTTCGGGGCGAATGGTACCCACGACGAGGATGGTGTCGGCCGGAAACTCCCCTTACCATCGAAACTGATGATACTTCGATGATCCACCATGAACGCGGCTCCAAGCACCATCGCGTACAGAAGTCCTTTCACCACCCGGAAATTCACATGGAATATCTGGTCGACCGGTGCAAAGACCAGCGGTAGCAAGCACGAGTCTACCACTTCCTTCGGGGGTACGGCGCTGTTCTTTGGGTTTGCTGTGCTGAGTAGGCCCTTTCCCGTTGGACTCACCAGCGATTTGCCCCAACCATCACGTTCCTCAATGGACTCGATGAACTGCCGTGACACGTAGTTTCCTCCGCTCCAGTATCCACCAGCACCGCAATCGGAAGTCGCCGGCTGAAGTGTTCGAGAGCCCCCTTACCGCTCCCGGTGCAGCACCGACTCGTAAGCGCTCTTCCGTCCTTCTACCGCCATTTCCTTGACTAGGTGGTCAACCATGCGTTGGGCTTCTTTCGAAAACCGTCCGGTTATGTCATATAACGGATTAAGCTGTCCGATCCGCGATCCATCAGTTCCTAGTGGGAAGGGTGGTTGTCCTCCCTGGGGTCCCCACCCCCGCATCATGGGTTGACCACCCCACGGTGCCTGCCACCTCTGAGTTCCCACTGGTCCGATGAATCCTGGCTGTTGTTGACCAGTGAACCCTGACTGCTGTTGACCAGCGAACCCTGGCTGTTGTTGACCAGTGAACCCTGACTGCCGTTGACCAGCGAACCCTGACTGCTGTTGACCAGCGAACCCTGGCTGCTGTTGCCCAGCGAACCCTGGTTGCTGTTACCTAGCGAATCTTTGCTACTGTCGCCCAGCGAACCCTGGCTGCTGTTGCCGTGGCGGCCTTGGCACCATCGGAGGTCCCCACCGTGATCTAGCATTGGGTTGTGCTCCTCTTGGGGCTACCTGTGGACCCCATCGTTCTCTGACTCCAAAGGGCGACGGTAGAGGGGGGGGGGCATCTGATTATACCCACCTCCCGCTCCTACAGGACTTGCCGGTCCTATTGCCCCTTGTCCTGCACCACCCTGCCGACCCCATCCAACCTGGCCGCCCTGTGGTGGGCCTCAAGCCTGGCCGCTCTATGACGGGCCTCCCTGTGGCGGGCCTCCCCTCGGATAAGGTCCACCAAAAGGTCCCCCAAAAGGTCCCCCTCTTCCTGCCATGGCCGTTTGGTGACCCGGTTATGTTCTTCCCTTCCATCACTCCTCCCCCCCTCCCCGGGACGCCGCCCGTTTCCCTTTGACGAAACCTCTCGCTTTGCTGTCGTGTAGAGCAAGATGAACTCGACGAAGCTGTGTAGTACACGACGGATTCGACGACGCTGTGTTGTACCCGATGTACTCGACGAAACTGTGTAGTACACGACGGACTCGACGACGCTGTGTTGTACCCGATGTACTCGACGAAGCTGCGCAGTATACGACGGACTCGACGACGCTGCGTCGTACAAGGCGAATATGGTATCCAACGATGTAGTCCAGGGAGACGAGTGGAGTCCAGGGGATCGATGGAGTCTAGTAACACCGGGTTGTCTCCATCAAACGGGCATAAACAGTGGCTCGGGACAAAGTGGGTGGGAAAAGGTTTCGAGTACATGTATATCTACCTTCCTGGTTTATTGAAAGTTTTCCACTTATCATAAAATATATATACAAGGTTCCCCTTCGGGATGTTGGTCACTTGAAATCCCGGGGGTGTCGCAAGGTGAAAATAGATCGCACATGCTTCGTACTTCCCTTTTGGGACCCTTTTTGGAGCAAACCTGTGTTGCATAGACTGCTGTATAGTGTAAAGGGAAAAGTAGTAGCGAGGACAATTTCTTATACAAAACAAATAAATGTCACTATTAATAGATGGTATCATATTTGAGGTACAGTGGGCTCCCGGTGTTAAGAAGCTTCTTCAGTTTGATGTCCGGGCTCAACGACTTATTTTGTTTCCGACGTCGATCTAACTATTTTGTGTAGGGTTTACAGTCGATCCCACACTGGTGAGCTGTGCTTTTTAATCGAAGTTTTGTATTGTTCGTGCCAATCTGAGCTCATTTTTCTCAACACGTTATTTCTTAACTGCAGGCACCTATACTACTATTATGCTGATGTAGGTACTATGCTACAGCAGCAGTAACCAGTAGCCTACTAAGTCGCTGATCGGGAACAATGTCGTATCATAGTAGCAGGTATAATAGTAGGTGTACGTACCAACCTATCTATCTAAGTCAGTAGCATGGAGTGCTATTGAAGTAAGGGCGTACTCCGTCATGTACGTACGAATATTACTTGGTATCAGTACACCATGAATATGCGGCGAAATACGAAAAGGAACACTCTAAGAAAATATGCGGGGTATCTAGACACTGTTCGTAGCATTCTTGAGAACAGTACGTAGTACGTGGAACGGTTACGAGTAAGCATCCAAGGAACGTTGCTGTGGGTCGGTGAGTACAACCACCTGCTAGAGTATATCTAGCTTAGAGCCGAGCGTGTCGAGGCTGGTTGCGCCCCCCTAGCTCACAACCCATCTTCTCAGCTCTGCCTGATCTTTTCTTTTGTCTTCTTTCACCTTGACCCCAAGAGCGCCACCTTTTCAACATCATCATATATTTCTTCTGAGCGAAGCTGATGAGCACGCCTTACAGCGGCTCGCGCCAAGCCTCTGGACTAGCACGTCCACCACACTGTCACATGCGGTCACACCGTTAACATATTAATACTGTATTTGTGTTGAATGGTGATTCGTTATATCGAGTAGATTCACGAAGAACAACTCGTGAATCTTGACGCCATTCAGTGTTTTACCCTTAAAAAATCGAAATCACGTTCTGCGTCATTTTTTTTGTCGTGATTTTACTCGTACTGTATTAGAATACATTTTTGCAGTAAATGCGCCTGATAAGCGTACTTCGTGTATAATCCACGCAACCCCAACGGTATATCCAAAGACCAGATATGAGGGCATACAGCTGACTCTGTCGCCTATCCCGATTGCGGACAGCAAGTGGCTTCCCAAAGCAACCGCTGGGCGCTGGCGAACGAGAACATTGCGCTGTCGAAACCTCGAGGAGGAGGCGGCACGTCTCAAACAAAAACGAAGCAAAGTACCCTGATATTCCGGGCGAGGCCGGGCATACGACCTGTGAGATTGGCATCTTGCCAGCAGGGCCACGCAGGGCCACACCGGCGGCGCGGGAGATTGAAACATCACAGCCTATGTCGTCATTCGGTCGGTGACTGTATCACGCGCCCGGCCCGGCCCGGCCCGGCCCCACTCGCGCACCACTCGCAAATATTCTTGGATTTAATGTCACAACGTGATTTTCGTTTTCTGTTCGTTATGGATGACCCCGACTGAGCAGTCCGCCGTAGGATACTGCTACGTACATACAGCAGCACCCATATCACACATCACACAGGGTACATCGAGGTCAAAATAGTTCAGTACGAAGACTAAACACACAGAGCACACCCAGAGTATACACATACAACAGAAAAAGTGCCTGCACACAGAACAGTACCGACAGCATATAGCATAGAGCACATACAATACACAACACGACGAGTGAGTACACAGTGCACACACAGCAGTTCAGTTAGATCTTGCTGTTGTGCTGGAGAGCAGAGTACCCTGGTGCGTGTTCAGCAGCCGAGTACTCGTCTAAGGGAACCCGTCGTACAGTTGGGTACCTGGGTGCCCGGAGCGCAAAATCTCGCCAGTATAAAGTGTTATCCATACTCGTGACGGGTATTAGCTGTTTTGCTGTTTTCAACCGCGGCTGTACTGCGCGATCACAGGGGAAGTTTTTGCTGGAATAGGATACATCAAACATACACACTGACACGCCCATACAAAGAAAGACAGAACACAGCGGTGTACTATACCTGGTACTTCGTACATAGCCGTCATAACTACACCTGCTGGATTTCCCCTGCTAGCTGTGTGGTACGGGTCCTGCGCACGCATACTGGACACCACAGCCGTCACAAAGGCAATAATCTGAACAGCGGCTGCTACTGCGTGTTATACAGCTTCTTCTGCTGTACTGCTGTGCTGTTTGATAAGTGGCGCCTTGGTTGCTTTGTAGTTTGAGGTCTAGACATGCACCCGTAACATCCAGCAGTACTCGTACGTAGTACTATTAATACTGCTGTACTAAAATATTCGTCCGCATATTGATCGGCCTATCGTTTTACGTAGATAGACTATGATATGCATGCATACGTACTCATCGTAGATCTGTGTATGTACGTGTACTCCACGTAGATTGAAAAATGTTGGGACCAAATTTGCAGATTTACATCAAATGCGCATGTACACAGCCCAGAGAGAGAGCAGACGCATGCAACGTGGTATCAACTACTACTGCTGCACGACGATTTATGTGTGCCTCGCTCAATGTCAAGTCGGTGTGGTCCTTATTCTTGTCTCGTAGGTGGTGCTGCTGTGTGTGTTCCGTTCATGCGGTGGGTTAAAAACGACCAAAAACCAAAAACCAGTCGTACGATAGGTTTTGCATGATAATTGCGAGGCGGTGTCAAGTCGGAACGTCTTCCCTGAGTTATTTGCCAGAATTCGCCACTTTGAAGGCCCAGAGCACGCCCCACGGGTCTCGGCCGGGACCCACACTTGCGCTGTGGTGTACACGCGGCCCACCTGCATGCCCCGCAGCCGACAGCGCGAGCAAAGACCCGCGGCCGGAGGTGAAAAGTGAAAGTGTTCCGGGAAAATGTCCATTTGGTACCTATACATATGTAACCCTTCGAAAGCTCGAGTCTTCACTAACATAGTAACGTATGGAATCCTCTAGGGCTCTAAGACATATCAATCTAGCTGTAGGCATTAGCTATGTACGTCATTGTTGTATATCCTTTACACATTATCTCAACGAATCTGGAACAGCAGAATCTATCATTTTGTAAACATCTATCGAGGTATAAACATCCATTCATAGAGTAACAATCGATAAAGGTTTCAGGGGCTACATATTCATGCATATCTCTACAATCCTCAAAATTCCATTTTCTACAATTCTCAAATTCCAACGTACTGTTATCGAGCTTCCCCCGTTGCTGTTCCACTTATGATAATATCCCTAAACCATGTTTCTAATTCCGGTAAGTTCTCAGCATGACAAAGAGCAGCTATAGAAAGACTTACATTCCCCATACATAATTGAAAACTAGAACCAATTTGCAATATCGCCACCCCTGAAACACCTGTGAGAGCAACCTTGCAGTCCCTGTAGAATCTGCGAAGATATAAAATCATAAAAAGCCCTTGTCTTGTGATCGTCTCACAGAATGTATCAAGTGTAGGTCAATCAATAGATCTGAACTCATTTTCAACCTGTACGATGAACATAGGTACATTCCTATAGTGATTTATCACATAAGAATATAAACAAAAAAACAAAACTGGTTCAACAATCATCCTGAAAAAAACAAACCTGGTTCAACAGTAGTCCATGTTACTCCGTTTTCATCATCCTGCCTGAACACACACCCCCCAAGCAAGGTAGTAGACAACGCTTACTATTATGTGCTTACTATTGATATTAATAGCAGGCAGGGATGCATGTATATCTTTCCCAGTTAATAAAAAAAAAAAAAATGGTTCACGGTATTATACCACTGCTTGCTGTATGCATCGTGGTAGGAGCAAGCAGAGGCGATTCCCATTAAAATTAACCAAAACATAACACTTAATCGGTTGAAGTCACAGCAGCGGACGTACAGCAAGCAGCAAGCAGCAGCGGTTACGAGCAAAACATAACCAACACATAACGCAACATCGGTCGAGCTACACCTTTCCACCTCGACAGCGAGCATGCATACACATACATAACGGCAGGCTGTTGTTACTGTGTTGTTGCTGCAGGTTGTTGTTACTGCGTTGTTGCTGTAGTTGGTGTTGGTATTGTTGCAACGAGAGAGGCACGTACGTATCATTCTGCGTCGGGGATGGTATACCTCGCCGCCTCGTATGTACACGCGTAAACAACGAGTATGCGCATACGTAATACCGTAGCTGTAGGACTGCATCAAACGATTACGATATAAATTGTGGCAAAGTGTCACTGGGACCCGCTTGCAGAGCAACCATAACTATCACACAAAAACTAGAAAATTCGAGTTACCCCGTAGCCTGTATCGAGAAAGCCTCCGTAAGATTTGAATATCTACTAAAAAAAAATGTCGTTGTCGCGGACACAAAACAAAAAACGCGTACGTACACAAACATGTTGGTTTGCCCCGAGCGAGATTGGTTTAAAAGTCTTTTATTAGTATCGGTCCCTTAGCAGTACCACAGGCGAGCGCACACACCAGCGCAAGCGAACAGCAGACAGAGTGCTTCCATGAGTTCATCAGCCCAGAAAGACAAAATATCAAATAACACATCATATGCGAATAGCCCGAACCGACACAAAGCTCGACATGAAACTGTCATATACAGGATCTCCAACGAACACCCTCCTGAATTCACAAAAACATTACGCTCCCCACCCACAATGTTGTAAGGACGTAAGGACCTGTGATTACACTGACACGACCATACATATGGAACCCCCCCCCCTAACCCCCCTATAAATATACCGGTATGATATATTTATAGGTTGGGTTGGCGTCGGTTGGCAACGACGCTGTAAAACACGCCACTCGCTGCGTGGAGCTAGACAACCAGGGTGCCGTTTTTTTTTGTTATTTTTTTT
>MEHQ01000961.1:0-12763 GCA_008828725.1 Saccharina japonica | reverse complement strand
TTTCTGTTGCTTTGCGCACGCTCGGGGTATAGTAAAAAAAGTTAACCCGGTGCGTGTCTGTTGTACCAGAGATACGCCTCATCCCGGAGCGGCTCGACCCTCCAGCTCTGGATTCTCCTCCTTCCTCTCTCTGGTGCATACCCACACGGTGTGCGGTCACTCCGCCACCCTCTCCGTGCTCTCTGCTGCTGCATGGCCCCGGTGTCCAAGCCGGGGCGTTAGGGTTTAACCCCATCTGCAGCCACCCGAGCTAGCTGCGTCGCGAGTTACCCTGATCTCACGATAGCGGTAACTCCCGACTGCCAGACTCAGGATCCCCCTCTGAACGGTGCTAGGGACCGTGTATCCGTTTGGGTTGGGTGGTCTTTCGAGGTTTAATTCCACTTACGGACCTCGGCCTACCTCAGCAGGGAGGCAGGCCGGGGAAGAGCTGCATAAAAAGAAATACCCTCTTACTCCTATAGGGGGAATGGGGGGTTATGCATAATGAACAAATCGGTACGTTGAAAAAGGGGATATTATTTTATTGTTACGGCTCGGAATCAACACACCCCGCCTCAAAACAATCAATCTCCTATGATATATACCGAACGCACGACATACTTCTCCAGAAAAACGAACGGTTGTCTGCCATTCATAAGTTCACTCCTAGTCGCAAACGGTACATCGCTCCATCTCTTCTGTACGATCAAAAACATATTCAATCATACGGGTAAGTGTATTTCTCGTAAAGGAAACCAAACCCCCTCTACGAGATACCTACCCCCCAAATATGCCCCTCGTCGTTCCGCGAGATACTGGGTGCTATTCCCAGTACGACAATACTCACATCTGTGCTTTCCACGGCATCCACTCCCCTCTGCAGCTGCTGTCGCTGCTGCTGCTGCTGCTGTTGCTGCCGCTGCTGCTGTCGCTGCTGCTGCCGTGAAGCGCGCCCGGTCCCGCCGAGCGCTAGCTATGGCAGGCGCTATTCTCCTCGTGTATAAATGCTGCAGCTGTCACGAAATCCCCGGCGCCCGCCAACCCCACTACACCACCTCTCCGTCGCAGGGTGCACGTGGTACTTCACGCGACTTATCCCCTCATCGCCTGTACTGTAGACGTCACGGGGGCGCATGGCCCAGCTTCGGCCATGCGTCTTCTCGCGGGATGGGCAGACACGTATGCTCCCCACATCTGTCCCTCACCTCCACAAACTCCTGTGGAGTGTCCCTCACCAAACACATGGCGGGGGTGCCCACGGTTTTACCGTAGGACTTTTTAGCTACTGCTGCGGGCAGTAACTGCTCCTTTTATTTAGAACGCCGTTTCAACCATCGCGAGCACTGTTTCTTCCGACGTTTCGGTTTCCTCCGGCGATGAGCACTTGCTGCTTTCGTGTCCCCTGCCTCCACACTTTTCACAGAGCTTGGTGGTGCAGCTTTCGCTGTAGTGGCCTGTAGCCCTGCACCGCCAACAGGTCACCACCTTCTCCTTGCCGGCCTTGTCGCCTTCCTTCTTCTTCCCCTTTTTCTTCCGCTCTTTGCCCTTCCCCTTTCCGGCTTCGTGCGACTCTTTTCCAACGAGCGCATTGGGGATGACCCTTTCGTTTTACCGAAGGTTGGTAGGAGTGTTTCGTACTGGCTGCGAACGAGGTTCAGGATCTCCTTCCGGTCATAAACCTGCTTTAGGTTTAAGTCTCGGATCTCGAGGGCGTACTCTTCAGTAGGGAGGGCATTGATAAAGCACGAGTATAACGTAGTGTAATCAACGCCCACTCCCGCGTTGTCCAGCTTTACCCGTAAGTCCTCAATCTCGTACAACTTCGCCACCGGGTCTTCTTGTTTCCCGATCTTGAAATTGTGGATTTGCCTAATGCACACCCCCTTCTGGCGATTGGTTTTCGTATCGTACCAATCGAGGGTCTCCTCCCAGCACTTCCTCGGAGATGCGCTCCTGTGAAACCTCGCCACATCAACGTCAGCCTTCATGGCTTGAGAGAGGAATACCCATGCCCGCAGTTGTCTCTCGTACATGGCCTCAGGTACCCCCTCGGCCATGAGGGACTGCTTACTGCTTCCATCGGCCCCAACGTCAATGTACGGGTCAGTCTCGAAGACCGACTCGAAACGGTAAAGCTTTGCGTACACTTTCATCTGACGTGAGAAAGTCTCAAAAGTTTCCCGTCCCTCGAGTACAGGTACCTGCATCTTTGGCTGACCAAAGAACCGCCCCCCGAAACCATCTGGATCATGGGGCAGCTCACCTCCGGGGTTGCCCTCCTCACTTCCTGCGCCACCTTCGAAGCGCCGCTGCGACGGCGTTGATACAGCTCCGCTCCTCGCTGCCTCTACGGCGGTAAGCTGTTGCTTGCCACCGGACTCCGGCTGCTTGCTCTCGAGTTTAGTCGCCATGAGCGTCCGCATCATCCCGAGAATTTCTTCGTGAGATGCCTTTTGACGCTCCTCGGCGTCCGCCGCTTTCTTCCGCAGTTCCTCGAGGGCATGGCCCTGCTCGAACACTTTCTCCCGTAGACCTCCAACTTCGTCGTCCATGAGGCTGCCGAATCGCGTCTCTAGAGTGTTGGTTTGCCCCGAGCGAGATTGGTTTAAAAGTCTTTTATTAGTATCGGTCCCTTAGCAGTACCACAGGCGAGCGCACACACCAGCGCAAGCGAGCAGCAGACAAAGTGCTTCCATGAGTTCATCAGCCCAGAAAGACAAAATAGAAAAAATCACATCATATGCGAATAGCCCGAACCGACACAAAGCTCGACATGAAACTGTCATATACAGGATCTCCAACGAACAAAATAAACCAGCAGTGACGTCGTACGAGTACGTACTCAAGGTGGGGAGAAAATCCAATCTCGTTTGCTCTCTGTATTGCTGTACGTATATCATAGAAGAAGTGTATGGACCTGTTCTATTCGAGTATTTTGGTATAATAGCAGTACAGCAGAAGAAGCTGCAGAGCACGTAGTAATATTTTTGCTTTTGTGACGTCTGTTGTGTCCTGTATACGTGTACCTGACCATTAGCAAGCCGCTACGAGTAGCACGAGAAATACAGCAGGTACTTGGTCTAAATAGTTGTAACAGCTACGAACAATAAAACATGAAAAAAAACATTCGGTTTTTAGACCCACAGCAGTAGTATGTCAATGATACCAAATTTGGCCTACGTAGCTTATTGCGTGGTTTTGTACCGGTACGTGTAGACTGTACTCTATTTTCAAGTATATTAATACAAAAGCCATTTTCAGATAAGAGTAACAGAGCGACAAGGAGGGCGACAACCCTGTGCAAACGCAGTAACGTTTACGACACCCTTGAGCAAAGGTAGTACCCTTTTCAGCAGCTACATACAACATTGTTCAGGTACAGCTACATGCAGCTTTGTTCAGGTACAAGTAGAGTATATCGTACGATGTCGCTTCGAAAAATGCAGAGCGGTAAAATTGGTTGCAAGGGCACAAGAAAGAAGAGCGGAGCATTTCATGACCATAAAATCATTCATGTTTAGACTGCCCACTCTATTTTCTATATTCTCATGTGAACTTAAACCAAATATGTTTTGGTTTGCTGCTGTACTTCTACATGAGTCGAGCAAGATTGTCAACCTGTACATGGCCCCACGGAAATCCGAGCTGAAGCCCCATGTAACGAAGGATGAGAGCTACTTTAGACGCACGCACTCTAGGTCTCCAACCCGCTGTCCCTAGTCTCTCACCGCCTCGTAGTTCGTTTCCTTTCCGTAGATGCTTTCAGGTTGGTCTGCCTCCTTGTCTCAACAGCTTCCTTTAAAGACCAGTCTTCTGTCTGCTAACTCCTCTTCGAACCTCCAGTGCTACACAACAGATCTCCGTATCAAACCTTCGACAATGCCTTACTGTTACGCTCGCAGTACTCAGTCTCGCTTCGCAGTCACTCAAGCTCAATCACGTTCAAGTTCTCTTCCTTTTTCCCTCTTTGGTATTGTGTGTTTTTGGTTTGTTTTTGGACTAACCAAGGCGGTGCTTCCTTTGAAGTGGAAGGGGGTTGCCTATATCTGGGAAGCATCCGCTACGTACGTATTTTACGTTACGTATGTCATTTCCGCCGCAACACTCACGTAGATAGAGAGAGGTAAATGCACTCGTACTGTACATAGGACTGGTAGATCTGTGTATGTACTCTACGTAGATTGCAAAATCTTGGAACCAAATTTATAAAGTTACATAAAATGCGCATGTGATTTTTCAAGCGTTTCGTACAACTGTTCTACTGCTGTACACAGCCAAGAGAGCGGACGCATGCAGCATGGTATCAACTACTGCTGCACGACGCTTGATGTATGCCTCGTTCAATGTCGGTGTGATCCATGCTGTCTCGTGCGTGGTGCGTATCATACTGTGTGTGTTCCGTTCATGCGGCGGGCCAAAAATGAACCATCGAAATTCACACGGATCAGGTTTTTCATAGTAGTTGCGAGGCGGTGTCAAGTCGGAACGTCTCCCCTGAGTTATTTGCCAGACCTCGCGACTATGAAGGCCCAGAGCACGCCCCACGGGCCTCGACCGGGACCCGCACTTGCGCCGCGGTGTACACGCTGCCCCCCTGCGTGCTCCGCAGCCGACAGAGCGAGAAAAGACCCGCGGCCCGAGATGAAAAGTAAAAGTGTTCCGGGAAAATGTCGATTTGGTACCTATACATATACCATGGAAGCTATTTTATTTAGTGGGTTCAACAACACTCGTCATGGTCGAAATGTCCGCGCTCTCATCGTCGATCACCATGGAATAAACCATGTGCCATGGTACATTCCATGGAGCCCATGGGCTGTTATGAAGGTGCTACCTACTGAGTTATAGGGGTAAAAGATCGATCGATTGCCCATCCAAGGGTGACTCCTTACAACACCCCCCCCCCTCTGAGCGGTGGGATATTTGGGAGACGTAGGTACCGTATACGACCGTGCGTTGACCTCCGACAAGCTTCGTTTCAATGATACCTGGGGAACCAGGGAGACATGTTTCTGAGGGACAAAATGTATACTAGGGGGAAAATATCGACTGATTGCTACCCAGCCCAGGGTAATCCTGATAACACTGTGCCATGGTACATTCCATGGAGATTTGAGATGGAGGAACCAATCACGGATAGGCCCTTCATGTGCCCATGGCACATTCCATAGAGCACCCTTTTTCCATGGTTTGCACCATTGGTATATGGCATGGTCGATCATGTGGATTGCCCCACATGGACGGGTCCATGGGTTGTCCAACTGACGATGCTGCCGCTGTACAGTGCAGGGCATCTAATAAGAAACAGGGTCATAAGAAATCCAGGCTGATATGCAGAAAACATATAAGAATTTCGAGAGTCGTTGTGTTGAAATTAGTGTAGAAATCACTCTCTCTCTCAAATAAGAAATACAGCCTGGGCCTATTAAAATTAGTGTAGAGATCACCCTCTCTCAAATAAGAAATACAGCCTGTTGAAATTAGTGTAGAAATCACCCTCTCTCAAATAAAAAATCCAGCCTGGGCCAGCGTTCCTGTTTCTTATTACCGTAGGTGTCCTGTACATCTGTAGAACACCCCCGAAAAGGAGAGTTTCACGTTGGAAACGGTTTTATTACGGTTCAATTGAAAGAATCGAGGAGTGAACGCCGAGGCGACTACTGTAGACAGAGGCGCGTAACCCAACGGTCACGAAGACTCGGCTGGAGGTACGTATATAGGTACTGCTGTCGTTGTTGTATTCGTATGATAGTCTGCTGTACAGCATTAGTACTGTATAGTAGTCTCTAACACTTTCGAAGAGAGCCGGTGGCAGAGCAAAATCTCACCCGATGAGAGGATGACATCGACACACTCTGATGATGCGATTTGCTTCGATTTCTTATTAGCCTGTGTACCGTGTCCACGCGCTTGATTTACGCTGTGAGGGCAACCCTCGGGACAACCGCGACAAACTACTAACTGTGTGCACTCTGTTGTTGTAGTACTACTGCTGTTGTTGTACTTGTCCTTCAAATACGTTTGGTATGATATACGTACCAGGATCTGGTCAACAATATCTATCTGTTGGTGCTTTCATTGCTCGCGATCCGGAAGTAAAAGTGGTAAAACCCGCGGCAGTTTAGTTGTCTTTCTTGACATCGTCAGGGTCGCGGCGCGTGTTGCGCTAGGTCTCGCGGTAAGTGTCGCGGCAGGTTTCGCGGCGCATGTCGCGGCGCGCGTCGCGGCGCATGTCGCGGCGTGCGTCGCGGTAAGTGTCGCGGCAAGTGTCGCGGTAAGTGTCGCGGCAAGTGTCACGGTAAGAGTCGCGGCAAGTGTCGCGGCAAGTGTCGCGGTAAGTGTCACGGTAAGAGTCGCGGCAAGTGTCGCGGCAAGTGTCGCGGCAAGTGTCGCGGTAAGTGTCGCGGCAAGTGTCGCGGCAAGTGTCGCGGCAGGTGTCGCGAGAAGTGTCGCGGTAAGTGTCGCGACACCTGTCGCGGCATGTATCACGAAACCCCGCCTAGATAAAAAACAATTGATTGTATGTGAAAATAAGAGCTCGGGTGTGTATGGGGACTATTTATATTGAAATTAGTGTATATATATTGACATGTATGCGTTAGACCCCGGGCGCGGTCGATCGCACTGGAAGTCTTGAAGAAAATTCCAAATTGCGCTAAAACAGTGCACGCAGAGAAGTGCACGCAAATTTGCTCTTGAAACTGGGATCCACTTTATCCAAGAGGCACTCTAAAGCCGCGGTGGATTACGTAAGCTCTTAGCAAATCCTCAGGCCACTCGCAACAAGTGGCGGTCCTCAGGCCACTCGCAAGAAGTGGCGGTCCATTTTGAATTTGTACTTTTAACATCGACCATACCTCCTATGGACTTGTTCTGGCCTCGCTAATGTACGGTAGTAGCGTACGACATGCAGTGTACAGCAGTATAGTGGTATAGTTGTACTCAGGGTTAGGCGAAAGGCATCTGCATAGGCGAAAGGCATCTGCATATATATATATATATATATACAAGGCTTTCCTTTGGAGTGGTTGTAAGATGGGAGTTGATATTCTTACACGAATATAAATTGGCTGTAGTCGAGTTTGGGCCAGTCTGCCAAAACTTGCAGTTGTATGGGGGTATTAGCCTGGCAACAATGACTTGCAATTTTACATATTAAACGCTAGCCTACAGCAAACCGTACAAATGATGGGTGACGCAAGAACATTACAACAGCAGTAGTAAGGTTGTCCCCCCCCCCGTACGCAGTAACTTAACAGTGGTTGCAGAGCACCAACAAACAATACAAAGCGGCAGCCTATTTCGTGTGCCCGAACTCCGAAAATGAAAAATTAACTCTAATTCCGCATTTCTTTTAGATGCAGGTAATGTTGTGTTTGTTTTGAACATAGGGGCCCCTTCGGTCATGATGAAACACGAGTCTTTCATCGTTGAAAAATATATTGTTTTTCGTTTTTTTCACAGCAGCAATACTATTGCTGGTATAATATCACCATATCAGTACTCCTTACGGAAAACGGCATAGGTCCAGTTCTAATGCTCAGGTTTTCGCCCATCGAGTATTTGCAAAGAGCGTAGACCATGGTCAACATTTGTGTATCGGGAGACATATCGATCAGACGCCTTGGTCGTCACGAAAAGTGTTTCTGAAGAGGCACTAATCCTTAAGGAAAAGTGCCTCTTTAGAGGTACGTTTCGTGAGGATTAGTGCCTCTTTAGAGGTACGTTTCGTGACGACCAAGGCGTCTGATTGATATGCCTCCCGCGACACAAATGTTGACCATGGTCTAGGCTTTTTGCAAATACTCTATGGGCGAAAACCTGAGCATTAGAACTGGAGCTATGCCGTTTCCCGTAAGGAGTACTGATATGGTGTTATTATACCAGAAATAGTATTGCTGCTGTAAAAAAACGAAAAAAATATATATTTTCAACGATGGAAGACTCGTGTTTCATCATGACCGAAGGGGCCCCTTAAATAATATTATTATAAATACGTCAGCTGTGACCAGATTGTACTCCCGAACCGTAAAGAACGTGCATGTCTGGATTTGTTTTTTAGAGGCACTTTAAAAATCAGAGCGGAGGTTACGGGGCCAGGATTCAAGTAAAAAACAATTTTACACTCTGAAAGCTAGACGAAATGAAACAGCCGATTTTCCTAATTGAGAATTGCCTTTCCGATGAGAATGAAAATCGATTTTAGTACTTTGTTATCGTTTAAGAGTTGAATTTTGCTCACGATCAAAATTTAACCTAGAAAATATGTTCCTCGATGGTAGGTATCGATCCACGAAAAACAAATTGAAATCGGCCTTGACAGGCTCGAAAAATCAAGGATTAAAGGGAACTTGCATTTATGAGCGAGGTCCCTCGCCCATAAATACAGATTTTCTGGGATCCTCGATATCTTGAGACTGCCGATGCCGATTTCGTTTTTTTTCCCGTCATCTACGGGTGTCACAACTGACAATAGTTTACAGTGAAGAATAACACTGTTAGGGAAGTACATATCTTACAATTCAAAACCCAATATTATCGATTTTCATTCTCATCGGAAAGGCAATTCTCAATCAGGAAAATCGGCTGTTATAAGTCGAAAGCACCTCCACTCGCATTTTTTTTGTTGGATAATAATCGCGGTTCAAACTCCAACTCAGGGACCGCCAGCAAGCGAGGAGGAGCAGAGGGGGGGGGGGGGGGATGACAGACCCACACCGATGGCGTGGAGATGGAGCTTGGATGCGGCTTGGGACTTAAGAATAGAGCGTGAAGAGTGCAGATTGGGAAGAAGTACGAGTGAGCAAGGACAACAAACGGAGTACTATTGTTGATAAATCTGGGCGGAAAGTAGACATAGAAGGATGTTAAACTTTGCGCATCGGTTTTCTTTGTTTCCGTGGTTTTCTGCTTTCGGGAATGTTATGAGTGACCAATGTTGAAGCTCATGCTGCACATTGTCGGATGGCAAAGATAATAATAATAATAAAATTATTATTATTATTATGCTTGCCATCCGACACTGTGCAGTGTCGTTCCAAAAACGGCTCAGGGAACAGAAAGTGAAGAACTCTCCAGATAAATTATTGTTGGATAATTCTTGGATAAATTATAAAACTATTATTTTTTTCGTTGGATTGTCAAATAAACATAAGAAACAATATTATCGGGCGAGTACGTACAACTATCGAACGGGGCTACGAGTACAGCTTGCAAGTCGAAGAACCTATCGGCTATGTCGTTGTTTTTGACCAATGAACACTCATGGCGGTCTACCTGTTTTTTTCATCAGACCCGAAGAGACAACGATTATAAGGGCGGTGTACGTATTGTTTGATACAGTACTGCTGTATATACGTGAGTACCCTGGAACGCGTCGTACTTATTATACATACGGGTAAGACTTGTTTATTTTCTTGGAGCAGTGCCTATTATTTTAGAGAGGATTTCCCCTGAGTTTCCTGTCAAATAATACTTTAAAATGCGTACCTCATGCGCAGACGGAAAGTGCCAAAAACAGCAACCTATTCACCGGGCAAGTGATTTATGTACGCTACTACAGGAATATCTGATGGTCGGCGATTTGTACCGCAACAGCACAGCAATAAACGCATACTCGTATGCTCTTCCGCCTGAGCTACCGTCGCAGAAGTTGTTTGAGTACTGCTGCTTGTTGTGCTACAGTGCAGCAGCGGCAGCAGCAGCAGTAGTACGCCATGAGCTCTGCCTGGTAGTCTGTATGATGGTGTCTCTCTACGCCCACAAACTGCCGGTTGTGCAGCTATACATCATGAGCTCTTCTATCTGATAGTCTGTATGCTGGTGTCATTCCCTGGTGGTGCTGCACGAATGCCGGCCATCGGGCGACTACAGCAGTACGCCATGGTGATTACGCACCTAAGCGCCCACTGCTTCCGCCCGTTGCTGCTGCTGCTACTGCTGCTGCACACAGCCCCCGCGCCCTGCTGCACTTAGCTTCCGCGCCCACAGCCACATTACTTAGGCATGCGCTATCGCAGCAGCAGTTGACCTTGTGCTGCTGATGCACATCATCAACTCTGTATGATGACCTGTTTTACGATATCTCCGACGAAGCAGTTGGTGGCGAAGCGCTGCTGCTGCTGTTTAAATGCCGGCCATGCTCTGCCGTGCGTTGTCGTCGTTGCCGACAAACTAAAGTACGGACTATAGACTAGTCGTGCTGCTGCCAGCAAAAAGTGAAAAGCTGAAAGCTATTTTAAAGCTGTCGATCGAAAGTTGGGCCGTTCGTCACGAAGAAATTAGGTGTATTACGGTCCACTCGTAACTAACGACCGACCCCAGCCGACGTAATTGTCATGTTATCTATATGTTAAGACAGGAAGCTGTCCGTTGCAGCATGTGTTGTCGTTGTTCCTAAGAGTTTAATCTTAGGTAATCCACCGCGGCCTTAAAATTCCACTAAAAAAAAATAAGATCGATTATAAAGTCATTTCGTGAAACCGATTATCAAGTGATATTTTGCGTACACTTTTGAGTGATATTTGGAAATGTCTTAGAAAATTCCAGTGCGATGGGCGGTATCACCCCGCACACAAAAAGGCCACCACAGCACACACACCCGCGGCATCACTCACGCGACAGGCATGCGACGATTGACCTCCGATCTCGACATAGACTCAGCCCACGACTAACCCACTTCGTACCGGGCAAGGCCAGTAAATACACATAGCGACCTCGAAGGTATCATTGCGATCCGTGGTCCCAACACGGATCGTCGATCGATGTGTGAGGACTACAGTTAGTTGTGACTCGCACACGATACCACCCACGAGAGATACCAGGTACCAGGACTCGTACTGCCAGATATATGTGCAGGTATACGAGTACGAGTATAGCATCCACGAGAGATACCAGGAATCAAGGTACCAGTCATCACACACACACACGTGTGTGGGTCGGTGCTCTAGGAAGTACAGAGGCGCTATGGCAGGTGGTATTGTGAAGTGATGACCGAGTAGGGACGATGATAGAAGGGAATGGAGATACGCTTGTTCGTTGCTTGAGCTTGAAAGCGAGCTTCTTCTTCGATATGGAAAGACCTCTTGTTATTATTATTTAACCTCTGATGATGACTGGAAGATGAGGGGAAAGATGAGAAGTGGGAGAGGAGGCGAGAGCCTCTTCCAGGCTCTCGGGTTCTCTTCTCCAATGGCCCGGTAGTCGGGCTGTTATAAATCTCCGCTAATATAAGAAGTCCGTTACTCGGTTAGGTCTACTTCTTAAATTTACGGTCTATCCGCTTATTATGGGAATGTCCTCCTATAAGAACATTCCTATCTGCTTTATGAGAACTTCTCTAGTTCCTATCGGGAGGTCCGACATTATGGAATCTTCTGATGGTTCAGAACGTTCCTCTAGGCCTGTCTGGTCTACCAAAGAGAACACGCGAACAATCTTTGCGGTGTCCCATCTATAGCTGTAGAGCACCATATTACAGTATCATATACCTGGCGATGGAATACGGATGGTATATCACACCGTTGAGACCTCCTAACCGCGAGCCTAGGCGGACACTGCGAAACAAACTATCTCGCAGCGACGAAAAAATCGGTTGGACGCGCACTATGTACGATAGAGGTATAAGGTATACCGTTTTTGGCTAAAACGTTTTCTGAATGACGGGTCTACTCGTATCATTATTATGCCATACGTAGAGCTGATACACGAGTCCCCAGTCGTCGTAGAAACTGCTGCTATGTTTTTTTCTGGAACTAGAATGCGTCGTATGTATGACGGGTACCGTAGTTACGTTTCGACGAATCAATTGATAACAGGTTACGGTCCAACAATGTAGAGGTTGTCCCGCTTTATCTATAAATTTTCCACACGTATCATCGATCGAGGTGTGAGAACTCTGGTACTGCTGTGGTGGGAGTACTTGACGCATATATGTGTTGTCTGGTGTGCACGACTCGGTATGTACACACGAACAGATACCGCTGAGATCTATCATAGCCACTACTACGGTTCTTGCCTTGCAGAGAAGACTCGACATGGACTCAACCCACGACGAACCCATTGCATCTGATCCACGATATGTCTTACCTCGTCGTGACTAAAACTGCATACTGCAGTCAACGAGTCAACGATGTCGGTGTTTGACGGTTTCATAAATTCGTGTGCCGGTTCGAAGAAATGTGATGATTTGAAGTACGTCGTACGTATGTTTCAATACCGGTACCGGGCATTCATTCTTGTCTCTTTCCATGATTGCTTAGCTCCTACGTTCATCAACCAACTCTATATCTTCATCGTCCCGACAAGTCTGGGATGATGGTGATTACCTCGCGTTGCTCCACGTGACGGTTGCTGATTGTACGCGTATGGTCTGTTGTCGCCTTCCATGACAAGTCTGGGATGGTAGTTACCTCGCGTTGCTTCTCGTGACGGTTACTGGTTGTACGAGTATGATCTGTTGTTGTTGTTTTGTATGATATTTGTATGAAATCGCATGGTCCGCGTTTTTTCGCTGCATCGACGGACACGGCCTACGTACGAGTACTTGACGTAGTATATGTATGTATGTGTTGTCTGGTACCTAGTATGTGCGAGACCCGGTATGTTCGACCCGATTAGACGGTCTGGCGAGCGCGCACACTGGGTGCAGCAGTGCAACACAACAACCACTTATTCTGTGATTCGATAAAAAACAACAACTCTTAGGAAGCAGCCAGGGGGTCCCCCTCCCCCTCCCCCCCTGGCCATCTATTCTATATAGTCATTGCTGTTGTTGTAGTTC
>MEHQ01002513.1:0-74731 GCA_008828725.1 Saccharina japonica | reverse complement strand
TACCTGTCGCGTAGAGTGTGTAACGCCAATTTCCGGCCAGACACACAAAGCCTTAAAACCATAGCCGCTGCAGGCGTAGCAGAAGAGTAGCAACAGGGCGAGCCGGACACAGCGTAATTTATAAACCATACGATTCGAGTTTTACACTTGGTTGAGGTGACACGGTGTATGCAGACAATGTGGAACGGCAACAAGCAGGGTGCTTGTATCTGATTGTTGTGTGGGTTGTTGTGTGTGTGTTCTTCACATTAAACCTTCCTTTCTACCCGTCGACATCCAGCACACCCAGTGTCCGTGCCGATTCTTCATCCTAAAAAGGTACCAGTTCTGTGGTCACAAAACTACGACACAGAGATACTACACTCAGTGCAGTAAGCAGAGCAGACAATGCAACGCCATATACGACAGGCAAGACCTACCCTGCTAGCAATCCAGGTGCATGCAAGAGAAAAAAAGAGAAAAAAGAAAAAAGCGAAAAGAAAAAATAATAAAAAGTAAATATACTGAAGCAAATCAACAATAAAGCAACCAAATAAAAAGCATGACGAAAAAAGAAAGAAAGTGTCGTGCTTCTCCCAGAGGAGATGCGACCTCCAATAAGAACCAAATGAAATGAAAGAAAATGAAATGGACCGAAACAGCGCCAACAGAGCAAGACTGAGAACGACAGGATAGGACAGCCAGCCGGAGCACACCAAAGGCCAGCTGAGGCAGGTTTGTGCCCGTAGTACAGGCAGGTTCTACCAGCTAGTCGGTCTGGCACCTACTCTGTTTGCCGTCTCTTTCCTGCTTTCGTCCGTCCTGGTTTCCCTATGACCCCCCCCACCCTCCGTCTCCCTTCCCTTGGGCGCCACCCACACAACGGGTACGTGGCACTTCCAACTCAATTCCGCTTCGTTCTCGTGTAACACACGAGAGTCCCGGAAAGAGAACGGGGAATGACAAAAACGAAATGAATACGTACGTAGCTAAGCCACCAAAGAAAGTCCTAGAGTGTGTGTGTGTGTGTGTTCTTCACATTAAACCTTCCTTTCTACCCGTCGACATCCAGCACACCCAGTGTCCGTGCCGATTCTTCATCCTAAAAAGGTACCAGTTATGTGGTCACAAAACTACGACACAGAGATACATACTACGTACACTCAGTGCAGTAAGCAGAGCAGACAATGCAACGCCATATACGACAGGCAAGACCTACCCTGCTAGCAATCCAGGTGCATGCAAGAGAGTGGCCACCCTTGTTAAGTTCTATGTTCGTTGTTTTCTCTCATATCTTTGTTTTTGTATCATTTTGTTCTTTTCTATAATGTATTTATCTTCTTTCTTTTCTTTCTTTTCTTTCTTTTCTTTCTTTTCTTTCTTTTCTTTCTTTTCTTTCTTTTCTTTCTTTTCTTTCTTTTCTTTCTTTTCTTTCATTTCTTTCTTTTCTTAATGTTCTTTTCTTTCATTATGTTATTCCTTCCCTTCCTTTTCTTTTAATTGTATTTATATTATTATTCTCTCTTTGGTTATTTTTGTTTGTGTTCGTTCTGCTCTGTTTAATATGTTAAATATTATTGATACTTACATACCATTGTGTTCAGTGTTTCTCGCTTTCGATGTACAAGTACTCTGTTAGGGTCTCCAGCTTTCACGTCGATGAGGTAGCATTTGCATCGCGCACTCTCCTTATCGCACTAAAGTGGCTACACATGCTTGTGATCACATATCCCGGATTGTTTTAATGTGTACTTATCTCTGTAGGATGATCAATCGGAACGTGCATTGGGTGGGATGGATGTGGACGGGTATATAGGGGTGAAAACGGTTAATGTGAAGAACACCATAAAATATCTTAAACGCATAAACTTTCGCTTCCGAAGCAGCCGCAGCTGTTTCTGGTAGGATGCAGACATACTTTACCCCACCGGGCACTACTGTAGCTATTCCCTGTCTGCCGTAACCTTCCTGGTCTCGCCATCCGCGGTTTCCCTACAACCAACGGCTGATACCCCCTCCTTCTGCCATTCCCTTGGACCTCAGACAGACACGGAAAGTGTAGTAGAAGATAAGGAACGCTTGCAGTAAGTTATACGACATCGAGCAAACGACGCAGGACATACATGCTGCCTGTGATCCATGAGTCCGAATTGCTACAATATATGTATGAAAATGGTGCTGGGCGTTTTCCCTAGACGATGCAGCAGTAGACATAATATTCATTATTATTAATATTATTATTATCTTTGCCATCCGACAATGTGCAGCATGATCTTCAGCGTTGATCACTCATAAAACTCTTCATCCATATATATACCAGGTATGTACTTGTCTTTCCCTTGGTCGTTATACATTCCTCCGGATCATGTCAAGGCCACGGAGGACGGATCTTCCCCTATCTCCGGGTTTCCGGGCGTCTCCAATATATATGCCCTACAGAAATATCTAGGAAAAGATTACTTTTCAAGATAGAATTTCCGCCATTATTTTGGTATGCTGCGTTTTGGTTTCAGCTCGTTCCTGTGCCTTGACACAGAGCGGGTACACCAGCCTAAAGTCGTATCTACCGCAGCTTACGAGTACTGTAGTTCGAGACTGGCCGTGAACAGACTCTCAACGAAGGTCTGCACCTCGACTATGGGGTGCTGCAGTGGCCGAAATTGGTCCAACCTTAAGTGTACACAAAAGCAGACTATAACCAAAAACCAAACCCCCAACCGAACGATTGTACAGTAGTTATCTTGCGGACAACTACAACTCCTCTCATGCAACCATGACCCCATCATTTGAGGCACACTCCTGGCGTTGGGCGTCCCACACAGCAGATGTACGCAACCAGAAACGACACACGAGAGGGGGTTTTCATGCACCTGGAGTTACGAGGCAACCGCACTAAAAACCCTCGAAAGAGTCGGTCACATATTTCATTTTTCGCACGGCAGCCTACTACTACTGCTGCTGCTGCGAGGGCGCCCCGAAAAGTATTTTTTCGACACGTAACCATCTAAAATGGTCAGAATCGAACAAAAATCGGAGCACTGTGATCGCTGCACGATTTAGAACAAACCTTTTTTTTGTTTTTCAAACAACCAATCACTTGGTTTTAGAGACCCCCCCCCCTTGCTACGAGTAAAAACATGCCAGTATGGTATGCCCGTTAAGCACATGATGTGACCATGCAGTGTACCACCGAAGCTCGACCAAGTGGCCCCCCTTATAAATATACCGGTATGATATATTTATAGGTTGGGTTGGCGTCGGTTGGCAACGACGCTGTAAAACACGCCACTCGCTGCGTGAGCTAGACAACCAGGGTGCCGTTTTTTTTGTTATTTTGTTTTGGCGGTCACCAAAGCTGGCGGTCGAGTAGATCATTTGTGCGGGGTGGAGAACCTTTGTTCCGCACAAGGGGAATGGTCGTATCACGTAGTGTTAATATGGTAAGGCGTCCGCGAGGCAGTTACATAGTAAAACCCATTGCTGTCTCCGGAAGTGGCCACACCAGAAATTAAATTAACTCATTGAAGCTGTCGTCCATATGCAAGTCCGCCTCAGAGGCGGTTCTTAGCAGGATGCAGCTCACCCTCCATGCGACTGGCCCAATACCTCACGGCGTTTCGCGCTTGGTGCAAGCAATGTCTGTCTGGTTGGTGAAAACCCAACGCGCTCCGTCCCGGCATTGTAGGGATGCGAGGGTCTATGGTCATATGACTACGGCCGTGCACAACATGAGTACACCCCCCCCCCCCCCCCCCGGCCAGGGGATCATCCCACGGTAGGGGCGCAGGAGAATTTTCTGAGCTCCTCACATGAGGAGCTCAATATCTCACCCGAAACATGACTTCGGAAACATTCCTCGGCAACCCGACCAAACCTTCCAATGCGGTAGTCCAAAACAAATGTATCCAGCTAAATAATAATAGTATCCGGTGGTTACTCACGTGAGGAGCACAACCGGTCAGAAAATATTGAGCCTAAAAGTGGTACCCCTACCGTGGGATTGCTCGGGGGGTCTTTAAAACGAAATGATTGGTTTTTGGAAAATTTCAGACAAAATAACTTATTTCGCGCTAAATCGTCCAGGGATCACAGTGCTCCGATTGTTTTTCCATTCTGATCGTTTTAGATAGTTAGGTGTCGGAAAAATACTTTTCGGACCCAAGCTGGTGCGTGCGGTAGATCGACAGGCTACATGATGACCGATGAAAAATTGAATTACTTCCACTAAATGTATACTACAACTGTTCTCCAAGATTACATCATAGACTTTGATTATTGCCAAGGGTACGTCACCGAATAAGCTGCCACATTGAAAACTCCCGTGCAAGACACTACGTTATGGGGCCCCAAAAAGAGGGAGAACAGGCATTAAAAATTCCGGATTACGTAGTATTTACTCACAAATTAGCAAGGTTGTGTCCTGTAGGCTACTACAAACCTACACCCTACAAAAATATTATGTGAGTACTGTACGACATTCATACCTGTACCCGAAACTTCTGTAAGTTCTGTACGGCATCTATGCCCGTACCCGGAACTTCTGTAAGGTGTGTACGCCCCGTGCCACAATACTCGGAGTACGAGTAAAACTATTGTATACCCGCACGGAACTTCTGTGAGTTCTGTACGCCTGTGCCATAACACCCGGGACTTCTGTGAGTTCTGTAACACGTTCATACCCGTACCCGGAACTCCTGTGAGTTCTATACGACATCCATACCCGTACCCTGAACTTTTATAAGTTATGTACGGCCCGTGCCATAATACCCGGGGTAAGAATATACCTTGGTCACAATACTTGGGATGCCGGCACCTATTCGGGTTTAGACTTTAGGCCATACTTCACCCGTACAGTCTTATTTTAGTAGTACTGTACCACTCTCGTCCTCGAATCTTCTTTTAAATCATTATTTTGGCTGGCCCAGCTCGTATGGCTCATTTTTTTCCAAGTAATTCTCCCCCTTTCGCTAAATGGATTAATTATACATCAGTTTACACTCTCCCACAATGTGAATTCTACTGTCAATTGCTTTGCCACATGGGCTCATCTATCTGTGCATCTACTGTCTCCTCCTCCCGGCTACTGGTATACGTATATATGTACTTTTTTATTTCTGGCAGCTCCAGATCCCCTACACGACATCGCAGTTTCAGGGGTTTTCGTGAAGTCCATTGGGCCGTGCTTCATCTCCCAAAGATAAGGATGATATGGTAAGACTGCTGCTGTAAACAGGTGTAACAGGTGTGTATGACAAAAAATATGTAGTTTACTTATGTACTTGAACATATCGTAATCGTACACTTTGTATAGTACCAGGTACACGTCGTACGAAAACATCACATATATATTATCCTATATGTATCGTACCAGCTATTAATGCATGCCGTATACGCAAATCGTTTACTTCGTACGTACGCTTTTTATGTTTCGATGGCCTGTACTATTATTACCGCACTTTACTGGAGCATGTTCAGTAGTATTATATTACTATATTTCACATACGGTTTGAACAGCTTCGCTACATACAGTCAGTCCTGCAGCTCAGCATATATATATAATATATATGTACGCTCTCATAACTACTATTGTACGCTAGAGTAGTTGCTTTACGCATAAACAGCTACTACTACTGCTGTAGCTGATCTACAAAGTCAGATGGGCATAAGAGAAACAATGATATGTTGCCGTGAGGAATATGACAAAATGCCTTATGGTACCCATATAAACACAATGGTCTGGATAGACCAGTCTCACCTTTTGATGCAGGGCCAAGCTCGACCGACCAAGCGCAGACCGGTCTTAGCCGTAAGCTGCGGACCAAGCGCAGACCGGTCTTAGCCGCAAGCTGCGGAGGTTCTCCCTACTCCAGCTTACCGCGGGACCCAAATATTATATTGTCTACGTGTTGTTTCCTTATTAGTGACCAAGTACGCCCTCACCCTGGCACTGCTGATCTTCGGTGGAGTAGGGAAGGTGGGAGGTTGGGTGCATAATAAGCTAGACTAAAGCGGCCGAGCGATTTGACTGATTGCTATATTCGTGCTTCCCTCTTCATTCACATCCCCCTATTATTGTGTAGATGACATTGAGGTTGGGCCATCGGCCAGAAAATGGCGAGAAAGTTCGCGGGGTATCGAAATGTTCTGGGCGATGGTCAGCAGTCGGCAGCGATGTCGAATTTCGGTTGAGACTATTCGTGTTGTCGCGTAACTATTCGTGTTGTCGCGTATTATCACGGCAAATAGCAACATTTGGACTTCTTTTGCGAAATTTCAGGAAAACAGGGGACGTATAGAAAACGCCCCCGGGTACGATCAAAGTGCACACAATATCATGTGCAAAACCCATTTTAATTTATTTTTTCCGAGAACGCTTATTATCAGGCACAGCGCCCATACCTGAGGAACGTTTTGTTGGGATTTGTTGGGCGTGAAAATATTTAATTTGATAAAAGACTGAAATCCCAGGAATCCCAGGAAGGTTCCTCAAACTTACACCGATGAGAGTCGAGTTTTGCAGGGATTTCGTTGGGAAAAACGTCCGTGATAGGCCGCACGGTCGCGCCGCCTTTGTCGGACGAGCCGGAGGTGGCGCGCGTGAGCAAGAGAGAGACCTTTGTTGCAGCTAGCAGGCGCAAACAATCGACGCCGCAGAGGGCAGCCCAAACAGCATGCTGGTGTAGCGGTGTCTCCCCCCTACAGATATGTGCTTGCTGTGTGTCTAGGAGTCTGCGCTCTGTCCTTGTGAGAAGGTAGAAAGTCGGGGCCTGAGCAGACTGCGCAGCCTGCTGTGCGTCTGAGTACTCTCATCCGCCCAGAGGCCAGAGGCACAAGTTTTGAGTGCGTGCGCGCAGCGAAACCATAGCAACACCAGCGCCACACTGCAGTACTAGCAGCAGTAGCTTGGTATTTGGGTATCCATAGTCTGGCCCTTGCTTGCAGCAGCGAACAAACCCTGTGCTTGCAGTCGTGGGACGCGTTTCCGTTCAAATTTCAAACAGCAGCAGTACTGCTGTAGAAGACATGGTACCACCCTGTCCGGAAATGTAAAAAAGCTCTGATACTCATATTGATGCACAAACATTCCTTATTTTTCCGGACAGAATGGTAAGCAGCAGTACCACTTTGTCCGGAGATGTAAGACAGTGTTGTTAAGTCATATTGATCAACGAACGGTGCTTAAGTTTCCGGACAGAGGTGTATTGCCACACGAAGAACTCAAAACAAACTCTAAAACGAAGTGAAGCGAGCTCTCCCCTAGGAAAACATGCCGATAATTTAATGCCCTAAAACATGTTCCAGGTATAGGATCGGAGCCGCTTATCACGGTACTTAATAATCGAGACGGGACGGGACGGGGCTGATTTTACTTGTTGTTTGCCGGGAAAAAAAATGAAGACGGGACGGGACGGTAAAAGGACGACCAAACAGGTTGTCGAGCCGGGACGGGACGGGGCAGTAGGTGTACATTTTTTCAACGGGGCAGGACGGTAAACTTCAACGGGGTTGATTTTCACGACAATCCTGGACAGTAAAATTCAACCGGATGTTTTCCCACGACGGGACGGGACGGCAAATATACATTTTCACGACGGGACGGGACGGTAAATTTATTTTTTTCACGGCGGGACGAGACGGCACATACAAATTTTCACGAAGGGACTGGACGGTAAATACATTTTGTTTCGCGACGGGACGGCACGGCGAAATCTTTACGATGCTGGTGCCGGTGCTGGTTGCTGGGCCGAGCTCGTGAAATTCGAATCCATGGCGCGGTGGGGGCCACGGCGGTACTACTACTGATGCCGTTGCTGTGCTGTGTGGGGTCTGTGTGTGGGTGCCAGTGGGTGGCCGGTGGTTGTTGCCACTGAAAATCGTATGACATGAACTACAGCAGCAGTACGGTAGTAGTAGTAGTAGTAGTAGTAGTAGTAGTAGTAGTAGTAGTAGTAGTAGTAGTAGTAGTAGTAGTAGTAGTAGTAGTAGTAGTAGTAGAAAGACCATAAAAAACGATTTCTGAAATGATACAGATTTTACGAAATACGAGCAAAAAGACAATACAAAAAAACGAATTCTGAAATGATTCAGATTTCTTAGTGTGCATTTTTCTCTGTACAAGGTTTTTGCGCTGACACGCATCGCTTAACAATACATGTTGGTGGGTGGTGTTGGTGATTGTGGGACTACCAGCCCAGGGACCAACCGACCTGATACCTGATACAGATTTTACAAAATACGAGCAAAAAGATAATACAACAAAAACGAATTATGAAATGATTCAGATTTATTTGTTTACATTTTTCTCTGTACTCGTACAAGGTTTTGGCGCTGACACGCATCGCTTAATTAACAATAAATGTTGGTGGGTGGTGTTGGTGATTGTGGGACTACCAGCCGAGGGACCAACCGACCAACCCAGTAAATCTCTCACCCACCACGCACACCCATCAATTACCTGCCGGTCAGTAAAAAACGGTTTATGTGCTGACCCAAATCGCTTAGAATAAAAAACGATCCCATCAATGACAATTAATTGCAGGAACACAGCAAAAAGAGAAGAGCCGCCAACGCAGTAGCTTAATGCAGTTAGGAGTTTGACCACTTGAAGGCGTCTGTCACGCTCCTCATTCCCACCGTTCTTGTATGTACTTAATCGAACCCCGCCCCCCCACAAATAGACACACACTTCCTGAATTCTACAGCCTCAGTTGTGTCCCCCTCATACGGGATGTACATCCTACATGAGGACATATAAAATCCGTAAGTACGCGCGATCGAAGTATTACACTCAGCTAGACAAAGATGAGTTCGACGAAATCCTTGAGCTCACAGCTGTTGTTTTTTTTTATTTTTTTAATATAGCACTTCCCTTTTTCCCTCGCTGCCTCGGCAAGGTCTTTGCTTTGGCATGGCCCATAGCGAGGGGGGTCTTTCTAGCGAGCAAGGCTAGACTCACCCTCAAGCGGACCGATACCTTCTTGCACTGCGTGCGCACCCGCCGCCGAAGCGTGTGCAGCGGTAGAGTTGGATCGGCACTGGTGCGTCAGGCGCAAAAGTCCAGATGCACGGGCCTTTTTGGCCGTCGGTGTAGACAGCAATGTCCATCTCACTTTTGTGCGCGGAGGCAGACGCCATCAGAAAGGTGGACGGACACTACGTACACAGCCCTAGGTATGTTTGCTAGAGGGAGCTGTACTGTCTCAGTAACCTGGCTTCGCCATCAAAGGAGGAGGAGCGTGTGGCGACGAGCTGTTGTTGGACTGGTCAATCCCTTCAGCGCGAGAATTTTTATTTTTCAGACCAAGCACCCTGAGTGCAACGAGAGAGAAAGCGAGGAGCCGACTGGGAAGGACAGCAACGAGAGCGTGTACGGACGGAGCGGGTCGAGTGTGGTCGTGCTAGGACTGGCCGAGCGGCACCGGAGCGGCGCGCCTGAGCAGAGCACAGCAGCGCGCCGGCGCAGCAGCACAGCAGCGCACAGGAGAGCGATCCGGAGCACGGACGACATCGACCCGTGACGGACGAACATTTTTGTTTTTTTTTTGACAAATTCTTCGTTTTTTTCCCGAATGTTGTTGTTGGGTCGGTGTGGATGACGTCACTGGTTTTGTAGAGAGACGCGGCAGAGATGGCGCGGACACCCCGGGTGCCTTCATTGTGTGCCTGACCGTGGAAGACCCCTTCAATGTGGAACGATTCCTAATCATGTCGATGTTTATAATGCTGTGCCTAACACAGACCGTTCAGGATAGATTCGGGTAATTGTCAATGACTGATGGCTATGGTTGGCTGTTCTTTTTCACTTTGTGCCCGCGGACTGTCATTCTGGCAGCACTCCAGACAGCAGCTGCGTGCTCCATCTTGTTCCCACGCCTACCGTTTGCTTTTGTACAGACAGCGCTTCAGACAGTAGTTACGCTGTAGTCGGCAAATTCGTTGGTAAAGAGTGGGAGGGGGGGGGGGGGGACGATGCTGCTGTAGTCGAATGGAGATTGCGGGCGTGTAGTTCAGTTTTGGACACGCATAACATGCTGTAGGGATTTTAGGTGTACCTCTTCGGACTTGTGTATCCTTTCCCTGCTAAGTGTACGTGTTCTTTAGGATTCTCTGATGGCTCTAGCACTTTTGTGACCACGGGCCGTGATCTTGCTAGATCAGACTATAGGGATTAGCAACTGAAACGAGTTTAATGTGAAGAAAAACAACAAAACAACCTGGTACTATTCATATATTATATGTACCCGGTACTACAGCACTATATACAGCAGTANTGTGCCTGGTTGTCACTATCCCTCAGAAACGGACACAATGTGGTTTTGGCCAATCTATCCGTGATGGCTCGTGGGATGTGTTGTTTTGACTCGATTCCATTATGTACCCGTTTTTGACTCCGACCGGAGGGGGTGTACCCGTTTTTGGTTATTGCCCTACTTGTCGGCGCCCAACTATACACTTAAACGTGTCCACATTATGTTTGGAGGGCTCCGGTCCGGGTGGGATCGGAAGCAGGGCCGAGGGTCAGGGGTATTTAGAGGCCGAGGGTTCTGGCGGCAAGCATGTATGTGTGTTTTACTTGGTCTCAGCGTCTAGCTGAAATGCACCCTATACTACAGCAAAGCAGTCGTATTACAGTAAAAACACACACCAGGAATGTTGGTACTGCTGGGTATACATACGACAACATATCATAGATAGGTGGATGGTCGTATCATTCTGAAGAAGTACGTGCCCAGATGCGTAAAATGGTTGAACATAGTTCAAGTGAATTGTGAAAAGGCTTGGAAGAAAATGAAAGGGCCAAAATGAAACAACGAAAGAGCGGGCGCAGACGCAGTGGAGAGCGAGGCACACTGTAGGCAAGTGGTTTAAGCAAAATGAATAACCAAAAACGGTTGAAAGCCAAGCACAATAGACATTTACAGGTGTACCCGGGACATTATCTCTCAAAAATGGGTACAATTTTGTTTTGGCCAATCGCGTGGCTCGCTGGGTGTGTTTTTTACTTGGTTCCAGGGTGTACCCGTTTTTGAGTGAAAAACGACCGGGTATACCCGTTTTTGGTTATCGCCCTAAAAATTAAATAGTCTGAAATATACAATGACTGGTGCTACGGTACGGGGGGTAGCCTGACTTTCACTACGACGTTTACTCCACTCGGGCGAGTGGCTCTGTACCTCACTCAAACCTGGACGCAGGAGGTGAATATATTGTTGTCGCAGAGTAGCAAGCATACCATGGCGGTGCGTATCTCGACACCGTAAAGCGTTAAGACTTAATAAATCGCGAAGAAAGATGGTGGTCACTCGGCGGAGTGGCTCTCATCCGCTGAAAATAATGGACTTAAAAGCGACCCCACCAGTCCAATACTATAGTGTTCCGACGAGTTGAGGTGGTAGAGTGGGTCTACTATTAATAGCGTAAGCCGTAAGCCACCTGTCGCCATTGTATATCTGTATGGGGTATTTTTATCGTGTGTACTGTGTGTATAGTTATGTTTGTGTAATTTTCGCACGTTTCGCAATTTTTCTCCTCTTGAGCGCTTTTCGGCAAAGCGCTAAGTACCCCGACACGGGAGGCCCGGCCGGACACATTGGTCGAGGTTTGAGCTCGATCCGAGCACTGTAGCTCGCGTGGCGGGCGCTCAAAGTTTTTTTTCCCGCGGGAGCAGATAAGACGATTTCTCTGGTTTCTCTACGTGAGGCCTAATTTTGTACGTACGTGCCAGTAAATAATAATGTCCTGTTGCTTGCCCTGCCTTCACGAGCTGATCATGAGCACACAACCAGGAGAGCGCAGACATATCGGTATACCACAGGTAGAACCAGAACATGCAGAGAGCACAACGTTACTACGTACTCTGCATAAGCACCAGCAGGAAACACCGTCCGTGGGTGACACACCCATCTGCGCTGTACTGCTGTGGCTAGCTGTGTTTTTCGGAGCAAAAGCGGTCCGTAATCCACCATCTACCTTTCTGTTGTGCTGATGTGTGTGACTGACCAATGCTCAATCTGGCCTGAAATGTAATGGTCGCTTTGATCAAATAGGAGTACGTACCTCAACTGTTCATACGTACATACCTTTTTTGTGTTTCTTTCCTGAAGCTCACTCCAGAAATGTACAAGACATCAGACAACATGCAGCAAACACAAACGAGGTTACAGCCCCGCCTAGAAGCACAAGCAGCAGACATTCCTGTGGCAGGTCCGCCGTGTACTGTTGTGGCTATTAGTGGTTGCTTCCTCGGAGGCTTGCATCGGTCATCAGCAATCACCACCACACCTCTCTCTCTCTCTCCTGTACTCGCATGTTGTATGTACAACCTGTCGTGCGTCTGGCGCTCGTTATTTTGTACATACCAGTAAATAAAAATGTCCTGTTGTTTGCCCTACTTTCACGAGCGCCGCGACAAATAATAGTTTATCGGTTTTTGGGAGAGTATTTTTGGTACTGGTAGTGCAGCCAAATGGTCACCATGCCCGATTGTGGATATGAAGGCTTGAGTTAGATTATCACCGGGATGTTTTTTTCTTTTTCTTTTTTCAACTTTTCTTTGTACATATTACAAGTACGTTATCAGCCCCTTCTTCGGTGCATCCTTTTGTACTTCTTCTGCAAAGATTAACCCACCACTACAGCACGGGCACTGTGTCCTATGTGTCACGTGTGCGTGCGTGTGCGGGGTGTGCCGTGTGTCACGCGTGTGTATGCAACGTGTCACGCTTGGATTATTTTAAAACCTTTTTTGTTGGGAGTCCTCGGTTTTGTGTGGGATAGACCTTCCTTACCTTGAGCGCCACAACAATTAAATATTGACAAACATGATAACATGTTTGGCGGGATCTCTGAGAATGATCGAGTCAATAGTAATGGTTCCACCATATTTCCGAGTATGTTTTATCCCCAAAAACGCAGGTGCAGTTCCAAAAAGGTCTACTGGCTGTACACTTACTTATGTACAGTAATACGGAGATATTTAATAACGTCGTATTTATGTACTACACATTATGATATGCGTAGTAGGTTTTCGATTCGCACTTGCGCCACTCCCCTAGGCATGTCCCGGAGGGGAACCTTGTAGGGTTTATGTTTACTAATTATTTGTTTTTGATGCAGAATATTGTATCTAAAATCTTGTACATAGAAACGTGATAAAAGCATGTATGTGTAGATCTTCGTATTGTGCTCTTTACCATAGATTTGCTGATAATTCTATAAGAAAAGGTGTGCGAGGAAAGGTTATGGGGTAAAAACTTGACAGCACGTGGATTAATAATTACGTGGTGATTTAATAGCGTGCATTACTTATTTGTAACGGTATGGTATCTTTAATGGCAATTAATAGGTAGGAGGGGTCTCAACCGCTATACCCTTTATAACTGTTAATAGTGATTTAAATTATTAATAGTAACAGTGTGCATTATTAGTTATTTGTAACGGTAAGGTATCTTTAGTGGCAATTAATAGGTACCCTATATATCTGTTGATTTTCTTCAAGCCTAATCCCCCGTGTTTTATCCACAGTAAAACGGACAAAAGGGGAAAGGGGGGGGGGGCAAGCAGAGACATACATAAACCACCCGACTAGGTTGACAGGAGGTATCTTAAAGTTAATTTTTTGCATGAAGTTTTAAGGTTTTTTGGGTGAACTGTTTGTATCAAGTAAACAGTGGTCAATCAAACGAATTTATTAGCAATATTTGTAATGTGTTTGTTGCACTGAGATCGTGTGCGTTGTTGGTGTGTTTTATAGTTTCGTGAGGGCTGAAATCGCATGCATTGCTGGTGTTGTACGATTTCGTGAAGGATATAGGCCGGTGATTTTTCTGAAACGATGATATCGAGGTCAACAACAGGTGTTTAGGTTGGGGTACGCGACAGGGGGTAGTACGTAGGGTAGGTGGTGGGGGATATATGTATAGTATTTCATAGCATGTTAAGTACACCGGGGCGAACTCTGTGAGAACGACGATTATGTTTATAATTTACACACAAGTTTACTGGGGTTGTCATGCAGTAGTATTTGTATGCAGTAGTATTGAGCTATACATAGATTACCGAACCCAGTAACTCCCTGTCTTTGTAGTCGCGGGCCCACGCTGATCCACGGTCCAGTCCAGTCCCGTTGATCAGAGCGTGTCGACATAGAGGATCGTTGTTGTACGTAATAATTTTCCCTCATTCACGGTGCATGTCGGCAATCTATAGACGAGTTCACACGCGCAGTTGTCCACCTGGATATGCGGAGGAGATCCAGAAGAAGTGGTCTTAGATTTTTGCCGTCACAAGCGTTCGAGCAGTGCACTTGAAGCTAAAGCCCCTTATCTTTCCACCTAAAGCTCTATCGGTCAGTACGTAAATCACAATGGTCTGGACCAAGACCCTATGCCGCAAACTCTACAAGGAGGTGGTACGAGACGAGCTCAAAGTATTGACTGAAGTGCGCTGCTCGTGGCGGTGATCCGACCACTTCCCTCTCCACCCCAGAGAAAGGTTTCACCCGCAAGAAGGCTGGGGTGCGTTGAGCATTCATGTCCTTTGCGCACGTCATGAAGTTAATACGCACGACGCCGGGGTCAATCATTTTTGGGTGTTTGGGGACTGAGTTTGAAGTATTAGAGTACGATGAAAGTCGATTTTGTACTATTAATAGTATAATATATACTTCTATGCGGGTTATTAAAAATACAGTTCATATGTTTCGAACGCACACTGTTGGGGGGCCCGGGGAGGGGGGTTCGTGGGGGGGCGCGTCGCCCCCCCCCGACACTGCTATTATAGTTGCATCCAAGCTCTGTTCGGCTGCCGTGCCAACCTAACACTGCACTGCTATTTGCGTCCAAGCTCTGGTACTGCATTTCGAACGCACACTGTCGGGGGGCCCGGGGGGGGGGGTTCGGGGGGGGGCGCGTCCCCGCCCCCATTATGACACTGCTATTTGCATCCAAGCTCTGTTCGGCTGCCGTGCCACCTAGGACATACGTACACTGCTATTGTGCGTCCAAGCTCTGGTACTGGATTTCGAACCACACTGTCGGGAGACCCGTGGGGGGGGGGTTCTGGGGGCGGGCGCGTCGCCCCCCCCACCGACACTGGCTATTGCATCCAAGCTCTGTTCGGCTACCGTGCCAACCTAGACTACCACTGCCATTTGCGTCCAAGCTCGTTCGGCTGCCGTGCACAACCTAACACTGCACTGCTATTTTGGCGTCCAAGCTCTGGTACTGGATTTCGAACGCACACTGTCGGGGGGCCCGAGGGGGGGGGTTAAACCCGTGCTACTGCTTGCTGCTGTGGTGCTGTGGGTGGTGTGTGCTATGAGTCTTCCTATCTTTAATCGTGACGTCTGCGTGTCTTCGCCTATGCTTTACCATGTGCGTTTGTGTGTCTGTATGGCGCCAGTACTTACATCCTACTGCTGTGGGTGTGTGCTATGAACCCTCGTATGTTTCCTCGTGCTAGACTTCTGCTCGTCGTCTTCGGCCATGCTTTACCCAAACATATTTCCCTTCTTTGTGTCCTGTGCTACAGAAAACAATGCCTTCTGAGAAACGCCGCCTACTGGAAGATAAACCCGTGCTATTAATAGTGCTGCTGTGGTGCTGTGGGTGGTGTGTGACATGAGTCTTCGTATCTTTAATCGTGCTAGACTTCGGCGTGTCTTCGGCTATACTTTACCCTGTGCTGTTGTGTGTCTGTATGACGCCAGTACTTACATCATACTGCTGTGGGTTTGTGCTATGAGCCTTCGTATGTTTCCTCGTGCTAGACTTCTGCTCGTCGTCTTCGACCACTCTTCACCCAAACATATTTCCCTTCTTTGTGCCCTGGGCTACGGAAAAAAGATCCCTTCTGAGAAAAGCCGTCTACGGGAAGATAAACTCGTGCTAGTGCTGCTGTGGTGCTGTGGGTGGTGTGTGCCATGAGTCTACGTATATTGAATCGTGCTAGACTTCTGCGTGTCTTCGGCTATGATTTGCCATGTGCTGTTTTGTGTCTGTATGACGCCAGTACTTACACCCTACTGCTGTGGGTGTGTGCTATGAGCCTTCGTATGTTTCCTCGTGCTAGACGTCTGCTCGTCGTCTTCGGCCATGCTTTACCCATACATATTTCCTTACTTTGTGCCCTGGGCTACGGGAAAAAAATCCCTTCTGAGAAACGCTGCCTACTGGAAAATAAACCCATGCTACTGCTGCTGTGGTGGGCAAGTCTAAAATCAGACGGGACAGAAAACGCCAGCCATCTACCAATCAAATCGCTTTATTAACGGGAGACACGCCAGCTATCTACCAATAAAATCGCTGTATTAACAGGAGCCACGTGAAGTCACGCCGCACACCAACAAACCCACAGCACGCAAACACAGCATCACTCACGCGACAGCCATGCGAGGATTGACCTTCGGTCTCGACAAATACTTATCCCACGATTAACCCACTTCGTACAGGGCAAGGCCAGTGCACATACATAACGATCTCGAAGGTATCATTGCGACCCGTAGTCTAGGAGGCGAGGAGTTGCCTGCCGCGTCCTAAGGTCTTCGTCTAAACCTTCAAAACGTTCTGTTTTTGGCCATCGGAGAGGAATCGAGAGTGTTTTCGTCTGTTTCCAACCCATTGGCTGCCAAAATCATTTGTTTCCGGGAAGGTTCGAGCTAGTGTATTGTTTGTGGTTCAGATATTGCTCTATGCCGTGAAAAAGGTATTATACTTGTAACATACACCAGGTTTCAGTGTACGTAGATTCGCTGATCCATATTTTGTTCTAAGGTTTTTTATATATATATATATATATGTATATGGAATGAGCTGTTTTGTACTGTTTGTGAACGCTGCTGTCAAACGTGCTCTGTGTAGCCACGTGCCTATACCGTGGGTCGTCAAGGAGGAGTAGTAGATAATATACACTCGTACCACCACGTTACCAAAATATACACACACAAGTAGAGCCAGTACCTGTCGTCAAAGGCCCATCATGAACACCACACAGGAGTGAGCCGTACCTTTCTGTCACGCTCCACCCTCACATGTATACGGGCAGTATCTTATCATCAAAGCCCGGGTCGCATCATAGTTATCGCAGACTGCTCCCAGGAGGGAGCAGCTTCACCTCTCCACCTACGGGGCATACTAAATAATGCCCCGATACATAATACGAAACCCCACAATATATGAAACCGCCACATACGGGAAATCAGTATCGAGCAACCGCATACCACAAACATGTACCCGCCCGGTACACCTGCCTGGTACATGGTGGTGATGTCGGCATTCTTTGTTTAAAAGTACGTTGAATATTTAGTTCGTTCTACGATACGTGGTGTCTGCAGTATTTTCTGCTAACCCATCGACTTAATAACAATATTATTGATGGTGCGCGATACAGGTATGGTTAATTATTTGTTCTACTTTTGCGAGGGACGCGTTATGTTTTCAGCGTTTTCCCTCGCGGTTTGTCAAGTCGGGCTGAGTGCAGATGGACCTCGGAAGTCACACCCGCAGTAAACCGTTCTCAACTACCATGGGCTATGACGGTATTAGCCTTACCAGCGTATCTCAAGATTTGACTATGTATGTGTAGGTAAAGTAATAACATATAACATATGTGTACTACAGTAGTCTAGAGGTAGCACTTTTCGGCTAACACGATATCAGAATGATGTGGCTTTTCAGTCCACAATCGCCGGAATTTCCTATATATACAAGGCTTTCCTTTGGAGTGGTTGTAAGATGGGAGTTGATTCATGCCCGAATACAATATGTTTCTCTTTCATGCACCTGGATTGCCAGCACGGTAGGCCTTGCATGTCGTATATGGCATTGCATTGTCTGCTCTGCATTTCTCACTGCAGCGTAGTATCTCTGTGTCGTAGTTTTGTGACCACAAAACTGGTACCCACTAGGATGAAGAATCGGCACGGACACTGGGTGTGCTGGATGTCGACGGGTAGAAAGGAAAGTTTAATGTGAAGAACACACACACAATTTTCTTGTGGTTGTGTTTGGGCTAGTCCGCGAACAAATTACAGTTGTATGGGGGGTTAGTGTGGCCACAATGACTTTCAATTTTACAATATATTAAAAGCTCTAGCCTATACATCAAACCGTCCAAATGCGGGCGACACAAGAGAAGTACGCAGTTCCTCAGCAGTAGCAAAGTAGCAACAAACAATACAAAGCGGCTGGCTATACTGCTGTGGTGGTCTCTGCTGGTCCATGGCGGAGTCGACAATGTGTACCACCAGTTTTTCTTATCAGATCCGAAGACAACAAAACACTCTGCCCTCGCACATAGGGGCGGTGTACGCATTGTATGATACTCATACCCTGTGGAACGTACTTCGTACGGGTACGACTTGTATACTTTTTGTGGAGCAATTAATTGAGAGTTTCGGACTCACATTTTATTTTTATATTTAATAAAGGAAAACACCTCAGGTTTTTGCCCCAAAATTAGAAATAAGCCTCCGTTCTGTGGACCGGTCCCGAACGTCCTGTGGCATTTCATCTTATTTCTGAAAGGAGGCGTCCAGATTTAGAAAAATACGACGAATAGACCGCTCAATAAAAAATATTGGAGTATCTCTCAGAAATAAGAAATAAGTGGAGGTGGTTGCTATTGACCCTGAAAAGCCTGAATCGCCCCAGCCACCTCGGCAGGGTAAGAGGCCTGCAGCCCCCACCCCAAAGGCCCTGGTCATTGTTCGAGCAACAACCACAGTCACGAGAGGTAGCAAGGGCCAATGACCGCGTGGGACTCCGGGCATCTGGCAATCTACGTGCCTGGGTGGTTCTTGATTTGGCGGGACACGAGTCGGCGGATGATGATGGTAGCGAGGATGAAGCTGCATGTGGGAGTACCCCAAGGGCAGCATGCCAAGCAGGCGAAGCAACCATTGAAAGGAGACCGCACACCCAGCGGCCTTCGAGCTTTGACGCTGGGGACTGGCGACCATAGGTATGAGGGGTGTTCGTTGTTGCAGATGTTGTTTATATGTCACTCTTGCCGGCAGTGGGTGGCTCTGTTTGTCCTTTATTGCTCTACCCTACCGCTGCAATTCCTGCGTACGTGTCGCGATTCCAGTCAAGCAAGCAAAATGCCAAAGAAATACAGCAGCAGTACTGTAGTAGTACTCTGTTGATGTGACGCCGCGATTGCTGCTGCTGCTGCTGCTGCTGCTGCCACCGTGGCCGCTGCTGCTCCTGCTCCTGCTTCCGCACCACCTGCTACCGCTCTGTTGCTGCTATTTCTGCGTCTGCTCTTGCTGCTACTGCTGCTGCTGCTGCTGCTGCTGCTGCTGCTGCTGCTGCTGTTGCTGTTGCCACCGTTCCATTGCTCTCTTGGCTCAGCTTATTTTTGCTCGTTGTTGGTTTTGGTTTTGCTCATCCCAGTAGTGGTATTGGAATGCCACAATGCCACGGACGGCGGTATGTATTATATTGATAAGAATATTTGTATTCATGATATCACATACCAGGTACAACAGTATATGATACTCGTTCGTGCTACTACAGCAGTCGTGGTCCCGCAATAGTGCGGTGGGCCGCCAGAACATTATTTATATCTGCACTAAAGTGGGACCCCGAACGAACCTGGGATTATTTTACAGAGAATTTCCAGTGTACGATATTTGCTGTAAAACAAAATAAAAAGAGTGCATCTTGCCAGGGTGGTCGAAATTTTGTTTTCGACACCTCGCGTCGAATTATTCAACTTCGACCCTCCCGACAGGGGGGGGTGGGTACCTGACACCGTCCCCTCCCTCTTCGCCTGAACAATAACTATATAAAACTGAACTTTGGGGACAGTATAGACCCCCCCCCCCCCTGCTTCATACAAGGCCTTCCAAAGTACTACAACTAACTGACACCGTCCCCTCCCTGTACGATATACAATTGAACACAGGGGACGGCAAAGAGCCGTCCTCTGCTTGATACAAGGCCATCCATAGTACTACACTACCACTGGGTGGCGCTGCAGCCTATACGAGTAGGCCGCAACTGCGTAGAGACAGCGACTGCAGCAGTAGTGAGCGGAACAAAGAAGCTATGAGCTCGCTCGAAGGTGGACCAGAAGGCCCCGAAGAGTCGTGGGATCGGTAGGCTTGGCATGGAATGTCGAGAACGTTCTTTTCTTGCTTCGGCACGTTGTATTCGGTCGACAAGCTTGGTCGGATCAACATGCAGGTTCTTTCCTCTTAGCAGATAGATCGATAGACCCCAGGTAGGTATCTTCGACACCTGTGTATACCCTTGCACCGATAATCCATCAGGGAAACCAACCGCTGACCCTGCCTGGTGTCATTGACATCTTGCCTTCCCACATGCTTATTTACACGTCGTGTACGTCACTGTCGGAGACATTGTGAACAGTGTTCGACACTCACATATTACTCGTACATCGTGGCAAAGCAGAACAATCATGCCAGGTCAAATATGTCGCACGAGGGATGTATGTGTGGTGTCATGTTACGTTATTTGACTCGATGTGAGGGTTTGCGCTTCTCCGATAGTCTGTCACACAAGTAACATACGAAGTACACCGAAAGACGCTGGATACACTGAACAAACAATGTTGTTAAAACAATATTTTTCGAGCCTTCCGGGGGGGGGGGGGTGTTAGGTGTATGATATCAAAATCCCCGGCCGCCCCTTCCTCTTGCGCAGATGGAAAGTGCAAACAAAAAAAAACATCATCGGCAAGAAACTACGCTACAGCACTACCTGGTGGTCTATGATCTGCACAGCAGCAGCAACACAGCAGTATGAACGCATACGAGCATGGAATACAGCAGTTAAGTCCCGGCAGCTACACTTCTTCCGCCTGAGCTATCGTCGCACAAGTCGATTCAGTACTGCTTGCTGTGCTGCAGTACAGCAGTACATCATGAGCTCTGCCTGGTAGTCTTTATGATGGTGTATCTTTCTACGCTCACTAAATGCCGGTTATACAGCAGTACATCGTGAGCTCTTCTTATCTGATAGTCTGTATGCTGGTGTATCTCCCTGGTGCTGTACAAATGCCGGCTGTCGAGCAACTGCGTGGTTAGAATGGTTGCCCACCAAAGCACACGCCCGCTGCTTCTGACCGTTGCTGCTGCTGCATGTAGCTCCCGCGCGGGCGGCCACATTAGTTTGGCATGCGCTATCGCAGCAGTTGATCGTGTCCTGCTGATGTACATCATCTGATGGCCTGTATGAAGATGTCTCCGGGAAAGCAGTTGGCGGCCTGCTGTCGTGAAAATGCCGGACAGCTCTGTCTGCGTTGTTGCTGACAAACGTTAAAGTACGGACTACTCGTAGACTATAAGTTATGCTGCTGCCAGCGAAAAGTGAACAGCTAAAATATTTTCGAAGAGCTGTCCGTTGTTCATCTACAATTGGGCCGTTTGTCGCGAGAAAGAGCTGTCTTAGGGCGTGTCTTAACTCCATTCGATAGCTTGGAATGGCTGGAACGGAACGAGTTTATTCGCGCTCGTTCGTTCCATTCCATGCTGTTTTTGGGGTTTGCGTCCGATCGATGTTTTAGGCACCCGATCCTGTAACAGGCCGCAACAGAAAGTAACCCATGAAATTTGCCTCGGGACTGTGCAGCTGGACTCTAGGACAGGGGTACCGTCAAGTAGGCAGCGAGTGCTCCTGGTACTGAGGATAGCTTCACACGCAAATAGAGCGCCTGGCATGCCTCAGACCAAACAGTGCTAGCCGTCCAAGTGGCACCCTCGTGACAAATCTAGAAGTTATGATACCGCCGTCGCGGCTCGACTAGGTATCCTGGTGCTTCTGTGAACATCGATCCAGCGTTTTTGCTAGATATCTATTGCCACAGTCTCGTTCGCCACCCGAATTTTCCCCTCGTGAGCCTCCTGTACAGGCCATGGCCGTATCGCGTGGCTCCTAACGCAGGCGAGACCTGTGGCATCTGCACGTGCTCCATCGCGTGCTCCGATGTCATCTCATTTTGCCTCATGCCCTGGTGCGCCTCACAGCAAATGTCGCAACCAATTGCAACACTTCCAGCACCAATCAACTGCCGTAAATCTCGTTCCAAGTGGGCCGTTCGGTTTTGCTGAACAAGGATTACTGTTTTGACAGATACGCTTCCTCTTTACAAATTTACGGACAGCTTGGAACGCTTGGAATCTGTTCGCGTGGCTGTTTATCAATATCCAACCAGCACCACTTTTTCAGGCAAATAAGTTTACGTTCGTTCCGTTCCAATGCCCGCGAAGTGAAGTTAAGACACGCCCTTACGGTCCACTCGTAACTAACGACCGACCCAGGTTTGCGTAAATGTCATGTTATTTATATTTGTAATTCGTAAAGATGTATATATAACTTCACTTTGACCTTTATACGTACCAGCCTGCTGTTGAGTATATGTACTCGTTGAGACTTCATGTGTGGGTGGAAACAAATTGTATTTCAATGTGAAATTATTGTTTCGTATATTCGTAATATCTTGGCGGGAATGGACGGGACGAGACAACGGGCAGGGGTGAAGGTTTGTCGGTGGGACAGGACGGTAGAGGCAACGGTGCAGTGACGGGACGGGGAGGTAAATGACAGTATATCGACGGAACGGGACAGTAATGTTCAACGGGAGTAATTCTCTAGGCAGGGCAGAACGGGACGGTAAACTACAACGGGGCGGACTTTGATGACGGGGCGGGACGGCAAGTGGCAACGGTTGGAGAATTTGTCGACGGGACGACGGGACCAGTTTGACGACGGTTTTACCGTCCCGTCCCGCCGTTTCCGCCGTTCCCGTCCCGTCAAAATACCTTGATAAACCTTGCTTTTTTCATTTAATCATCTGATTTTATATCAGTATTTTGGTTCGTGATGTGGCGCCCCGGCAGTACTGGAAGCCTCCGCCATCATGACACCAACAACGCAGTCCGGCCTACTGTTCGTCCTCAATATCATCGTTGGGGAGAAGCGGTATACGTAAACCAAGCAACTTCAGGAAACGTTAGGGGGGATGTTGATGAAAGGGTCGAATATCTCGCGGACACCTTCGCGCTTCGACTTCATTGCTATCCACGAGGACAGTGACATTGTAGCAGCAGCTTACAGGGCCGCAGGGTACGCTCGGAGTCCAAATATTGCGCCCAGGGAGAGCAGAGGGCAAACATGCATGGTTTCCTATAGAAATGTATGGCTTGTGCTATTAGGGGATTTGGGGCTTCCAGTAATTGCGTCGGCCAATCAGCGTGCTTATTTTACCGCCATAACAAGCTCGCCGAAGGCACGCAAGTACGAAATCCGACATCGCTGATGGTCGGCGACGAGGGCGGCCCGGAGGCAGCCGAACAACCAAATAACTGCCACAAATGGAAGTTGGAAGTGGGTTACTACTTGATCGACACTATGGTTGGCGACACTCAGTGGATTGAACCGAAAACCGAAAAGTGTTTTTTACTCAGTGATTTAAACCGAAAACCGAAGACTGTTTTTTCGGTCGTTGTTTTTTCGTTTTTTACCGACCTCAAAGCATTTTTGGTCGGTTCTTCGGTTGCGAAAATAATACGAAAACGAAAAACCCACTCGTGTTTTTTGGGTCGTTTGTTTTTCGCCGTCCTCTAAACCAATAACGTCAGCATATGTACATGGAACACCCGTAAGTAAGGTATGGGCATGGATACGCACACAGCTCACAGCACATAACACACAGCCCGTAGCACCAGCAACAACAGTCGCACAGGACACAGGGTAGAGCGGCACAGCAGCAACAACTGTCGCACAGGGCTCAGGTTGGATTACAAGACTGGTTTTACGGGGGACGGGTGTGAGGGTACTGTTGGCGTGGGCAGACTCAAGAAGGTTCATAATCCACTGGTGATCTTGGAATATCGATTCCTTTGCACGTTGAGATTGTCCGTGACCCGTCACCGTCACTCACTCGTTTGCCCATGAACAGTGAGTTCACGAACCATGATCCATGTGATGGTTGTTTGTTTTTAACTTGTGTTATGTATCGCGTGGTGGCCCGTCTGTATGCGCTTCTTCGCCGGCTAAACTACATTACGCGACAGCAGTTAATAACTGGTGTTTTGGCTAAGGCTTCGGGCTCATTTCCCCCCCGATTTGAGCATAAATGCTTAACTCCAATTACTTATTTTGCAAACGGATGTAGCACACCAAATTATTAATATTTAAATTATTATTCTACAAAAGAGTACACTGCGAGATGCATTTCTTCGGAGTTGTAAAACGACATCAATTACCACACAGGCACCTATCCATGATGATGAAAACCAATATCAAGATATCAAACGAAAGGCTTAAGGACTGCAGACCCCAACGTGCATCATGTTGCTCGCTTTCAAAGACCCAATGACCGTACCACTGCCGCTGCATATCTGTACTTCCCTACCCGGAACAGCAGTTCACGCTACAGTACATAATCTATGTTACGCACGTTAGGCGTCAAGGTTCCCCCCCTGCTACTGGCAGCGGGGTTGCCTCCGGCAGCTGAACCTCCAACTGACTGTTTTGCCCGTCCCCTGCGACTGCTGCACCCTCCCTCTGCTCTTCCTCGTTTAACTGTAGCAACACCCACGCACCCACCGCCGCGCTTGATTCCGTGATGTATGTTTTGTTCTGATTTGATTTTTCAAAAGATTTCGACGTATCATTTTGTGATAAAACGTACTAGTCTGACTCAAACTATATGCCTTATTGGGACATACCAGATATATGTTAGTACCTTGGCGAAAAAAGAAACAATCGTGTTTTAGTTTTTTTTACTGTCTTCTCGATGAGCAGGTGCATTTTTCAAAACAGAAGTGACCGAAATCGACCAACGTTTCGGTGAGAACCCGAAAAACCGACCGAGTCCATTTCCACGTTCGGTTCCCATCACTGGGGCTCCGTGTTGGGGTTTCCACACCGTGCGAGATGATGTCGACCCGGGCAAGCACTATTCTCGTCCCCGCTGCATTGGGGTTTTGAACACATGAAAGTGTTCATGTTCATGACGCGGTCATGGAAAATGATCCTTCCGGGATGGCGCTGGCTCCCCGAACCTAAGCCAAACTGTAATATAGCCATTGGGCTTGGGGTTTTCACACCGTGCGGGGCGGTATCGAACCGGGTGACATATTCGGGTCTCCTGGTTTGTCGGAGTTGTAGATGTATGGAGTTATGTATTATCTGGGGACGGGACCATATCTTCCCCGCGTGCGGCGGACCCTGAAAGGTACCCCAGCCAATCAGGGATAGAGCCAGTAGGGTTGGGGTTCCCACACCGCGCGGGGAAGTGTTGGTGGGACTCAGTTTTCGTTCCCAGGTTGTTGAAGTTGTAGAGGTATGGGGGGGTTTCCGATCCGGGGATGGGTCCCTATCATCTTACGGGTGGCGCTTGCTCTATTTTCGAGCCACAGTCAACCAGCTATAGCGCCAGTGGCGCTGCGTGTTTCACGCCATAAGCAGCGGTATCGACATGGGGGATCTCGGGTTTCGTCCCCGGGCTGTATGAAATTGAGCTCGCTTTATGGTCGAGCCCCAGCAATTAGCGATCGGCCGGTCGGGCTGGGGCTTCCACACTGTGCCGGGCGGTTCCGACCCGAGGTATCATTGATTTCGTCCCCGTGTCGTATGGGTTGTAGAACCACGGAGGCATTCGCGAAACAGGGATGGGTCCCTATCGTCCCCAGGTGAGGAGTTGTGGATGCATGGCGGGAGTTTCCATCCGGGGATGATACTCTGTCGTCCCCGGGTGGATCAGGTATTGTATACGGTCCCCAGCCAGTCAATGATCGAGCGGTGTGGCTGGGGTTTTCACTCCATCCGCGGTGGTGTCGATGCGGAGGATGTCGGCTTTCTTCCCCGCGTTGTTGGAGTTATACGTGTATGGAGGGATTTCAGAACTGGGGATAGGGTCGTATCGTCTCCGGGTGGCGCTGGCTTTTTTTTCAAGCTCCGGAAAATCAGTGATCAGCTGGTCGGGCCGGAGATGCCACAGCGTTCGGGGAGGTTTGGACCCGGGGAATCATTATTTTCGTCCTCGGGTGGTCGGAGTTTTAGATATACGGAGGTATTTCCACAAAGGGGATTAGATCATATCGTCCCCGGGTGCGGCGGGACTGGGGTTTTTCCCCGAGGGGAAACTCCCGCCACGCGCGTCGCGGCCCCATATTGGTCAAGGGCGGGATGGGACTCCCCCTCGACCAATGGTCGTCCGGCTCGGAAAACGAAGGCATAAAACCCATATGCCTAATATATTATATTTAGGATCTAGCGAGACACCAAACCCCCGTCCATGTGCAAGGCGCCCCTGGATAGATAAGTTCACGCGCCCCCTCCTCCAGATAATTGAAGACCTCTAAAACACATTTGGAGACTGGCCCGCGTCCGTTGTTTTTTTCCGTCCTGCCCTTTTTCTCATCCCATTTATTGGTTTCGCTCTTCCTCCCTCTCTCGCCTTCCTAGTCGTGACCCAGACCCTGGGTCACAAATTAGGCTCCTCTTCCAACCCACGTGAGATTCGAACACCGTAGATCGGCTCTTGGAAACATTCAAGGGTACTACTAGGCCATCGGGGCTTGGTATGCTAAGATTGGGGTAAGGACCCAGAGTATCCCTAGCCAGGTCAGCCTATTCAAGAGGTTCTAGTCGGTTCTCACGTGTGCTGTTTGCTTAGAGATAGACAAATAACTAATTTGTTCATTTCCCACGATGAAAGACTACAAGAGCAGGAGGCTTGGCCGCCGTAGACCTGGGAACCCCTGATATCTAAGATAAGCCTTCCAAGTACTACCTGTACGACTCTTAAACCTGATACCAGGCATTTGCCAACATTTCCACATCACACCAGCAGTACCCATAACACTAGCACACTCTGATGAGCCGTATACGCAGAGATATGAGTAATTCACGGAAACCCCGATTCCACGAGCTAAAACATGGGTAGAATATGGGCTCCTCGAAACTCACTCCCATATCCCTGAACGGCAGGGCTACGAAGCCGAGCAAGGAACGTGAAAATAAAGAAAAGTTAGAACCGAAAGTCATGCAGTCCTGGCACATAAACTGTCCCCCGGTTCGAGAGCGTTGGGGTCGGTATGACAAATAATGCCGGAAAGGTAAACAATCCGAAACTCCCGGAGAACTGGCCCAATACATTATTTTAAATCCTGTCCTGTGCAACAAGTGAGTGGCCTGACTACCCAGATCTGCCCCGGTATTGAGCGGGGGGGGTCGGCAGGACGAAATACACAATAAGTACCCCCAAACCCGTGCCAGAAACAAATCCGAAAGCGGTAGGCCATATTGAGAATTAAAACGGCCCGACCCGAAAACTCGGAAAACGTCATTAGAACTTAATACAAGGGAATCCCGCGCCAATCCCCGAAACCAAAACGGGGAAATAATCGAGCGCAGCGGCAAATCGTAAATTCGGCGATCCATGGCTGCGCCTTGTGATTCATATCCGTTGCGCTCGACTCGCGCCAGCTAAGTTTACTTGTAGGCACCAGGAAGAGCTTACAGCTTCTGTTGGAGTCGTGTAGCGCGTCCGAGAAAGCGGGAGCTTGATCGATCCCGGGTCGTTCAAACATCGAACGAAATATACTCCGTCCGTAGTTGTAGTCGCGCTGAGTTTCACAAGCCACCACAGACCGTCGTCGCCCTTGTACCAGACGTGGGCCCCGTTGGGAAGCACAGTGATGCTGTATCGGCGAAGCCGTTCGGCGTACGGTACGCAGCCATCGTCAGGAGCCAGGAAACGTTCGCCGTTACTCCGAGAAAACCCCGGTTGCGAAGCACCAATTCGCATCCCATGGTTCAAGCGGTTGGTTTGTCGGAGCTTGTTCGGGGTGCCGGCCCAGTAGCGCAGACGTTCACGGTGAGAGAGGTAAAGGTCCATTTCCCGTTCCCAGGACGGACGAGACAGTCCCGTCCAGTGGGGCTCGTACATCTCCTCAATGACACCACCTCGGCCCTGATTCGACTGGTGTCGAGTACTTTGTGCACTTCGAGTCGTTGGAGAGAGGTGGAAACCTCGTCCTCGGTGACGTGGTAAGGGGAGGGGTTCTTTTAGATGTTATTGCGCACGTATTGCGTCAACCCCGCTGGCAAATACTTCGGCATGTCGCCGTGGTCGTGGGAGGTGGTGCAGGGCTTGCAGCGCTGCACCAACAAGCGCCTGCGAGCATCAGCGCCGTGAATGTTAGAAAGCAAGCCCTAATACAGGAGTGAGCACCGAGAGGGGGTCTGTCCGGGGTGTTCGCGGAGGAGCAGGGGCCAAACTGCAAGGACTTTGTAGGGCCCCGTCCAGTTCAGCGACAGCTTGGCGTTGGAGGCCTTGGCGTCCGTGTCAGTCTTGCCACCTTGACGAATGGTGGCTGCCGTATTGTACACCCACGTCCAGACGACAACGACGAATATGGGACCGGACGCAGGGCGTCGAAAAGGGCGGCGTTGCGCCGGTTAACACGAACAACTGCGAGGGCGTGGTGTTCGTGAATGATGTCATACGCGCGCTGCTGGCGGTCCGTCGCCAAGTCGCAGTACGCGAGGTGGTCGTGGGCCAAAAGTTTGTGTTTTTGTTCATTCCATTTATTATCTTCGCCCTTCTATTATATTTTCCTCTTTAGTCGTAACTCAGATCCTAAGTAACCAAGTAGGCTCGTCTACCCCGTCCCCATGACGTTACGTGCCTTGCAGGTTTATCACGAGAAGATTTCAGCACTTTCTTCCTTCGTCAACTCTGGTCGAATTGTGCATAGCCACGCTATATTATGCGCTCTCGACAGTTGGTGTCATTTGAGAATAAAAATCTCCATACAGAGACTCGAAGCCCCGACTTCCAACTCAACAGGCTTCGTGGTTACCTGCTGGACCACCGGGGCGACTGGCTTAGGAACTCTGGTGGCGGGCGAATCCAGCGCGGTCGAAACTCGTGAGAGGAAGGCGATAAAGCCGACCCATGTAGACCTCGTTGGAAGCCAAACCCGGGGCGGCGCTGACCGAAGTGTTGTACGCAGATTCGACGTGGGGGGGCTGTTCTTACCAGGTGTTCTGGAGCTCGTTGGCGACCATCGCCAAACTTTGAGCCATCGTGTGATTTACATGTTCCACGTCACCGTTGCCGTTAGGGTGGTAGGAGCTCGTGACGATTTCCCAAACCCCGAGAAGCTGATAGACGACTTGCGAAAGCTTTGAGCTAAACTGGAGGTCGTTGTCCTAGAGTATGCTGCGGGGGCATCCCAGAGGGTAATATACTTGTTGATAAGGATGTTAGCCGTGCCCTCAGCGTTGAATTCGGCCGTGGTGACAGCGAACATGTCGGCGCGGCGACTTAAGCGGTCAGTGAAGAGCAAGATGTAAGTGTTGCCTCGGTGCGTGGTCGGGAAGTGGGCCGACGTGATCTACGCTGACAGCGATGCCGTGTCCTTCAGTCAAGGGCATCGATATGACGGGCCACCGATCCGTCAGCCGCGAGTTTTTTCACGCTTAGCACTTCAAGTAATGGCGTAGTCACCACCTGGGGCAGATGTTTATACCGATTCACCAGTAGACACGTTCGAGTATGCGAAAAGTGGGCGCGGTCCTCAGCTGGCCGGAATCTGTGGAATGGCAAACCTGCATGACCCATGGGCTCATGAGCAGCGCCACGTAAATGCGAACGGGCTCGTGGTTCAACAACCAGGCCGTTCGGCCCATCGAGCGCATTCAATCAGGTGCAAATGGGGTGGACGGTCGTCGGACAAGTAGGGCGAGTCCGTCTTCGGTTGTGTGAAGCTGTCCTTTGCCAGCCATTCCTGGACTTCCGAAATAGAAGGGGGCTGGTGAGAGAAAAAACACGACGAAAGATCGGCTAGCATGGCCTCTGGCTGGCCGAGAATTGTGTAGCGTATGGCGGCGTTGCACGCGAGCTCGGCCTGCTTCCCCTGCGCGCAGTCGATGTGCGAGTAGCGTGCTGCAGAATCACCGAACTGCAGTTCGACAGCTGCATTGAGGGCATCTAAGTCGGTCTTGGTGACGGACGGTATGCCAGCGGGCGTCGGAAGTCTTCAAAGTGGTGTACCCGCCGGCTCGACGCGGTCGCGGTCGGACGGAATGGCTACCGTCGGAACAGGCGAGGCGCCCGGAGCAGGGGCCAAAACGACGGTCGAAGGCGGTCGCGGCCGAGGTACTTGCGGCGGGGAGGTAGTTCGCCGGGCCGATGGTCGAGGCGCCCCGCCGGGCCCAAAACTATAGTCAACAACAGGTGGAGCAGTGTCAGTGGCAGCGGCTGTTCTTCGATGCGTCCGGTTTGAAATGCGGCCCGAAAGCAGCAGAACCGTCATAGGCGCGGTTTGTCGGACGGCGAAGGGGCTGGTGCAGCCGGATATGTGATATCGGTGGAATATGATCCCTGTGAAGTGCTCATCGGGGGAGGAGCATGCAGGGCGATACTTGTCACAGCAGCGGGGGCTTCTGCAGAGCTCGCGCCGCCCTCTGAGCGTACGGCTATAACCGAAGCGAAAGTGGTGTTTTCGGCAGGAGAAAAATCCCCACGGCCAGGACGGCAATCGACGGTGGCGACGGCAGAACATACACGAGCGATGAATTTCCCCGAAGGAGCACTCGTCAATCCTCATAACTGGACCGTGTCCGCCAAAAACGCAAAAATCCGAAGAGGTGAAGAATAGCCCACCCAAACACACACTATCGAGTCTGGGTACCAGTCCACCCAAGCCGACACCAGAGGTTGACGACGAACGAGTGACAAGTCCGCAGGCTCGGATGAGGAGGATATTATCGTCATCGGCAGGTGTGAGGCTGCCATATCTACTGCCGTCGTGTTATGTGGTTGGCGCTCGCAACCGGGACAGAAAGCCGGAAAATACGTAGGCGCTGACGTTGCGGTACTTGAGAATGAAGTCGAACGCGAAGAGAAACTCAAGCTTCCTCTGGACGCGCGGGTTATGGTCTCTTACTTTGCCGATACGTTTGAGCGCCTGGTAATCCGAACAAATGAGGAACTTCGTACCCCAAAGGTAGCCTCAACGTCGATTGATAACCCAGACAATGCTGCCTGCTTCTATGTCCAGTGGTGTCCAGTGCCCCTCGAAGTCGAGGGTGCCCCGACGGATATAGGCAACGGGTCGTACGGAGCCGTCGAGCTGTTCCAATTCGAGTGAAGCACCAAACCCATCGATGCTGGCGTCACAGTACACGTGAAAGGGGCGGCCGAAGTCGGCTACAGCCTCCCAGTCGGGGAAGACCAAAATGGAGTAGGTGGCGTGTTCAGCGGGAATCTCGCGTACTATGACCGCCGTTGGCGGCGTGAAGACGAACTTGACCCGCTTGCGAAGAAGGGTGGTGATAAGGCAGGTTCAGAATTTTGCGATAGTAACCCATCCAGCCCATCAGGGCGCAGACCTGATTAAAGTTCCGGGGCATGGGCATTTTCGTCAAAACTGACACTGTGTCTGCGTTTGGAGGCACGCTCGAGGGCGAGGTAGAGTGGCCTAGCAAATCGGCACCCGTAGCGCCCAGTCAGGCCTTCGTGCGGGAAAACATGTTGTAAATGCTTGTGCAGCCGCTCGAAACGAGCACGTATTGTCTTGATGTGGGACACCGGAGAGGAGTCGAATACAATCACGTCGTCGAGGTAGGCCGCCACCTGCTCCAAGCCCTTGATGACTTCGCTGATCACTTTGACGAACCAGCCGGCCGAAGCACTACTGCGTTGGGGCATGACGAGCCACTCGTAGAGGCCCTCGGGAGTGCAAAATGCAGTAATATTCTTGTTTGCGGTAATCTAGTGGAACGAAGAGCTCAAATCAAACAGGGAAAACACCCGGCCTTTCTCCAAAGAATCGAGCACTTCATCCACGCGGGGAATGGGCAGCTGTATGAAGCTGCTTATATGATTGAGCTTTTTGTAGTTAACGGTGATCCGAACGTCTCCAGCCTTCTTCAGAATGGCCACCAGTGGGCTCGAATATGGAGACGTCGAGTGCTGGATCAGCCATGCCGCAAGATACTGGTTTAGAGTGACTCCCACTTCCTTGGCCTCGATGGGAGTTTCGCGGTGCGGTCGGGACGTGACAGGTGCGCTACCTTCCGGGGCCGAAAGCGTGAAAGGCTTCAACGAGCAGGAACCACCATCCGTTTCGGACTTGGAGAACGCGTCAGGAAATTCACAAAGAACACCCCCTAGCTGCTCGATGGCTGCAGGGGTCCAGCCTGGGCCGTGGCGATCAAACTCAACTGCTCGTAGATGCTGAGGGAGGCGCGCCCAGACACGCAGGAACGAAGGGCGCTGATCCGGTGTTAAGCGCTCAAGCAGGTCCGACGAGGGCGACGTCGGGGTTTTCACCGCTGGGAGGGATGACGCCGTTACAGAAGAGACCGGATACACCTCAGGTAACGCAGAGCGGTGCACGGGGTCTCGGGGGTCGTGCTGCAGATTTCTCAACGGGACGCTTATGAGCGGGGCGTAGGCGACTCCAAGGAGATCGCCAGGATCGAGATCTGCAACTCCAACGAGAGGAGGGACCTGTCGTCCGGAGGCGACGAAGTGCCCCTCAACCGAAGGATAATCGGACGGGGGCACCATATCGACCAGGTAGTGCCCGCTGAGCTCTGGGGAGCCTTTGAGGCGTATCAAGTTCACTGCAAGTAGCTGCGGTTCATCGGACAGGGTGATGCCCACAGCGCCTTCGTAGCGGAGGTGGAAACCCCCACCTGAAGCGACGGAGCCGATGGCGTAAGGCGGTACGCCTATTCAGGCGTGATGAACTAGCTCCAGCTTGCCGACGACACGGCGATCCGACTCCCGAGGCGGCGAGGAACGGTAGGAGCAGCTGCTGAAACGCATCCAGCTGTCGCGGCCCAGCACCACTGCGTGCTGCATCACCCAAGGGAGGACCACACAGTCCCAAACGGCGAGGCAGCACGCAGCCCCATTTGCTCGGAAGAACGGGAGGCTTAGACGTATGCTTGTGGAAGTTTGGAGAAGGGGCAATTCGCCAATATCCCCGCCCAGATCACGGGGTGCCTGTTTGCTCGCACGCGGGCGACGCCGCCCCAACAGAGAGCATGCGATCCAGTACATCTCGCCCGATGAAGATATGTTGGGAGCCAGTGTCGAGACGCGCGACGCAACCAAAAGGTGCGAGAGCGTCAGCTCCACTGAGAATCGCGATTTTGGTGGTGAAAGGTGCATCATGGAGGGTAATAGGGCCTCCGACGAGGCAGCGGACTTGTTCTGACAGCGCGAGGGAGGGGTCCCCACCAGGTGAGATGGCGACGATCTCGGAGCTGTGATCAACTGGCGCGTAAAAACAAAAAGTCGAAAACTCCGGAGGAGGACTATACGCGGGCCATCGCCAACGGGCGAGGCGGCGCTGGGGGGATCTCATGAATTCCGTCGGGCGAGGAGAGAGTACCAAATTGATGACAGGGGGCGGGGTGTGCCAACCCGGCCTTGCTTGAGCAAATGGTGTGGCGAACGGCGGAAAGAGTTTGTTCGTGGTATGCGGTAGCTTGATACGGTCGGCGGATATATTTGGGGGTTTCATGTATTGTGAGGTTTTGTATTATGTGTCGGGGCATTATTTAGTATGCCGCGTGGTACCTGGTGTGTTTCTGCTCCTCCTGTGAGCAGTCGCCGATGCTAAGATACGACCCGGACTTTGATACGAAGATACTGTCCGTATATATGTGAGCGTGGAGCGTGACGGAACGGTACGGCTCACGTCTGTGTGGTTTATGTGTGTGGAGCCTTTGACGACAGGTACTGTGCTCCTTTTGTGTGGGTGTGTGTTCGAGAGTCTGCTACAACAAGGTGGGCTCCGTGTATAATATCCGGTGCCTTCTCACCTACGCTATAGCGGCACACCACGTGGTTGCGTAGAACACGTTATACAGCAAGCCGATTCAAAAACGATTATCGTGTTTCTGTACGCCGCTGTCAAACGTGTTCTGTGCAACCACGTGCCTATACCATGGGTCGTCAAGGAGAAGGTAGTAGATAATGTACTCGTACCACCACGTTACCAAATATACACACACAAGTAGACCCAGTACCTGTCGTCAAAGGCCCATCATAAACACCACACAGGAGTGAGCCGTACCTTTCTGTCACGCTCCACCCTTACATATATACGGGCAGTACCTTATCATCAAAGCCCGGGTCGTACCTTAACATCCCGAGTGATCCGGAAGGAACAGCTTCACTCGAGGCATCCATCATCTCAGATCATAATGCCTCGCCACACCATATAAAACCCCAGTCTCCGTATACCAATATGAAACCCCACATACGGGAAACCAGTATCAAGCAACTGCATACCACAAACAGAGTTTTCTCGAGAAAATGTTTCCCTTGCCACCGACAGGGATCTTGGGCCTCGGATTCGTCTGCCCGGAGACCGACGCCCCACACGGTGTCAAAAGGGCTGGCTTCAGCCAAATGCTTGGAGCCAGTGCTCAAAACTGCTGCTTCATGGCCTGGTGTTGTTTGAACTTGGAAACAGTGCATGCCAGGACGGCATGTTCCCGAACGCGGTCCCAGGTAGCGTAGACCAAGATACGATCGCCTCGACCGATGCGTTTGTGCTCGCGTGGGTCTGGTGAGGACATATTCCGCTCCGTTGCGTCCTGGTCATGAAAAAGGCGAGCCTTTTCAGCCATCATACACTGTTCCGCGCAGGAATATGATACATCGTCAACGACAAATGACGAGAGAAACCACTGTAAAAAATAGGAGGGGGGCTGCCAGAGCAGTACCGCCTGCTCCGTTGAATACATGAAGAGTAGGGTTAAACGACCGACGGTGCCGAGCCGCCGGTGGCCGCTGTTGCGGCATCGGGTGGCGGCAGTGTACGTCTCTGATACACCTGGGCCCCTGGTGCACGATACGAGTCCAATCCCACGTATACTGGCTCGGTGGCACCATCGCTCGTAGGCGAAAAATGGCCAGAATGTTGTCTTGCTACGTCCGATGGTCTCTCTCCAGAGCCATGGGGGGAAGGGGGATCTTAGGCCGTTCTCCTTGACGAGAGTTGCGACTCTTCCGAATGAAACGCGTATGCCGCTGACCGGAGGCCGTGGAGTCACTACGGGCTCGTCGGGCAGTGTAAGTTGTTTTCTCGCTACACTGCGACCGAAGGAGCATTGCCCACGCGGCGTAGCGTACGCCAAGTCGAATGGAGGCCTACAGACCCAGAAGACGAATTCAAAGACGTGGCTCGGGTGGGTGGAAAAGTGCCCACCCGAGAAGGCTTTGCCCCTGTAAATCTGCTGGGGAAGGGCGATAAGGTAGGTAATATTATTGGCTCCTCTATGACAGAACAAGGGGTAGGACGGGCTCCGTTATTGCAAGGCAATGCTGAGTCGAACTTCGACCGAGCTCTAGGGGTTTCGGCGTTGGTCTTCCTGCACCTCAAACCGACCGCGCCCGCATGGCCGGGACGTGACTGAGGGGAACACCCTCGCGGAATTGAGCGTCACGCAGGCGTTGGACTCTTGGTGCTGCACGCCGTGTGGCTCGGGAGAGCGACGCGCGTCGCGCCGGCTCTCTTGCCAAGGCTGAGGGGGGCGGCGTTCGAAGCGCAGGCTCCCATCGCCTGGTTAGTACCGAGGCTGAGGGAAGTGGCGCTCGAAGCGAGGGTTCCCGCCAACAGCAGAGCGGCGCTTACTGCGCAGGCTCCTGTGCCTTGGCTGAGCGGAGCGGCGCTTGGGGCGAAGGCTCCCGTCGCGGGCTTGCGACCTTGAAACATTGTAACAGGAGGAAGGGAGGACGGTAGGCTCGTCAGAGGCGTTGATGTGGTTGTGTCGCTGCGTCAACCGGGTATACTGGACGACGTGCTGGGGGCAAGGTCACCAAGCGGAGCGGCGGTCGAGACTGGCCGGCACTGTTAGGGATGCTAATTTGTGCTTAGCGATCAAGAAAAACAGCGACATCGACCAGCAAAAACAAAACATCCCCGCCAAAAGCCGACGCCTCCACCCACCGTACAATTACTTGATTTCGGTGTATAAAATTCCGGAATATTCACGAGCATAGCGTGGGAGATCGCGCATGAATATTGAACTGAACGTTCGTGTACGTCTCCAGATCTAATACGCCTACATGCTGCGGAGGTTTAATTTTACATTGGAGAAAAAACAAAGGTGAAATCGCCGAAACACTGGCTGTTTTGGGGGTATTTTGAAGTAATGTAGGCAAATGTCGCCATCATGAGTTACAATAGGTGAAAAAACCTCGCCACCATGATGATTGGGTTATGTACCATCTAGTAAAACAAACCCCGCTTTATTTTATTACGTTGGAGCTGAGGGCTAGGTCTTCAAAAATAGGATAATATGGGCAATAAACGCAAGGAAAAAGCTTCGCATCATATATAGCCGACCTCTTCGAGCAAGCAGGGGATAATATATACCTATATTAATACCAGGCACCAGGTATATTGTGTTGTATTCAAAATGTCGTATGAAATATATGATACGTGTTTTAGTCAAAATAGGCGTTGTTGTTCTCACATTAATTCACATATAGCCGACCTCTTCGAGCAAGCAGGGGATAATATATACCTACCAGGTACCAGGTACCTGGTATATTATTTTGTATACGTGAAGCTTGTGTCACTCATCGATAAAAAGACAACAGGTGGTTTGCAAACAATATGTGAAGGGCTCCATCTCCTGCGCTGCCCACCGCTGCTGCTGCTGCTGCTGCTGTCGCTGCTGCTGCTGCGGCCTACTGCAGCGGCTCCCATAATGAATGAACGTTTGTTGTGAACGGAATTATGCAATGAATGGAGCAGGGAGATTTGCTCTTCTTGCACGATCATGTGAAGTTTGCTCGCACAAAAAATCTCGTGAGTTTAATATACCGAGGTATATTGTTGTATTCACTCTCCAACCCAGAAACAACCGCAATATGGAGGACATGCAGCACACAGCCTACAGTAGGCGGAGACAATAAATGCGCTCCTCATCTGGAGCAGGAGGGGTCTCTGCGTTGCTTGCCGAGGAGGACGGTTGTTGAGGGCTCGGTGCTGATGGCATCTCGCCCGCAGGCTCCGCGATCGACATGTTGGGGCCGCGTGTACAGCGCGCTTACTGCTGCTGTTTCAGGCAGCAGCAGCAACAGAAAACAGCAGCAGCAGCAGCAGCAGCAGTAAGCGACTCCCGTCGAACTATTCAGCCTATTCTATTGATGTGTGTGACATTCCGCTACGTTTTGATTGGTTCATCGATGATGTACTATATCAAACTCCGAACGGCCAAAACCCACTTTTTTCGCCCCAAAAAACACAAATTAGCAACCCTAACTGTGCGCTGGGCGAGGCTGGGACACGAGCATCTTGTGGAATTAAACATTTACTCGCGGTAATGCTGACGGCGGATACGTGGTACCACCGTCGACCTGTCTGTTGCCAGTGCGGGAGGTGCCTGGCTGGCGTCCGTTTAGGTTTCCACCCGAGTTATCCGAGGCACCGTGGCGGGTTCCAGCGTCGAAAGCAGGAGTGGAAGAGGCGGTCGAAGGCGGGACACCGCCGTATTTGTCAGAACCGGCCTACCGATGGCTTGTTGCGGCGTGTGTCTTGTAGCCGTCGCTTTGTTTGTTCTGCTGACCTTGGTGCTGTCCACGCGAGTATCCGGAGCGACGTTTGATTTTCTTGTGGTTGTTGTGGCTGTTCGAGCGCGAGGTTTGTTTCTCGCGTCAGTATTGTGTCATGCGAAGTTACCAACGCCTGTACGCGGCGCCATTATTGCCGAGTTGTCCGAGATCGTTGCTCGAAAGGCAGTTCTCGTTCATGAAGATGTGTCTACACTGTTCGAATTAGTGTGTGTATTCACGGCAGGTCAGGCAGCGGCCTCTGTTTGGGCTGAGTCAAACTGCGCGTTCGGGAAACGAAGGCAGGCCGCCCCACAGGCCAGGGTCGTCGGTGTCGATGGATATGCAAACCGCGTGAACTTCGGCAGAGTGGAGTTCGTCTAGGGGCCAGCTATTGTAGGAATTGTCAAGCCACGGGTCTGTGAAGTCGGAAATGGTTTGGCTCACATTAATGATGATCGGACTAGTGCGCGAAACTGTCTGCCACGAAGGCGAGCGGGGAGGTGTCTGGCCCTGGCTGCACTCATTGTGGGCAAGCCGGGCCCCCGACAGGGCGGATGACCGTGAACCCGTCGAGGAAGCAGGCAAAACAAGTATGTTTCGCCGTTAATGGCTGGTGTCTTATTACTTCCAAGAGTCTGAAAAGCCAACCACGTGGAGTCCAAAGTGTTAAACGCCCTTGTCATGGTTGCCGAAATGCCGAGGTACAGCGTGCGCCTCAAACCTTGGCACTTGTCATTAACCGCCTTCGACCCACCTCCAAAACTACCTCCACCCCAGATGCCTAAAAACGTTCAGATCCGGTCGCTGCTGAAACTACAACCCAAAAGTCCAGGCTAAAATAACATCAGAGAGTCCCGTTAGACACGCCAAAGTTATGCAGCTTGGCGTAGCACTCTCCCATGTCGGCGTTGTCGACGTGGGAGCTAAGGAGCCTCTGTGGAAGCGTGAACGCTGCCGGGCCCCTGGCTCCGCCTGCGAGGACTCGCAAATTCTGTCCAAATAATTAATCCATCAAGGCAGTGAGGGAAGCGGTCGTAGGCTTGTCAGGCGTGATGGCGAATTCAAAGGTTTTCTGTAGGGGTTATTCCAAGCCGGGGACCCACTCGGTCGAGTTTATGCCCTCGTGACTGTCTTCTTTGCACCGCACGCGAGTATCGGATGCGGAGAACTTAACCGAACGGGTGAGTTGTTGTGCGGTTGTTGACGGATTTATCGAGGAGAGGAAAATAAATATTGATATGCGCGCAATGTCCTTGAGACCCAGGTGTTTGTACGGGTGCTTGACGTCTATGGTGTGCTTGACCGCGCTGGCTGCGGCAGTGGCTTCGATCGCGGCTGATTGAGCATGGAAAACGTTCGACGACACAGGCATGGCGCGGGTGTCTGACACGGACAGGCGCCCAAACGTGTTCGGCCGAGGCGGAAACATCTACTAAAGAAGGAACCACGTACCTCTTTCCGCTCGCGACGGTGACCTCTAGGGCGGTGGGACACCTGCTGCTGTCCGTTTAAGATCTGGGGCTGCTTGCACCGTGGGCTCCCCGCGGTTGGTTGCGTGGGCTTCTACCGTCACTCAAAGAGCGCCGTCCCTTTCCGCCTCTCGCCTTTCTGCGTGGTTCGTCGCGCCGAAAGCTGCCAGATCCATGGGAATTGCGAGCTCCTTCGCTTCGGAACTCCCAGTCGCGACGGAAATTGTCCCGTGCAGAGCGAGCTTCGTCTGCCTCGGGGTGCTTCAGCTAAAACATGAAGCACTCGGGGTTCAGCCAATGTACTCTGCTCTTGCAGGAGTCGTGCTCCTGGCGGTGGTTGATGACGTGGTTTTGGATAATCCTGGCCACTTGCTGACCATTCAATGAGTTCGTGGCCATGTGGCGCCACGCCATGTCCACCGTTGTCATGAGGTCCTGGAACTCCTGCTGGAGGAGGTGAGCGCTGCTGAGCACGGCTGCCCCCCCCTCCTCTAGCCACGTGTTGACTTCGTGGGCCACTCGGCGATGCTGCCATCTAGGAAGTCACAGTCTCCAGACCTCCGGAAGGGATCGTCGACTTGGACCGTGTCGGGGGAAGGCGTCCTGTTGCCAAAGGTCGTCCTCGAGCGACCTGCCATGACTGGGGCGGTGGGAAAAGAAACAGCCGGAGCTGCAACGACCGGGGCGGTGGGCAATCTGGCAGCCTCAGCTACAATGGCCGGGGTGGTGGGCAAGCTGACCGGGGCGGTGGGCAAGCTGACAGCTTGAGCTGCCATGACCGGGGCGGTCGGTAAGATGACCGGAGTAGCGGGCAAGCTGACAGCCTGAGCTTCCTTGATGGGGCGGTAGCTTCCATGTGGTCGTCGCGACGTGTCAGGCGCTGACCTTTGCCCGCCTCCAAGCGATCTCGAGCGGCCCTAATGGCACGCGTCGTTTCCTGGCTGGTGTGGTTGGCCTTGGCAAGCGCTTCTTCCGAAACGAGGCCAGTTGCTTCGGCCGTGGCCAAGGTCTCCCCATCCGCGGCGATGTCGGCTTGACGACGGGCCGAGACGGTCGCCGTGATCCCATCCGCGATGGCTTCCCCATTCGCCGCCAGCATCGACTTCGTCACCTCCGGGACCGCGTCCCATGTCCCTTGGAGCGCGGGGCTGGCGAGCAAGAAGGGAGCTGGCGGTCTCGGCAGGGCCTGCGTCTGTTGGTGCTTCTGGTGGTGTTGCCACGGCGCCGCCTGCTCTAGCAGCTCCTCATGGGTCAGCGACCGAGGCGATCGAGCCTCCTACTGTTGTTCGGGGGAGGTTTCCGCGGCGGGGTTGGCGCCCTCGGTGTTGGGGGGCTCGAAGTCCACCCGGCTTTCCGGAGTCGAGGGAATTGCAGAGCTCCTTGTGGAGAACCGGTGTCCGAGGCAGGGCGTGACTTCCGGGTCCGAGGTGAAGAGCCGCAGTCTCTCGCTCCGGAAGTGGCTCTGGCTGGGCTGTCCGCCATGCTACGACGAGCGAGAGCAAAGGGCCCAGTAGTCGGGGTAAAACACCCCTGGTTAGCCTAATATATAAAGGCTGCAGGAGCAGCAGGAGCAGCAGGAGCAACATTGGTAACAACTGAAAGTACACTTGAGGTCGGAGGCAAAATAACCTGATTAGCCTTCAATATACAGGCTGCAGCCGCAGCAGCAGGAGCAGCAGTGGTAGCAGCAGAAAGTGCAGTATATAGTTGTACAGCAAATACTTGTAAAGCAGGCACTTGAACAACAGGGTTCGACGCGTCTCGTGGGATGCGGCGAGCGTTACGAGTGCTAGGAGTGCGTGTATGTGTCAAGGGAGGTGGCGTGATGGGGGGAGAGCAGTCTGGGGGGCTTTCACCATCCGTACAGGTACTGACAGCAACAGCCGTGGGACTATGCACGCGGTTGGTACTGAAAGCACTCTGAACACAATATATCTCCCCAACGGCATGGTTGAAAAGGTTATCAGCATCGATACTTGTGTTGTCAACAACAAGAAAAGCTTGATCTATACTGAAATCCAGTATGCCATGTTGTGAGTGAGGAGCGGGGAAAATATCAAGTATCTGTTTTTTGCGTACAGCAGTATCGTTTCCTGGCCTCGTACGAGTACCAGTTGTACTCGGCGTGGAATCAGCCAGCCCCGTGTCTTGCTCAAAGGCAGGTAGAACTGGAAGTTGGAGGCGCAGTCTGCTCGAATTCTGCTTGGCATATATTGCAGAGTCAGAGGCGGGAGCGGCATAGCGCAGCGCGTCTAGGGGCAGAGCCCTAGGAGAGTCCAAATCGGCCGTTGGGCGGGAAGGAGGCTCGTTCTTCGTCTTGAGAAGCTGAGCGTCATCAAACGGCTTCAAGGCGTCTCAGGGCTTGAGAGGCAGAACATCCGTAGCTGAACAATGAGGGGTCGTAGCTAGGGGCGTGAGGGACTCAATTTCTCTCCCAAGGAGCAAGAAGGTCGCTATTTAGAGGTCTGTCGTCTTGGCGAATTGGCGGCTCCCTCCTGCAGTCCAGTCCTTCGATCCTCAGGCTGGTCTGTTGTACTTGGCGCTTGATCCGCATGGGCGCTTCGTGATCGGTGGCGCAGCAAGGGCCCTGGGGTTCGGGGTCTTTGCCACCGCAAGGAAGAGCAGACCCTCCGTCCTCGTGAGCCTCCATTGTGGGCCAGCGGGGGGAGCGCGAGCTACACGAAAATACTCGAAGGAAGAAAACAAACAGCGAAAACGAGTACAACGCTTTACCGAACACAGGCCAAAGTCCTGTCGAAAGCAGCGCCAAGTGTGATACAATTGGGGTAAGGACACAGAGTATCCCTAGCCAGGTCAGCCTATTAAGCAGGAACTCGTCGATACTCAACAGTGCTTTTTGCTTAGACATAGAAGAAAAGCAGCTTTATTCCTTTCCCACGATGAAAGACCGAAAGAGAAGAAGGTTTTGTCGCCGTGGCCCTGGGGACCCCTGGTTCGCACCAAAGATAAGCCTTCCAAGTACTACTAACACGGTTATTATGCATGATACCAGGTATTTACCAACGTTTCCACAGCACTCAAGCAGTACCATAACACTGGGCAGTTGAAATGTAAAGATGACAATACAGTGACTGGCCCAGGTCGCACGTAGCGTTGTACAGATATCCATTCAGAGTACATCACCATCTAACGTCGAAGTTTTTTTTTCCATATCATCTCTATTTTATAGGAAGTGGTTGCACAGCTCGACGTAAGCGGCCAGCGGGGTACCTTGAGAGCGAACTCTGGTTGACCTAAAAAAACAAGTTATCCACAAATCTCAAGACCATTCATTGGCCAATTTACCGCGTTCACAACATCCCGGAATAATGTGGATGGGAGTGGATGAAATCAAACATTAACTACTTGAGCTTCGTAGTGTAGATCAATTAATTTTGCGAAATAGAACGAACATTATGTAATGTACGCGCCACGATGTACTTAGGATAGAAAACGCACCGGGCCAAAGTCCTGTGTGTTATATTCGTTTATCGGTTTACTATTGATTGCATAGATAGATTGATGGGAATCGAGCAGCAAGCGATGAAACAATCCACGAAGTAATAAATGACGACAAAAATAAGCGAAATATACGAAATCCGGAAAAAAAACTAAATAATCGGGAACAAATAGATACGTACGATACATCCACGAAAAAAATATATATAAACTACTGTAGGTGAAGATAACTACGTGTACGCGATGATGTACACCCACAACAAGTTTTTGTCGTTAATTGTATGGTACACACGACGAGTGAGTGTGTTATTTTGTTTGCTTAATATATATCATATATTAAAAAAAATAAAAAACAACAGCTGTGAGCTCGAGGATTTCGTCGAAGCTCATCTTTGTATGTTCTCTGGTCTGTCCGCGTTTTGCATCGTCGTGGACGATATTTGCGAATTTGAGAACTTAATTTATTTGCACAAAAACAAAAAAAATACCGTACGTTGAAATCGAGCAAAACTTAGGAAACTTCGGCACATACCGCTTTCGGGGCAGACCAGTGCTTTGTGTGATAGTATCCTGTCTTCAGTATTAGAATAACAACAGTCAACGAAATCTTGCAAAAACTGCGAATATTTCAAGTCATTCATTGCGATCGACACGAACCCCCCAACATGTTTACGTTGCACACATTGCAGATAGGTGTCAACTTCTTCGACTTTTTTCGTGCGTATATTAACTTGACAATATACTTACAATACATCCAATATACCATACGTGTTATAGTAATAAGAAATAGTTCGTATACTCGTAGCGTTCCAAGAACGTTAAAAAACCTGACAACAATATCACACGGTATAAAAAGCTCACAACAGGACGTCCCACAATCGAGGGTCATTTGAGTACGTTGCGGAATACGTTTTTTCCGTCGCCCCGACGTGCTAAGGTTGGTTGTGGGTTCGCCACAACGTCCCGGAACGTACCCTCATGGCCACAGGTGGGCGAGTGCGCGCATGCACCGGCGGGTTGGGAACATGGTCAACAACAGCACAATGACAGCGTACTCGCATACGTTCAGTATACAGCGGTAACCCTCGCTGTGTTATGATGTTATGATGGATGGTGACGTACTATTCGTAGTATTTATTATTATTATTTTTGCCATCCGACAATGTGCAGCATGAGCTTCAACGTTGATCACTCATAATTCGTACGAGTAGTATTTATTGTTTTCTTTGTTTTACACAGTAGTACGCGACAGATGTTAAGAATCTCTTATTGTTTTGCCAGATTGGGGTTTTAAAGTAAGACTGCGGGTGTCCCACACGATTTCCAGTACAAAGAGGTCGCATTCTTATGTTTTCCCCCAAACTCGGTATCCGATTATCAATATATGTCGCGTACTGTAACCATTCTCTCCACTCAACTCTCAGCAGAACCAAGATCGCTCGTACTCCCATGCAACACAACTGTGATACTACTCTACAATTACACTGTTGTTGTTTCCCTGGGGGTCACGGGTACATTTTGCGCAAAAGTATTGTACGTTGCCCCTTTTCGGGTGCAGCGACGTTGCCGCTACCGGGCGAACAAGCGTCTACAAAAGGCTGACAAGGGGTTCTAGGGCACATATTTTAGTCCCAGCGAACCCCATTTTTATGGAGTTTGCATATAACGGCGTGCGCACATAAAATACTGAATTGATTATTTATTGGCTCCTTGCCCCGTTTCGAGCGCGGGGGCGTTGTCTGACGAAACATAAAAAGCCTAAAGGATGAAACAGCCTCTGGGACAAGCCCCTGCTGACAAAGGGCTCTACGACAGTGTCTTAGCCCCTAGGGCCTACTCTTTACTATGTAATGAGATATAATCGAGGTGCATCGGGCGAACCGGCATAATTGCACACGTATCATACGTACCTACAAGAGTACCTGTGCACGTATCGAATACGTACTTGGACTGAGCAAGTGCGTTCAAACCACAGTCAGTCGTCAGTCCACAGTGTTTTGAAGTGTTGTCGGGATGATGGTGCTGACAGCTGCTGCGTCGCTGCGTCAGACATGATCAATACAATCTCAGGACCTGTGTCGCCGCAGTAAGTGCTGCTGCTACCTCTGGATTCTGCTTTACGCAGGTATCGCGCCCCAGTACCGGAAGGCCTAACCTCCCAAGCTGGTGCAAGTGTGTCTGGATCATCTTCACCTCCAGCGATTAGCATGTAAGCGACACGAATCGGTCCTTTCGTATCGACGGCGGAGTACCGACGAGTATACATAACGCACACACCGGCTATAGATCGAAAGGCCAAACAGCGCTGTAGCAACATAAATATTTAATATTGACATCTACTAGGTAAAGGTATATCTACTGCTGTATACCAGGTACCAGGTATTCGTCATTATACTGATGCTTGCTGAGGCATCTTGCTGCAGTAACCGGCACCAGCTACAACAGCAGTGGGCACTATGCTGTACTGGCTGTCGAATTCTAAGTGGTATATGAGCAGGAGCAGGGACAATTGCCTCAACATCACTATTACTACAGAGGGGGCTCGCATTTAGGAAGCAATAAGTCAAGGAAGGGCCGCTGAGGTTGCGAATATAAATACTACAGTTTAATTCGCGTGTAAGAAAGACAGCTCGAACCGGGCAACGAAATAGGATACCGTCTATCTAAGAAATAGTACGTAGTGATTGCCGTCCACTCAATTTAGGAAGTGAAGTCGCTCCGGGGAGTGGAACTGAATAGGAAACGACACACGGACAGTCAAGCCGTGAGCTACAGGTACCAAAGAAGCACTCAGTACCAGGTAGATACGAAAATGAAATGTGTATAATATATCAAGTGTCGTCACAGTCAACATTGCTTTTTACTGTTGTAGTTATTTTACCAGTTATTTGTTTACTTTCGTTTTTCCTACGAAACAGTCTCGCGATCAGTGAAAAGTCGCCTCGGTTAGGAATAAACAAACACTAGTAATATTTAATGTGGAAACTAAACTACTGTACGTAGAGTAATCAACTAAGATGCTATCAAGAGAGTAGTCGTCGGTTGCGGTTGACGTTTACAATGCTAACGTCATACTTGGTTCTCGCGGTACATATACATAAATACGAGACTAAATACGGACTATCCAAATGGTTCAATGTGCGCTAAGAAAATAACCAAGAGTCGACATCTAAGAGATACCGCATATANGTCAACCGCAACCGACGACTACTCTCTTGATAGCATCTTAGTTGATTACTCTACGTACAGTAGTTTAGTTTCCACATTAAATATTACTAGTGTTTGTTTATTCCTAACCGAGGCGACTTTTCACTGATCGCGAGACTGTTTCGTAGGAAAAACGAAAGTAAACAAATAACTGGTAAAATAACTACAACAGTAAAAAGCAATGTTGACTGTGACGACACTTGATATATTATACACATTTCATTTTCGTATCTACCTGGTCTAGACCTATTTGAAACTCGAGCTTATGCCTTATGTCCTTCCAAAGGGAAGAGTCAGGCCATTGAATATTTGGCACTATAGAGCCACATTTAACGCAACGTCTAAAACTCAGCATATGCCATATTTTTTAAAAACGGTGGATCTTTTACGAAGGACACTGACATAATTTTCCAGGATTTATTCTTCTTTTGGGCTTTCCACTTTCAGCAGCACGCGTTTGTGATGAGGGACTTTTTGTGTTGTGTGCTCGGAGAGTGCACACCAGGCTTGAGCACGTGCAGGTGCTGGCATAGTCAAAGCAAGTGAAGGCAAAGCTTGAGGGCCTGCTGGGCCGGGCCCATCACGGAACGAGGTGGCAGCGCTTGGGGCGCAGGGGCCGTCCGGACCCAACACACCATGCGCACGCTCACCACCCGTAACCTGGGCGTTGGTGCACGGCATGTCTGTGCGCAAGCCCAGCGGCTGGCGCACACCGGCCCCGGTGTTGAATCCGGGAAGGCGGGGAGGAGAACCGTAGCTGTTGACGCTCGGACGCCGATAAACTGGGGTGACCTCGGCTGTGCGGGATAACCCTCGCCGGTGGCAGCACGCCTGCTGTTTTGGTAGCCTCCTGGTAGCGGGTCCATGCTCGTACTATGGGCAGTTTGCTCGGGCGTAGGCCGTAAGTCGAGGGTAGTTGTGCTGCTGCCCTGTGCTGCTTTGCTTTTAGTCCTGTGATGCTTGTGCCCTGCTGTGGTGCTTCGATTGTAGGATAAATTGCTGAGAAACTTCCCACCAAGTAAAACTTATGTACTTGCTCGAAAAAGTGACCAAGTACATATTTTGAGAAGAGCCAAATATCACGCTGGTCGTTATGTCGAAAATAAGCGCCTATTTTGGCGACGTTTGAAACTCGATATGACCTTTTTTCGGGAAGAACCATATATAAGCTCCTATTTTGAGTTTCAAATAGCTCTACTGAGTGCTTCTTTGGTACCTGTAGCTCACGGCTTGACTGTCCGTGTGTCGTTTCCTATTCAGTTCCACTCCCCGGAGCGACTTCACTTCCTAAATTGAGTGGACGGCAATCACTACGTACTATTTCTTAGATAGACGGTATCCTATTTCGTTGCCCGGTTCGAGCTGTCTTTCTTACACGCGAATTAAACTGTAGTTWTTTATATTCGCAACCTTAGTGGCCCTTCCTTGACTTATTGCTTCCTAAATGCGAGCCCCCTCTGTAGTAATAGTGATGTTGAGGCAATTGTCCCTGCTCCTGCTCATGTACCACTTAGAATTCGACAGCCAGTACAGCATAGTGCCCACTGCTGTTGTAGCTGGTGCCGGTTACTGCAGCAAGATGCCTCAGCAAGCATCAGTATAATGACGAATACCTGGTACCTGGTATACAGCAGTAGATATACCTTTACCTAGTAGATGTCAATATTAAATATTTATGTTGCTACAGCGCTGTTTGGCCTTTCGATCTATAGCCGGTGTGTGCGTTATGTATACTCGTCGGTACTCCGCCGTCGATACGAAAGGACCGATTCGTGTCGCTTACATGCTAATCGCTGGAGGTGAAGATGATCCAGACACACTTGCACCAGCTTGGGAGGTTAGGCCTTCCGGTACTGGGGCGCGATACCTGCGTAAAGCAGAATCCAGAGGTAGCAGCAGCACTTACTGCGGCGACACAGGTCCTGAGATTGTATTGATCATGTCTGACGCAGCGACGCAGCAGCTGTCAGCACCATCATCCCGACAACACTTCAAAACACTGTGGACTGACGACTGACTGTGGTTTGAACGCACTTGCTCAGTCCAAGTACGTATTCGATACGTGCACAGGTACTCTTGTAGGTACGTATGATACGTGTGCAATTATGCCGGTTCGCCCGATGCACCTCGATTATATCTCATTACATAGTAAAGAGTAGGCCCTAGGGGCTAAGACACTGTCGTAGAGCCCTTTGTCAGCAGGGGCTTGTCCCAGAGGCTGTTTCATCCTTTAGGCTTTTTATGTTTCGTCAGACAACGCCCCCGCGCTCGAAACGGGGCAAGGAGCCAATAAATAATCAATTCAGTATTTTATGTGCGCACGCCGTTATATGCAAACTCCATAAAAATGGGGTTCGCTGGGACTAAAATATGTGCCCTAGAACCCCTTGTCAGCCTTTTGTAGACGCTTGTTCGCCCGGTAGCGGCAACGTCGCTGCACCCGAAAAGGGGCAACGTACAATACTTTTGCACAAAATGTACCCRTGACCCCCAGGGAATCAACAACAGTGTAATTGTAGAGTAGTATCACAGTTGTGTTGCATGGGAGTACGAGCGATCTTGGTTCTGCTGAGAGTTGAGTGGAGAGAATGGTTACAGTACGCGACATATATTGATAATCGGATACCGAGTTTGGGGGAAAACATAAGAATGCGACCTCTTTGTACTGGAAATCGTGTGGGACACCCGCAGTCTTACTTTAAAACCCCAATCTGGCAAAACAATAAGAGATTCTTAACATCTGTCGCGTACTACTGTGTAAAACAAAGAAAACAATAAATACTACTCGTACGAATTATGAGTGATCAACGTTGAAGCTCATGCTGCACATTGTCGGATGGCAAAAATAATAATAATAAATACTACGAATAGTACGTCACCATCCATCATAACATCATAACACAGCGAGGGTTACCGCTGTATACTGAACGTATGCGAGTACGCTGTCATTGTGCTGTTGTTGACCATGTTCCCAACCCGCCGGTGCATGCGCGCACTCGCCCACCTGTGGCCATGAGGGTACGTTCCGGGACGTTGTGGCGAACCCACAACCAACCTTAGCACGTCGGGGCGACGGAAAAAACGTATTCCGCAACGTATTCAAATGACCCTCGATTGTGGGACGTCCTGTTGTGAGCTTTTTATACCGTGTGATATTGTTGTCAGGTTTTTTAACGTTCTTGGAACGCTACGAGTATACGAACTATTTCTTATTGCTATAACACGTATGGTATATTGGATGTATTGTAAGTATATTGTCAAGTTAATATACGCACGAAAAAAGTCGAAGAAGTTGACACCTATCTGCAATGTGTGCAACGTAAACATGTTGGGGGGTTCGTGTCGATCGCAATGAATGACTTGAAATATTCGCAGTTTTTGCAAGATTTCGTTTACTTTTTAACCCTTATAGGACTGGAGTCCCGTTTTGGGGACAAATCACTTAGAATTAGACTGGTTTGTCCCCAAAACGGGACTGCAGTTCTAAAAGGGTTAAGAATAGACTGTTGTTATTCTAATACTGAAGACATGATACTATCACACAAAGCACTGGTCTGCCCCGAAAGCGGTATGTGCCGAAGTTTCCTAAGTTTTGCTCGATTTCAACGTACGGTATTTTTTTTGTTTTTGTGCAAATAAATTAAGTTCTCAAATTCGCAAATATCGTCCACGACGATGCAAAACGCGGACAGACCAGAGAACATACAAAGATGAGCTTCGACGAAATCCTCGAGCTCACAGCTGTTGTTTTTTTTTTTTTTTTAATATATGATATATATTAAGCAAACAAAATAACACACTCACTCGTCGTGTGTACCATACAATTAACGACAAAAACTTGTTGTGGGTGTACATCATCGCGTACACGTAGTTATCTTCACCTACAGTAGTTTATATATATTTTTTTCGTGGATGTATCGTACGTATCTATTTGTTCCCGATTATTTAGTTTTTTTTCCGGATTTCGTATATTTCGCTTATTTTTGTCGTCATTTATTACTTCGTGGATTGTTTCATCGCTTGCTGCTCGATTCCCATCAATCTATCTATGCAATCAATAGTAAACTGATAAACGAATATAACACACAGGACTTTGGCCCGGTGCGTTTTCTATCCTAAGTACATCGTGGCGCGTACATTACATAATGTTCGTTCTATTTCGCAAAATGAATTGATCTACACTACGAAGCTCAAGTAGTTAATGTTTGATTTCATCCACTCCCATCCACATTATTCCGGGATGTTGTGAACGCGGTAAATTGGCCAATGAATGGTCTTGAGATTTGTGGATAACTTGTTTTTTTAGGTCAACCAGAGTTCGCTCTCAAGGTACCCCGCTGGCCGCTTACGTCGAGCTGTGCAACCACTTCCTATAAAATAGAGATGATATGGAAAAAAAAACTTCGACGTTAGATGGTGATGTACTCTGAATGGATATCTGTACAACGCTACGTGCGACCTGGGCCAGTCACTGTATTGTCATCTTTACATTTCAACTGCCCAGTGTTATGGTACTGCTTGAGTGCTGTGGAAACGTTGGTAAATACCTGGTATCATGCATAATAACCGTGTTAGTAGTACTTGGAAGGCTTATCTTTGGTGCGAACCAGGGGTCCCCAGGGCCACGGCGACAAAACCTTCTTCTCTTTCGGTCTTTCATCGTGGGAAAGGAATAAAGCTGCTTTTCTTCTGTCTCTAAGCAAAATGCACTGTTGAGTATCGACGAGTTCCTGCTTAATAGGCTGACCTGGCTAGGGATACTCTGTGTCCTTACCCCAATTGTATCACACTTGGCGCTGCTTTCGACAGGACTTTGGCCTGTGTTCGGTAAAGCGTTGTACTCGTTTTCGCTGTTTGTTTTCTTCCTTCGAGTATTTTCGTGTAGCTCGCGCTCCCCCCGCTGGCCCACAATGGAGGCTCACGAGGACGGAGGGTCTGCTCTTCCTTGCGGTGGCAAAGACCCCGAACCCCAGGGCCCTTGCTGCGCCACCGATCACGAAGCGCCCATGCGGATCAAGCGCCAAGTACAACAGACCAGCCTGAGGATCGAAGGACTGGACTGCAGGAGGGAGCCGCCAATTCGCCAAGACGACAGACCTCTAAATAGCGACCTTCTTGCTCCTTGGGAGAGAAATTGAGTCCCTCACGCCCCTAGCTACGACCCCTCATTGTTCAGCTACGGATGTTCTGCTTCTCAAGCCCTGAGACGCCTTGAAGCCGTTTGATGACGCTCAGCTTCTCAAGACGAAGAACGAGCCTCCTTCCCGCCCAACGGCCGATTTGGACTCTCCTAGGGCTCTGCCCCTAGACGCGCTGCGCTATGCCGCTCCCGCCTCTGACTCTGCAATATATGCCAAGCAGAATTCGAGCAGACTGCGCCTCCAACTTCCAGTTCTACCTGCCTTTGAGCAAGACACGGGGCTGGCTGATTCCACGCCGAGTACAACTGGTACTCGTACGAGGCCAGGAAACGATACTGCTGTACGCAAAAAACAGATACTTGATATTTTCCCCGCTCCTCACTCACAACATGGCATACTGGATTTCAGTATAGATCAAGCTTTTCTTGTTGTTGAAACACAAGTATCGTTTCCTGGCCTCGTACGAGTACCAGTTGTACTCGGCGTGGAATCAGCCAGCCCCGTGTCTTGCTCAAAGGCAGGTAGAACTGGAAGTTGGAGGCGCAGTCTGCTCGAATTCTGCTTGGCATATATTGCAGAGTCAGAGGCGGGAGCGGCATAGCGCAGCGCGTCTAGGGGCAGAGCCCTAGGAGAGTCCAAATCGGCCGTTGGGCGGGAAGGAGGCTCGTTCTTCGTCTTGAGAAGCTGAGCGTCATCAAACGGCTTCAAGGCGTCTCAGGGCTTGAGAAGCAGAACATCCGTAGCTGAACAATGAGGGGTCGTAGCTAGGGGCGTGAGGGACTCAATTTCTCTCCCAAGGAGCAAGAAGGTCGCTATTTAGAGGTCTGTCGTCTTGGCGAATTGGCGGCTCCCTCCTGCAGTCCAGTCCTTCGATCCTCAGGCTGGTCTGTTGTACTTGGCGCTTGATCCGCATGGGCGCTTCGTGATCGGTGGCGCAGCAAGGGCCCTGGGGTTCGGGGTCTTTGCCACCGCAAGGAAGAGCAGACCCTCCGTCCTCGTGAGCCTCCATTGTGGGCCAGCGGGGGGAGCGCGAGCTACACGAAAATACTCGAAGGAAGAAAACAAACAGCGAAAACGAGTACAACGCTTTACCGAACACAGGCCAAAGTCCTGTCGAAAGCAGCGCCAAGTGTGATACAATTGGGGTAAGGACACAGAGTATCCCTAGCCAGGTCAGCCTATTAAGCAGGAACTCGTCGATACTCAACAGTGCATTTTGCTTAGAGACAGAAGAAAAGCAGCTTTATTCCTTTCCCACGATGAAAGACCGAAAGAGAAGAAGGTTTTGTCGCCGTGGCCCTGGGGACCCCTGGTTCGCACCAAAGATAAGCCTTCCAAGTACTACTAACACGGTTATTATGCATGATACCAGGTATTTACCAACGTTTCCACAGCACTCAAGCAGTACCATAACACTGGGCAGTTGAAATGTAAAGATGACAATACAGTGACTGGCCCAGGTCGCACGTAGCGTTGTACAGATATCCATTCAGAGTACATCACCATCTAACGTCGAAGTTTTTTTTTCCATATCATCTCTATTTTATAGGAAGTGGTTGCACAGCTCGACGTAAGCGGCCAGCGGGGTACCTTGAGAGCGAACTCTGGTTGACCTAAAAAAACAAGTTATCCACAAATCTCAAGACCATTCATTGGCCAATTTACCGCGTTCACAACATCCCGGAATAATGTGGATGGGAGTGGATGAAATCAAACATTAACTACTTGAGCTTCGTAGTGTAGATCAATTMATTTTGCGAAATAGAACGAACATTATGTAATGTACGCGCCACGATGTACTTAGGATAGAAAACGCACCGGGCCAAAGTCCTGTGTGTTATATTCGTTTATCAGTTTACTATTGATTGCATAGATAGATTGATGGGAATCGAGCAGCAAGCGATGAAACAATCCACGAAGTAATAAATGACGACAAAAATAAGCGAAATATACGAAATCCGGAAAAAAAACTAAATAATCGGGAACAAATAGATACGTACGATACATCCACGAAAAAAAATATATAAACTACTGTAGGTGAAGATAACTACGTGTACGCGATGATGTACACCCACAACAAGTTTTTGTCGTTAATTGTATGGTACACACGACGAGTGAGTGTGTTATTTTGTTTGCTTAATATATATCATATATTAAAAAAAAAAAAAAAACAACAGCTGTGAGCTCGAGGATTTCGTCGAAGCTCATCTTTGTATGTTCTCTGGTCTGTCCGCGTTTTGCATCGTCGTGGACGATATTTGCGAATTTGAGAACTTAATTTATTTGCACAAAAACAAAAAAAATACCGTACGTTGAAATCGAGCAAAACTTAGGAAACTTCGGCACATACCGCTTTCGGGGCAGACCAGTGCTTTGTGTGATAGTATCATGTCTTCAGTATTAGAATAACAACAGTCTATTCTTAACCCTTTTAGAACTGCAGTCCCGTTTTGGGGACAAACCAGTCTAATTCTAAGTGATTTGTCCCCAAAACGGGACTCCAGTCCTATAAGGGTTAAAAAGTAAACGAAATCTTGCAAAAACTGCGAATATTTCAAGTCATTCATTGCGATCGACACGAACCCCCCAACATGTTTACGTTGCACACATTGCAGATAGGTGTCAACTTCTTCGACTTTTTTCGTGCGTATATTAACTTGACAATATACTTACAATACATCCAATATACCATACGTGTTATAGCAATAAGAAATAGTTCGTATACTCGTAGCGTTCCAAGAACGTTAAAAAACCTGACAACAATATCACACGGTATAAAAAGCTCACAACAGGACGTCCCACAATCGAGGGTCATTTGAATACGTTGCGGAATACGTTTTTTCCGTCGCCCCGACGTGCTAAGGTTGGTTGTGGGTTCGCCACAACGTCCCGGAACGTACCCTCATGGCCACAGGTGGGCGAGTGCGCGCATGCACCGGCGGGTTGGGAACATGGTCAACAACAGCACAATGACAGCGTACTCGCATACGTTCAGTATACAGCGGTAACCCTCGCTGTGTTATGATGTTATGATGGATGGTGACGTACTATTCGTAGTATTTATTATTATTATTTTTGCCATCCGACAATGTGCAGCATGAGCTTCAACGTTGATCACTCATAATTCGTACGAGTAGTATTTATTGTTTTCTTTGTTTTACACAGTAGTACGCGACAGATGTTAAGAATCTCTTATTGTTTTGCCAGATTGGGGTTTTAAAGTAAGACTGCGGGTGTCCCACACGATTTCCAGTACAAAGAGGTCGCATTCTTATGTTTTCCCCCAAACTCGGTATCCGATTATCAATATATGTCGCGTACTGTAACCATTCTCTCCACTCAACTCTCAGCAGAACCAAGATCGCTCGTACTCCCATGCAACACAACTGTGATACTACTCTACAATTACACTGTTGTTGATTCCCTGGGGGTCATGGGTACATTTTGTGCAAAAGTATTGTACGTTGCCCCTTTTCGGGTGCAGCGACGTTGCCGCTACCGGGCGAACAAGCGTCTACAAAAGGCTGACAAGGGGTTCTAGGGCACATATTTTAGTCCCAGCGAACCCCATTTTTATGGAGTTTGCATATAACGGCGTGCGCACATAAAATACTGAATTGATTATTTATTGGCTCCTTGCCCCGTTTCGAGCGCGGGGGCGTTGTCTGACGAAACATAAAAAGCCTAAAGGATGAAACAGCCTCTGGGACAAGCCCCTGCTGACAAAGGGCTCTACGACAGTGTCTTAGCCCCTAGGGCCTACTCTTTACTATGTAATGAGATATAATCGAGGTGCATCGGGCGAACCGGCATAATTGCACACGTATCATACGTACCTACAAGAGTACCTGTGCACGTATCGAATACGTACTTGGACTGAGCAAGTGCGTTCAAACCACAGTCAGTCGTCAGTCCACAGTGTTTTGAAGTGTTGTCGGGATGATGGTGCTGACAGCTGCTGCGTCGCTGCGTCAGACATGATCAATACAATCTCAGGACCTGTGTCGCCGCAGTAAGTGCTGCTGCTACCTCTGGATTCTGCTTTACGCAGGTATCGCGCCCCAGTACCGGAAGGCCTAACCTCCCAAGCTGGTGCAAGTGTGTCTGGATCATCTTCACCTCCAGCGATTAGCATGTAAGCGACACGAATCGGTCCTTTCGTATCGACGGCGGAGTACCGACGAGTATACATAACGCACACACCGGCTATAGATCGAAAGGCCAAACAGCGCTGTAGCAACATAAATATTTAATATTGACATCTACTAGGTAAAGGTATATCTACTGCTGTATACCAGGTACCAGGTATTCGTCATTATACTGATGCTTGCTGAGGCATCTTGCTGCAGTAACCGGCACCAGCTACAACAGCAGTGGGCACTATGCTGTACTGGCTGTCGAATTCTAAGTGGTACATGAGCAGGAGCAGGGACAATTGCCTCAACATCACTATTACTACAGAGGGGGCTCGCATTTAGGAAGCAATAAGTCAAGGAAGGGCCACTAAGGTTGCGAATATAAAAACTACAGTTTAATTCGCGTGTAAGAAAGACAGCTCGAACCGGGCAACGAAATAGGATACCGTCTATCTAAGAAATAGTACGTAGTGATTGCCGTCCACTCAATTTAGGAAGTGAAGTCGCTCCGGGGAGTGGAACTGAATAGGAAACGACACACGGACAGTCAAGCCGTGAGCTACAGGTACCAAAGGGAACACTCCTCAGTAGAGCTATTTGAAACTCAAAATAGGAGCTTATATATGGTTCTTCCCGAAAAAAGGTCATATCGAGTTTCAAACGTCGCCAAAATAGGCGCTTATTTTCGACATAACGACCAGCAGCGTGATATTTGGCTCTTCTCAAAATATGTACTTGGTCACTTTTTCGAGCAAGTACATAAGTTTTACTTGGTGGGAAGTTTCTCAGCAATTTATCCTACAATCGAAGCACCACAGCAGGGCACAAGCATCACAGGACTAAAAGCAAAGCAGCACAGGGCAGCAGCACAACTACCCTCGACTTACGGCCTACGCCCGAGCAAACTGCCCATAGTACGAGCATGGACCCGCTACCAGGAGGCTACCAAAACAGCAGGCGTGCTGCCACCGGCGAGGGTTATCCCGCACAGCCGAGGTCACCCCACTTCATCGGTCTGCGTCCGAGCGTCAACAGCTACGGTTCTCCTCCCCGCCTTCCCGGATTCAACACCGGGGCCGGTGTGCGCCAGCCGCTGGGCTTGCGCACAGACATGCCGTGCACCAACGCCCAGGTTACGGGTGGTGAGCGTGCGCATGGTGTGTTGGGTCCGGACGGCCCCTGCGCCCCAAACGCTGCCACCTCGTTCCGTGATGGGCCCGGCCCAGCAGGCCCTCAAGCTTTGCCTTCACTTGCTTTGACTATGCCAGCACCTGCACGTGCTCAAGCCTGGTGTGCACTCTCCGAGCACACAACACAAAAAAGTCCCTCATCACGAACGCGTGCTGCTGAAAGTGGAAAGCCCAAAAGAAGAATAAATCCTGGAAAATTATGTCAGTGTCCTTCGTAAAAGATCCACCGTTTAAAAAAAAAATGGCATATGCTGAGTTTTAGACGTTGCGTTAAATGTGGCTCTATAGTGCCAAATATTCAATGGCCTGACTCTTCCCTTTGGAAGGACATAAGGCATAAGCTCGAGTTTCAAATAGGTCTAGTACCAGGTAGATACGAAAATGAAATGTGTATAATATATCAAGTGTCGTCACAGTCAACATTGCTTTTTACTGTTGTAGTTATTTTACCAGTTATTTGTTTACTTTTGTTTTTCCTACGAAACAGTCTCGCGATCAGTGAAAAGTCGCCTCGGTTAGGAATAAACAAACACTAGTAATATTTAATGTGGAAACTAAACTACTGTACGTAGAGTAATCAACTAAGATGCTATCAAGAGAGTAGTCGTCGGTTGCGGTTGACGTTTACAATGCTAACGTCATACTTGGTTCTCGCGGTACATATACATAAATACGAGACTAAATACGGACTATCCAAATGGTTCAATGTGCGCTAAGAAAATAACCAAGAGTCGACATCTAAGAGATACCGCATATATATGTTGCTGGTGAGGGCTCATAAGGCATTACGTTGAGCCTGGATCCCGAATTGACGTGTCTCAACACCGGCCCCCCGATATTGTGCTACTGCTATACTGTACTGACTGTAGATCGCTGGCTATTGTTTTTGAAGGACCCGCTGGTTCATGTACGAAGATAGTGTGTCCTTTCCCCAAGGCGCCACAGCCGCGTACACCGCCTCCCACTGCCGCTGCTGTAGAAGCAAGCGATTATCGGTCGATGCTGCAGTGTGCTTTGTAGTTGATCCTCCAAAATATCAAATCGATCCGTAAAGCGTTCGCCATTCGGCGGCTGGTGTTGTACTGGCCACATCCACCTTGCCGTTCGCGCTTCATCGGCTTTACTTTTTTTGGCGCTCCTCCGTGATGTTTTAGACGATTATTTTCGGACGCGCAAATCAGAGACACATATGTATCGTATATTATATATGTACTATTGATAGTGGTACCCTGAACCACGCCAGGGCGGGGCCGGTATAAAGCGGACAGAAACAAAAATACAAAATAAGAACTGGGTCACGATCCACACACGCAGTCAATCACGTATCAACCGACCCACCGACACCCACCCACCCACACCCACCCAACCACCCACCCACCACTCAGAAACAAAAATACAAAATAAGAAATGGGTCACGATCCACACACGCAGTCAACCACGTATCAACCGACCCACCGACACCCACCCACCCACACCCACCCAACCACCCACCCACTCTCACGTACTTAGCAACATCCACTCACATCACTCACACCCATGGGTCACCCACCCAACCACCGACCCACCCACCCAACCACGTACTACGTGCGCACCAACCGATCGACACACACACGCACCAACCGATCCACCCATCCATCCACAATCTACAACAACAGCAGAGTGAAATCAGTATTCAGCAGCACCAGTCCCTATATAACCCATCTACAGCAGCAATAACAACAACAGCAGCAGCAGTCCAGCAGTACGACTCGTACGTACGTACAGCGGACACAAACAAAACGCCGGCATGGATGCGCAGCCCTTGTACGTACAGCAGTGTAAACAAAACGCCGGCATGGATGCACAGCCCTTGTACGTACAGCAGTGGCCCTTTTTTTTTTTTTTTTTGGTCGATTTTTTCACGTCTGGCCTTTTTCATCTTGAAAGTAGTGTAAAAGCCGCTAAGTCGCGAAGTTACGGGTCGATTTCGATTCTGACCGAAGTTCTGTAGATCCAATTTTTCACATCTGGGGGACTCTTTGAAAAAAAAATTACTTGACTTTAGTATGGATGACTTGATTTTAGTATGGATATTTTATGATCTTGAAATTAGTGTGGATTTTGGACCCGGGCCGCAAAGCCCTCCGAATACGCTGGGAACCCCTCCCCTCCCGCGGATCCGCCCCGTTCCAGGGGACGGAGCGAGTCGTCCCCGGGAGGCCGCCTTCCCCCGATCCCCTCTGGCCGAGGTCGGCACCGGGGCCCGTTCTCTCGCCGGGGTCGCCGAGGGCCGACGCGTGGGGCGGGCCGGGGGCGAGTGCGGGGCCGATCGGGGTCGGGTGGCGCGCGGTAGAGCCGGTCTCCCGCGGGGCATACCGAAACCGGCATAGTCCTGAAGATCCGAAACGACATCACCACCGCCACTACCGAAGCGTATTAAATAATAAGGATGATATACCTTTTATATGTTTTGCGTAGTACGTAGTAGGTATTCATTTACGAGTAGACCCCACATGAGACATATGAATAATTATTAAGAACACGAGCAATGGGAGACGAACGCTGGTGGTGCGATGTCTGCAAGAAAACAAGAAATCCTAGCGTCATCATAGTGAAGTTAGTGTAGAACTCCCTCCACACTCTAAAATAAGAAACTCAACCTGGACCCGATCTCCTGATTCTTACTTAGAGTAGGTGCCCTGTACTTCTACACATACACAGGCGGACCAATGTTATAGTGACGCACACGAGAAAACGTACGCACATAAAAAAACTAGGGATGGGTTTTTCTCGGTATTGGTAATTACATGAAATTAATACGAGTCGCGGTACGTAGTATTTTGTTTTAAAAAACAGTATATTCACGTCCCGTATCGCCAGAGGAGGTGATAACACTTCCATAGCGAATAGAAACCTCCGATTTGTGTTTTATCAAACACTCTCTGCCCATCATGTTGCGTACACATCGTACTCTGAAATTATACCCAATATATTAGTAACGCATTTATATATACAGCTTTTTATATATATATATATATGTATAATATTTGGTACCATAAACAAAAAATAAGTAGTAAACGTAAAATCCGAAGTACGCACGACAAAAATACCCAGACAAAAATATATACTTCGAAGTATGGTATGAATATGGTATGATGTGAAACGAAACCCTCTATCAACCCATCAACCCCCCCCCCCCCCCCCCCCCCCCCCCCGCAGGCCCTAACCCCCCCCGAGTAAAGATTGGCATATATAATGAATAACACAATACGAATACCTGTAAGTATGTGAATAGCAGTAAGACCACGTATATATAATACGATGTTTATTTCCGACTATATATTAAGGGGCCTCTTCGGGCAAACAAAATAAGAGCAAATACAAAATAATACGTTTTGTTTATTCAGTTGCCATACTATTTCTGGTATAATTTCTACATTTTCATGACTCCCTACGAAAAATAACCTTTCTACAGTTCTTATGCTCGGAGTGCCCACAGGCGAGTAGTTTTGGAGAGCCTAGGTCATGGTTAACATTGGTGTCTCTAGACGCGTATCGATCGGACGCGTTTTTCATCACGGAAAGTGTCGTTTACTCGAAAACGACTCGCCATACCCCTGGTACCCAAGACGAATTTAAAACATACCCGTTTCTCCGGCTGCTAATACTGTTCTAACTCCGATTTTCGACGGGAACGATGAGCACTACCTAGCTAGCTGGACCTCCAGTTTGGCCGTCCGTAGCGTCCTACGTGGCCACAGCAGAGTGTAGATGCCAAACCGGAGCTCCGAAACAATCAACGAGTCGTTTTCGGAGTGAGAGGCACATTCCGTGATGGAAAACGCGTCTGGTGGATTCGCCTCCTGAGACACAAGAGTTGGCCATGATCTACGGTAGGCTGTCCAAAACTAATCACCTGTCGGCAAACCGAGCATTAGAACTGTAGCAAGGTCATCTTCCGTAGGGGATCACGAAAAGGTAGACATTATACCAGAAATAGTATGGCAGCTGAAAAACAAACGGATTTATTTTTGGGCAATGGTCATTTGGGGGTATACCCCCTGGTTTTACGGCCATTTGGGGGTAGGGTCAACTTGCGCCCGCGGAAAGGGCTCCCGCGGGCCCAAACAGGCCTCAAACGCCATTCCGAAGGCCTGGCGAGATGCCAGCCGAGAGCCAGGGCGCGCCACTAGCACTGGGGAGCACTGTCGACACTGTTTTTTTTTTTATTTTTCAAGGCACTCTTTGGGCCTTCAGGGGCGGGCGGCAGCACGCCAGGGAGCAGACTAAAGCCCCCCGTTTGACCACATAATGGGGGGGGATACCTCTCGTAACCTCACTATTAATTTATCTACTCCCCCCGATTGACCCGGCACACTTTTTTCAAAACCCTTGGAGGGGAGGGCGTTTGACCATCTGCGACAGCCTCAAAATAGCGACATACAGCAGTCGTACCATTACACGAGCCGAACAGACCGAATAGACCACGGGGCGGAACATCAGAACTCGCGAATAGATCTGATACGTTTGGCCCCCCCAAAATATCGGCTCGGAACAATCATAAAAATCAAATCTCAGGTACGCAGAAGACTCTAGGTGAAGATAGTCGTGGCTCTTCCGAAAATGTAACGTTCCCTTCGTGATGCAAAAGGCAGTGGTGTGAGAAGCAGTGACACACTACGGTACGAGATGCTCGTTGATCTCAGGGGGTTCGTGGGTTGCTGGTGTTTTCGTGGGCTGGGTGCGTGTGCTTTTTCTGGGCTGCCTGTGCGTCATGGATGCTCGTGGCTTGTTTTGCGACGGGAAGGGGCTTTCTTTGGAGCACAGACACACATTAGAGCTCACACTCGTAATCGTTAGTGCTTAATTCGAGAGAGTCTCTCTCCCGTCCCCTATCGTATCTCCATCGCCCCGAGACCGTGCGACGCACGACCCACATCACTCTCTCCACCCTAAATGTTTATCACTACCTCGCGGAGCTCAGTACTAACTTCTACTACTGCTACGGCACTACTACTTACTATCTTTAACTTACTTAACTAATAGGACTATAATACCACGACTACATTACTCAATATATAGCTACATAATTAATACTAATTCTCTACTGGATGAGATTGAGACGAGTACCACGAGCCGCTTCCGCTTATGGGTCCCCATCTGTTTTCTGTACCTCTATTTTGCGGTATCGTGATTAGTTTCGGCCCCTTTCCCCTTCCACTTTCGTTCGTGTTGACCCCTCATCCTGTTTGTCCTTCCCACGTTGGGTCGAGGACTTCCTTGCTTATTTCGCGTCGCAACGAAAGCCTCGGGTAATACAGACGTACCGGTAAAAATACGTTCACAAAATAGAATTGTTTTGAACTAGGGTAATTTTATCGGCTAACATTAAAAGCAAACTTTATAACATGTTACGGGTGAAATCAACGCAGAAACGGCAGCTACTGATTACTCGTAACAAACTCCGTAGCAGTAAGTAAATAGTATAGTTAAGCGAGTAAATATAAATAAGGTTAAGCATATCGTGTGCTCCTCAGGTCTCAAAGATTGGAATTAGCGAAAAAAGGGACGGGGAGAGAGATGCGATCTCTACATAACATGGAACGAAACGAACGTTGCGCCGTAATAATATTCGTAGTCCCAAGCCCTCCCGCGCCCAAAAATAAACCAAGGCACCAAATAAAAATCAAATAACGCAAAAAACAGCACAAAACAGCAAAAAAACCACACTGTCACTGCGGCGAGCACGAACAAGACTGAGGGGTGCCTCACAACCCACGACCGCAAGAAGCACTGAGATCATCGCGAGGCATCCTTCGTAGCCAGATATGTGTCCCTGCTTAATCACAGCGCGAAACTTCACTCTTTGCCATTCAACTGCAAAGAAAGGCCTACATTTTCCTGAGAAGAGGGGCCGATATCTTCATGTCGGCGTATTGAGATTGATTTTTATGTTGTTTCCGTGCCGATATAATTTTGGGGCGCTAAACGATCGGCAGACTATTCGCGAGTTCTGGATTGTTCGCCCGTGGTCTATTCGGTCTGTTCGGACGGTGACATGGATACGTATGCTGTAGTCGCTTTTGAAGGCTGTCGCAGATGTCTAAATCGGGGGGTATGGCTTCGATCGACAGCGGGGTGAAAAAAGTGGTCATCGGGGGGAGTAGATAAATTTTAGTTAAGGTACGAGGGGTTATCCCCCCTGAGATGTGGTAAACGGGGGGCTTATGTCTGCTCCGCTCGTGGCGCCGCCGCCCATGTAAGGCCCAAGACGTGCCTGAAAAAAAAACAACATGTGACTGCTTGGCCGGGCTTCGGGCATCTCGACAGGCCTTCGGAATGGCGTTTGAAGGCGCTGTTTGGCACGCGGGAGCCCTTTCCCGCGGGGCAAGTTGATCCCTACCCCCCAATGGCCGTAAACCAGGGGGTATACCCCAATGACCATTGCCTTTATTTTTATACCTGCATATAATTGTGTTTGCCCGAAGAGCCCTTTAAGAAGTGACTAAGTTCGTGAAGACAACGCTCTCTTTTCTCCGCCCCCCCCCCCCCCCACCATTGTTTTTATTCCCACATAGACACAGGCTCCCTGAATTCTACAGCCTCAGATTGTGTCCCCCTCATACGGGATGCAGACCCTGCATGAGTACATATAAAACTCGTAAGTACGCACGATTGAAGTATCACACTCAGCTAGCAAAGATGATTCTCGATGAAACTCTCGATCTCACGGCTGTTGTTGTTGTTGTTGTTGTGACGCACGTGACTACATGTAGTACTGCTCGTATCCACAGGTATCAAGACCTTCTCGAAAGAGATAGGACACGCGGTAATACTTTTTTATATAGAGAGAACTCTACCTGGTAGTAACGTCCCATATGCCCGGGGGAAAATCACTCCTCCATAGAAAATTGAACCCCCAAAATAATAATTATATTTTTTTCTAACGCTGTCCATTTGGTTGCTTACACAATGAATGGGACCGTGACCTCATATCCCATGTTACGCACGTGAAAACCCATAGAAGTGCGCGTATCCACTGGTAGCACTAAATACTTGAAAATAAATACGATACGGCCACAGTATTCTTGAGAGGAACAATTCGCGTCTCGTATCCCCGGGGGCAAATACCGCCTTCATAGAGAACGGAAATCCCTATTTCGTATAGTGTTCGTCACCGCTGTGCCAATACTATATGTTGTGTACATGTATGTGACAATTTGATACGAACGCCACATATAATATTCTATGCTGTACTGTAGATTGATTTGAACCTTCTCACGAGCGGGCCCCACCCGAGGGTGATGATAAGAGGGTGTCCCTCGCCAATAAAGACGCATGCTTTAGTGCAAAGAGAGAAATAACGAGGAACATTTTGTGAAAAGCTGAACAACGCTATTTCCCGGAAAGGTTTGAGTTCCTGGTGGGGGAAAACGCATGCCTGGAAAAGCGTTTTATTGTATCATACCCTGTACCGAGAACATATACATGTATGTATGCCCTTCGCGTTGGCTGGTAAATGTAAGGCAGTTACTATTGATGTTGCAAACATCCCAACAGCGTGTACTGTGGAGGACCTCTATTCATAGGTCAAGTTGTATACTTGGCAAATAGTTGTAGGACGTGGTCAAAAACGTCCTAATGAAAAGATGTTGCTGTTTGTATTTGGTCTTGAGAGCTGGCCCCACGCATTAAGGGACAGGAGATTTGCAAGTAGTAGTGGGTATGTTTTTCAGTTCAAAATCCACCCCGGGCTTTTTCGTGTGTTTCGTTGATATCTCGTTCAAAAACAAAATGTACATTGTTTTTCAGCGAAACCTGTACGATTAATTATTATTAAGAATAGCTGTACAGGGATAATCGTCTGAGTTTTCCCGAAAAGTATAGGAAAAAAAATAGTGGTCGTGCTTTTCCAGTGAGTGGCAAAAAAATACAAAATGAGAAGAGCCGGCAATCAAGAACAACTGTATATCCAGCTGCAAAAACAGCTGGGAGCCGCGGCTTTCAAGCAAACACTTACCTTGCCGACACGAAACCTACCCTAGGGGGCCTTTGCCGCACCTCCCGTCTCGAGTGATCCATCGCGGTCAAAGCACGGTGGTTGGATCTAGCAACGAGGCTTGTGTCTCGGAGCTGCTGCAAATCTGCAAATCGTTCGTCCCAAGTATGCCCTCAAACAAAATTAATGGGGCTTGAGCCAGCATCTTAGCCCAACGGAACCACGGTTGGCAGGCACCCCACGACCCATACCATAGGGTGATTGTAACGTCGGCCGTTTCAAATATCGATGCTTAATGCGTGCTACGGTAGAGGTGGCACCTTTTGGGTGAATCGTGTTCTGAACGACGGGCTTCTTAACCCAAATTCGTCGGACTTTGACTTTCGTGACGAATAACGTTTCAGAGTATACTTCGGTCATGAGAGTTCGCATCCGGCAGCACGTTTATTTTCCTTTAACATCCTTTTTTCGGTGATGTATGGCGCTCCTTAAGTGAGGAGCTCAGAAAAAACATGGTGCACCTCTATCGTAGCATGCGTCGCTTGCATCGCTGGCGAGGTCAATCTGCTCGTCCTCGCACGGTGCTGATACTCTTGTAAGAAAATCGAAAATTACGAGTACTCGTACCAAAATATCATCAACTACATCGTTTCGCGGATCAAGGAAACTTGCGCAGCTTCTGCTGCTTGTAGGCGCAACTCGTGCTCGACCTAGGGAAGAGGGATGCAAGAGACATTTGGAGTGGCTGTTGTTCTCTACTAGAGGGTTCGAGGAGAGCATACGGCGACCCAAATAGTCTCGCCCTCCAGAGGTAGGGCTGCCCTCCGTCCAGATTCGCCAAGAGAGAGATGTACCCCGAAACTCTCAACAAAGCAGATCAACGACTGACTTCGAACAGCAGCTCGTTCTCCCTCGACAAGGCACCCCATGACCAGCTTCAGCCCCTCGAGTAGTCACTCTGACCTCGGGAGATGACCTCAAGTCGTTGCAGCGAAAAATAAGTCACCATCAGCGACGTTTCAGCCTCTGACCTACGAGGATGATGTTGATGAAAACCGACGCACCGCGACTCCACTCATTTTTGGTACGAACGAGTACGAGCAGATTGACCCCGTGAGAGATGCACGCATCGAAATTGGACATGGCCAACGTTACAACGGACCCATGGGTCGCGGGGTGTCTATCAAGCCTGGTTTCGTTGGGCTGAGATTCTGGCTCGAGCCCCATTATTTTTCCTAGTGCACGCATCTGGACTACTGACTTGCTGTTTGTTTTTGCAGTCCGGAGAGACACGCCTTGCCGGCAGATCGGAGGGCAGTGTGCCGGCCACAAGGGCTAAAAATGACGCTGGTTAGGATTAGGGTTAGCCGCTAGGGCCTACTCTTTACTCTTTAATAGGTTATAATCGAGGTGCATCGGGCGAACAGGCATAGGTGCACACGTATCATACGTACTTACAGGAGTACCTGTGCACGTATCTAATACGTACTTGGAATGAGCGAGTACGTACAAACCACGGTCGTCAGTCTACAGTGTTTTGAAGTGATATCGGGATGATGGTGCTGACAGCTGCTGTGTCAGACATGATTTATAAAATCTCAGGATCTGTGTCGCCGCAGTAAGTGCTGCTGCTACGGTACCTCTCGATTGTGCTTCAGGCGGGTATCACGCCCCGGTACCGGAAGGACGAACCTCCCAAGGTTGTGCAAGTGTGTCTAGATGATCTTCCTCTCCAGCGATTAGCATGTAAGCGACATGAATCGGTCTTTTCGTACCGACGGCGGAGTACCGACGAGTAAACATAATGCACACATCGACTATAAATCGAAAAGCCAAACAGCACTGTAGCAACATAATAATTAATATTGACATCTACGCGGTAAATGTATATATACTGCTGTATACGAGGTATTCGTCAGTACTGATGCTTGCTGAGGTAATTGACCTTCGGCGACAATGTCAAACACTATTAATAGTATTCACATCGATCCAAGCCGGCAATATGGCCACTCGTTCCGCAATTTGAGAGCGCAAGCAACGTAATTAAACGGTTTGAAGGTTGGTGAGTGGCCAGCATACAGGAATGTTGTTGTTGTTGTTATCTTCACATTAAACTCGTTTCAGTTGCTAATCCCTATAATCTGATCTAGCAAGATCACGGCCCGTGGTCACAAAAGTGCTAGAGCCATCAGAGAATCCTAAAGAACACGTACACTTAGCAGGGAAAGGATACACAAGTCCGAAGAGGTACACCTAAAATCCCTACAGCATGTTATGCGTGTCCAAAAGTGAACTACACGCCCGCAATCTCCATTCGACTACAGCAGCAACGTCCCCCCCCCCCCCCTCCCACTCTTTACCAATGAATTTGCCGACTTACAGCGTAACTACTGTCTGAAGTGCTGTCTGTACAAAAACACACGGTAGGCGTGGGAACAAGATGGAGCACGCAGCTGCTGTCTGAAGTGCTGCCAGAATGACAGTCCGCGGGCACACAGTGAAAAAGAACACCTAACCAAAGCCATCATGTCCATTGACAATTACCCGAATCTATCCTGAACGGTCTGTGTTAGGCACAGCATTATAAACATCGACACTGATTAGGAATCGTTCCACATTGAAGGGGTCTTCCACGATCAGGCACACAATGAAGGCACCCGGGGTGTCCGCGCCATCTCTGCCGCGTCTCTCTACAAAACCAGTGACGTCATCCACACCAACCCAACAACAACATTCAGGGAAAAAACGAAGAATTTGTCAACAAAAAAAACAAAAATGTTCGTCCGTACGTCACGGGTCGATGTCGTCCGTGCTCCGGATCGCTGCTCCTGTGCGCTGCTGTGCTGCTGCGCCGGCGCGCTGCTGTGCTGCTGCTCAGGTGCGCCGCTCCGGTGCCGCTCGGCCAGTCCTAGCACGACCACACTCGGCCCGCTCCGTCCGTACACGCTCTCGTTGCTGTCCTTCCCAGTCGGCTCCTCGCTTTCTCTCTCGTTGCACTCAGGGTGCTTGGTCTGGAAAATAAAAATTATCGCGCTGAAGGGGTCAACCTGCCCTGAGGCTCCAGCTCGTCGCCACACGCTCCCTCCTCCTTTGATGGCGAAGCCAGGTTACTGAGACAGTACAGCTCCCTCTAGCAAACATACCTAGGGCCGTGTACGTAGTGTCCGTCCACCTTTCTGATGGCGTCTGCCTCCGCGCACAAAAGTGAGATGGACATTGCTGTCTACACCGACGGCCAAAACGGCCCGTGCATCTGGACTTTTGCGCCTGACGCACCAGTGCCGATCCAACTCTACCGCTGCACACGCTTCGCGGCGGGTGCGCAGCAGCAAAAAGGTATCGGTCCGCTTGAGGGTGAGTCTAGCCTTGCTCGCTAGAAAGACCCCCCCCCTCGCTATGGGCCATGCCAAAGCAAAAACCTTGCCGAGGCAGCGAGGGGAAGAAGGGAGTAGCTCTACGGAATTATAACACAAAACAACACATCAAGCGAGGGTGGTCGAATTTTGTTTTTCGACACCTCACGTCAAATTGTTCAATTTTTACGTTTTGACAGGGGGGGGGGGTACCTGAGACCATCCCCTCCCTCTACGCCTGTACAATACCTATGTAAAACTGAACACAGGGGACGGTAGAGGGCCGCCACTCCCCCCCCCCCCCTGCTTGATACAAGGCCTTCCATACTACTACAATACCAGGGGCGGCAGCTGCAGCTGCGTAGAGGTAGCGACTGCAGCAGGAGAGTCGAGGGAGAGTAGTGAGCGGTACAAAGGAGCTATGAGCTCGATCGAAGGTGGACCAGAAGGTCTCGAAGAGCCGTGGGATCCACAGGCTTGGATGGATAAGCACTGCCTGAAGAAGGTCGCGCCTTGATGCCCTATACTCGCCCTGCCCTATATCGTATACTTCGAGTATACGAGTACCTGGTATCTGGTATCATAATACTCGTATATACCGGTACGTACCTGTGGTACCTCATATAACCGTGTTGCCTTGCCTTACCACCGAGCTGCAGCAGCATGCTTGCTCGCACAGGCGAATCTTGGTACTACAGCAGCAAGCAGTACTCGTAGCGCTTCCCGCAGCTACAGCAGTCGAACATTGCAAGCCGTTGCTTCGTGTGTTTCTGGGTGGGGACTTGGATGCCATATTTAGACGAGCCACGTATTCATACTGGTGTAGGTAGACCCTTTTACTGCGGTACAATCTCCATACTACTATAGTCGGTAGCACTACTTGTACGAGTAATTGCCCCGGTCTGCCCTACGTGGCGGTACTACAGTATGTATTAATGGTACCTCCTTAATACTGCACTGCTGCTGTACGTGCGGAGAATATTTATTTTTGACCGGCGCTACAGCAGTATAACCTGGTAGAACACTGCGAATCGTTGCTCGGGTTGTTTCATGTTGGTTCTGTGTGGGGACGTGAGCGCCGTGTTGCACGAACCACCTGGTACGAGTAGACAATCTTACTGCTTCTGTAAATATCCTGTACCTATCTGTCGGAGATGTGATGTTACTCGTACGTTATTTGACTTGATGCGAGGGTTTGCATCTCTCCGGTACTATATTTACACAAAACATACACCGATACTGACCAATACACCCTGCTGGATACACCGCATACACCACCAGTATACACGAGCTTTACTCGTACACGAAAAAAAAAACAAACTGGTTACGTAAAAAATTGTTTTTTCGGCCTCTCCGGGGGGGGGGGGTTAGGTGTATGATATCCAAATCCTCGGCCGCCCCTGGTACGTCTAATATGGAAGTAAAGAAAAACTGATCGTACAAACAACTTGGGCGAGTAGAGTAACCGGTGGGATAACGACGTGTGAACACCAAAGTCCGGGGCTCGAGACCGTGTACGAGTCTTACTTCTTCTTTTAATGTTATTAATAGAGTACGTACAACGTAGTAGACAGATGAGATGTTAAGAATTTGATAATTACCCTGGTAAGAATTTGAGGCTGAGATTTTGAGAAAATTAAGAATTTACAGCTAAGCTTTTGTGCTGAACTCGATGAGGTAATAAGAATTAGCACGTGGAGAATTGCAAGGGATCGGCGCATAAGAACTTTCCACATTGCACTGCAGTCCAGAACAATAAGAAACTGCGGAGACACTCCATACGGCCAAATCGGGCTCCCAACCAACTGCATTTTCTATCCAAAATCGAACTCACATGTGACGTGCTCTCCAACATCTTTTTGCAAAGGTTTGGAAAATTTTCGCCAAAATAGCTCCCGTCCCCTTCTCAAGCATGTAAATGCCAAATAAAGCCAAATAAAGCAACAAATAAAGCAACACCATTTTTTATTTCCTTGAACGCTTTTCATGGCTGGTAATGTTCAAGACGGGACGCGACGGGGGGGTTGTTTTGACACGTTTGACGGGAAAATAATCACGACGCGGCGGTAAAACAATGAAAACTATAGTTGGCTGGACGGGACGGAACGTGGCGGGACGGGACGGTTGGTGGAAAATATCAAGGCGGGACGGGACGGTACAGTACAGGCGGGACGGGACGGTACAGTACGATTACCTATGTTTTTCATGACGGATGGAGACGGTAAATATATGTTTTCACGACGGGACGAGCCGGTGTTATTGTTTGGTCGACTGGACTGGACGGCACATTTGTTTTTCTCGGCGAGACGGGACGGCAAATTTGTTTTTTGTCGTCGTGGCGGAATAACCTCTTAAATAATAATATTTTTCAGGATACATCAAGTCTAGACGGCCGTCCGTCACAGCCGCCGTCTTTCCGACATATTTTACGGACAGAAGAAGTATCAGTATTAACGGTATATGACGGGAAGGAGTGACGGCAATGGCGGGACGGGACGGTAGGGGCAGTTTTTGACGGCGGGACGGGACGTTATAGTGGCAGGTTTAGTCGACCGGGCCGGACGGCAAGGGGAGCTTTCTCGGCAGGACGGGACGGTAAAGTGAGATGGAAAATGTTGTATGGGCGGGGCGGGACGGCACTAGTTAACGGTAGGTGACATTGTCGGCGAAACGGGACGTCACAACGGTTTTATTTCGAGGACGGTTTTACCGTCCTGTCCAATCGTTACTACCGCCAATACCGTCCCGTCAATAAAACATGAAAAGCCTTGATTCCCATCCCCCGGGCCCCCTCCCGCCATACGCATATAACAAAGTAGGATTGTGATTTTTTTGCCCGGCGGCGCGTTTTCGCGCCCGGCCCTCGCGGCCGATCTCGCCGTCGCTCGGGTCGACAGCCGGGGGATCGACCAGGTAGCGCGCCCCCCGGGCCTCGCCCTCGCCCGGGGCCCGTGGCCCGCGCGGGGCGCTCGCGAAGCCGAAAAAATAGAGTCGGTTTTACGGGGTACCCCGTCCCACTCGGTCGAGCCGAGCAGGGCAACGTGAAACCCGGTCTCGGCGGCAGATTTTGAAAGGTGATTTTGCCGCGTCGGCATCAACACAAAGAAGGGCACACCGACGTGCACATCGCGCGGCATCGAACATCTATCTGCACGCATGCAGCAACAGCAGCGACGCGGCATCGAACATATATCTGCACGCATGCAGCAACAGCAGCGACGCGACAGCATCCCTGACGTTGCGCAGTCGTATGGTTATGACAGGAGGCCACGAGCATGCTGCTGCATCAGGTGTGCGTACTACGAAACGAGCGGTCTCACCGCACCGAGTTTTTTTCCGTACCAATTTGTCCGAAAATATATGAAACGTTTCGTATTTGTTTTCAGATCCAAACATTCGTAATATTTCCGAGTATATTGGCAAGTGTACAGTAGTACGTCGCAGGTACCAGGTATACCTGGTCCGTATCATGCGTCCTCTGCAGCAGATACAACCACAGCAGCAGCAGTGCCATGCTCGTAGTGGTGTTATGCTACCGAGTGGTGCTGCTTCTTGCTCTCGCTCTGCTGTATTGCGGCGGTATGGTCTGTTAGGTGGGGCATCGTGGTGCTGCTGAACATAATGATCGCGCTTGAACAAAAAGAACGCATGTGAACGAGCTCACCTCATGGAGTCTGTTATAACTTGTCCGGAAATGTAAGCACCGTTTGGTGTATGTGTCAATATCCAGACAGTCGTAGCATTGCCAGCCAGGTTGGTACGTATCAACGTATATACCAGGTAAAAGGTGTGCACTGCAGTACGTCCTCGATGAGTACGATATATCATACGTACCAGGCATGAAACAACAGCTAGCAGCCGCAATACGATACTCAAAGTGAGTACTACTACTACTGCAGAGTGCTGCTGCTTCTTTCCGCTGCTTGCGGCCTGTAGTACTCTTACTCCTCTTGTTGTGCGATCGATCCAAAGTTTGATCCCCACTTACGTACTGCTGTACTGCTGCAGCACATGGTGTGTGGGTGAGTTGGTGGGTGGGTGGGTGGGTGTTTGGGTGGGTGGGTTCGTACGTGGTTGAGTGCTGTCGTGTCTGCTCTGTCCCTGGTTTGTTTTCTACGTATATTACCTTTGCCCGCCAGTACAATACAACCGCACTATCCCCACCTACAGTACGGACTACTGTATTGCTGTACTGTTAGAGCACGTGATGTGTGGGTGGGTGGATGCTCTGGTGGGTGGGTTGGTACGCGGTTGAGTCCTGTCATGTCTGTGGATGGGGACTACTGCTGTGCTGCCCCCACTTTTTTCCCTACTTTTGTTAGGCCGCTATGATACAAGGGCTACGCATAGATGCCGGCGACCGGATAGGATATTTTTCATAGTGGAACAACCTCTTGCACCTATAGTACGTACCCATCTGCCCCAACATACGTACTGCTATTTGTTTTCGTCCGCTATATACCGGCCCCGCTCTGGCATACCACAATGATGCATGTTTATATGATGTACGAATACACCACAAGAGCCTTGTGTTTATTTCGCTTGGACGGCGGGAATGTACGCTTTACCACGACGAGTAGTAGTATTTAAGTAGCTTCAGCTGCTACTCGTAGCTGTACCGCTTTGCTGTGCGCTGAATAAAGCAGAGGTGTGCTGCTACTACTGCTGAACGTTAACTGCCGTGTCGCAGAAGTAGTTGGTGGTGCTGCTGCTTGCTGTAGGTACGTAGATACTACCATTAGTAGCTCTGCTTGTGTTGCTGTTACTTGCTACACTGCCCGCTGCTACTGCTTTGTACTGCTTGCTGTACTCCTTGCTGCTGCTGTATACTAGGTACTGTATTTACTGGACGAAATGCGATTATATTTTTTCTGGCGTTTGCTGTTCGTATACGAGAACGACATACTGCTCGCTGTGGTACACACCGCCATATCTACCGAACAAAATATGTCACGAAAAACAACTTGACAGTTTCGCCGATCGTGATATTGTTTCACAAACTATGAGAATGACAAGTTTCCGCGAACTCAAGAAAATTTGACATCGCGGTTCGTGACAAAAATAACATGTTTTTTATGTGGTATAACGCCAATTTAATTATAAATTTAAATATGCGTACGTTAGCAAAAACCGTTTTACTATACGATAATCGCTGAAAGGTGATTATTCGTTTACCCCCCTTTCTACAATTACAGCTGGATGGCGATAGGTCGTTTTTTCCGTGGGACGTGCGAGCTTGCGTCACCCGCGGGGGACACCCCACTCCCCGAAGGGGAGCCTTGTATGTATAGTTATGTTTGTGAAATTTTCGCACTTTTCGCAACTTTTCTCTTCGTACGAGCACTTTTCGGCAAAACGCTAAGTACCCCGACACAGCAAGCCCGGCCGGACACATTGGTCGAGGTTTGGGCTCGATCCGAGCTCTGTGGCTCGCGTGGCGGGCGCTCGAAGTTTTTTTTTCCGCGGGGGTGGATAAGCCGATTTCCCGGGTTTCGCTGCGTGAGGCCCTGTTTATGTTCAGTCGTGCGTTTTTTGTGCGTTTTTTGCCGAGAGCACGGGGAGCACACACGAACAACAGCAGCACCACAGAGAGCGTGTTACAAACAGTACAACCTCAATGTTACAAACCTGCTGCCCAGCAGCAGCAGCAGCAGCAGCAGCAGCAGCAGCAGCCATTACATCATGCATACGCGTGCCTCAGATCCGTGCTGTACCGTGACGAGTTGCTTTTGTCGAAGCCTGCGATTTTCCGAGTCATGGTATAATAACTGCAGATCGATGCTCATGTACGAATCTCTCCGCTGTCCCGGAATGTAAGAAACTTTTGTTCATTAAAACTATATATAAACTGTCGTTACTTTTCCGGGCAGAGTGATACAACACTGTACGCCTCGAAGGCAGATCTTTGATGTGCTCTGTTGTTGCTACGAGCTACGAGTAGTTTTGCTTTCATAGGAGCCAGCAATCCGTCACCAAACGACACCACCACCACCACTCTTCACCCGCTGCTGCTGTTGATGTTGCTGTAGTGCTGTGGCTAGCTGTGTCTATCGGAGCCTACCGTCCATAATCCACACCATCTATCTACCCTTTTCTGTTCTGCTGCTGTGTGTGTAACAGAGCCACGCCCACTCTGACCGGAAATTAATGGCCGCTTTTGAATACCACGATACATCACACAACATGCAACGAACACAAGCAACGCCACAGCCCCGGCTAGAAGCACAAGCAGCAGACGTGACTGTGGCGGATCCACCGTATACTGCTGTGGCTATTAATTAGTGGTTGCTTCATCGCAGCAGGCTTGCATCCGTCATCAGGCACCACCATCTCTCTCTCTTCTGCTGCTGTTCTGTTGTTGCTTGCTGCTGTGCTTGCATCATGTATGTGCGACCTGTCGTGTGGCTGACGCGGGCCGCGACAAATAATCGTGTAGTACAGGAAAATGTATCTTTGAAAGTATAGGCAAACGATCACCATGCACGATTTTATGCTTCAAGGCTTGAGTTCGATCCTTGGCGATGACTCTGGATACTTTTCTTTTTTTTTGTATTGTACGTAACCCAGACCCCCATAATATAAGACAGGAAGCACACAAAAACTAAGTGGATTTCTTAGGCAGGTATACAATATGATATGCGTATGATACAATATCGCGTGCTGTTGTTTTAATATTAATAATAGGTTTTCGATTCGCCCTTGCGTCACTCCCCCAGGCACGTCCCGGAGGGGAACCTGTATATATATATATATATATGGGTTGGGTTGGCGTCGCCTGGCGACGACGCTGTAAAACATGCCTCTCACTGCGTGAGCTAAACAACCAGGGTACCGTTTTTTTTTTTTTTTTGGCGGTTACCCAAGACTGGCGGTCGAGTAGATCATTTGTGCGGGATCGGGAACCTCAACTCCGCACAAGGGGAATGATCGTATCACGTAGTGTGATATGGTAAGGCATTCATGAGGCAGATACATAGTGCTCCCATTGCTGTCTCATGAAGTAGCCACACCAGATATTAAATTAACTCATTGAAGCTGTCATCCATATGCAAGTCCGCCTGACAAGCGGTTCTTAGTAGGATGCAGCTCACCCATCATGCGACTCGCCCAACACCTCACGGCGCTTCGCGCTTGGTGCTAGCAATGTCTGCCTGGTCGGTGAAAACCCGACATGCTCCGTCCCGGCATTGTAGGGATGCGAGGGTCTATGGTCATACGACTACGGCCATGCATGAAAATGAAGTACA
>MEHQ01002607.1:0-16874 GCA_008828725.1 Saccharina japonica | reverse complement strand
CCCTCCCCCCCCCCCCCCCCCCCCCCCGGGGGGCGCGGGGGGGGGGGGGGGGGGGTGTCGATAACTTTTTTTTTTGTGCACCCTTGGTCCTGCTCAAAATCAAACAGAACGAGGACATTCTTGCGTTTTTTTTCTCGCCTATATTTGAGATTGACAACTTTTTTTTTGTCGGTCGTAGTTTTCGCGACGCGTCTCACGAAAACGTTCTTGACTGTAGTTACTTTGACAACGTGCACGCATGCGTGCATCGCGTTGTTGTGCACTGTGCGCGCCCCGCGAGACGCTCAGGCGCTGCTGCCCCCACTATCAATGTCGCTCAATATTGTCTCGGTGCGCACCGCACGATTGGTTCCATGACGCTGCTGTGACCGTGTTTGTGGCCGCCGCCCGTCTAAGATCAGGTACCTTTCATCTTGCCGCGTACGTCTTTTTCACTTGACATTTCGAAGGGTACCTTTTCAAAGCCAAGACTCCCGATGCGAGTCAAAATCACCCCTAAAGCCAAATAATACTCAAACCCTGGAGATGCCTCACACCGCCTTCATCCCCTCCCAACAACTCCCGCCCGCAGGGGCCGTTCGCTGGGCACGTGATAACGTTTCGCGGTACGGAGGCGATCAGAATGACCTCGTCCTGGTCGGGCACAGCGCGGGCGCCCATCTCGCCGCGCTTTGTCTCGCGGACCCCCGCTGGCTAGAAGAAGTGGGCATTGTCGCCTCGCCTCCTCCAACAGCCTCTACCGCCGCCACCGCCACCGCCACCACTGTTGCCGCCACCTCGTCATCGGCTACCGCCGCTGCCACGGCCACGCGAGGGTCGCCGTCGTTGCCATCGAGACAAGAGCGAGGCCCGCCGCCGTCGGCATCGACCTTGTCGTCGTCTCTAGAAGAATCAACGACGGGCGGCTCGGCCCAGGCTAACGGTAGTACAGCAGGCGTATTGCGGGGGACGCAGGTACCGCCGCAGCCGCCCCTGCGAAGTTTGACTGTCTCCGGTTTCGTCGGGATCAGCGGGGTGTATGACATACCCCGCATGGGCGCCAATGCTGTCGGGGGGATGTTGGCCAGGGAAGTCTTCGGGACAGACCGTCGAGCTTGGAAGTTAGCCTCCCCCGCGCACTGCGTCCGCGCCGCGGCTGCCGCCGCCGCCGCCGCCACATTCGCTGCCCGCTTGTCTGACAGTGCAGCGGCGGCGGCGGGGACGGCAACGATGCCACCAAAGAGAACCGTTGGAAGGCCTTCGGGTGACTCCATAGAGGGCGGGCGCGAGACAGAGGGTGCCGCGAATAGTGATAGGCACACTGCCTGCGACGGTGCAGGGAAAGCACCGACTCAGGCCTTTTCCGCTGACCCCCCAAGCACCACGATCGAGAAGACGAACGATGACACCACCGCGGTGTCGGCGGCGGCGGCGGCGACGGCTGCAGCAGCTGTCGGTGCGTGCCCGCTGCTGCACACCGAGACGCTGCTCATCACCGCTTCGACAGATTTCCACTTGAAGGAAGACGCTGAGGCGCTTATGGAAGCGCTGAGCGACGCCCGCCGGGCGGTCGATGGCCTATCCGTAGAGCTCTCAGAAAAAATGTTAGTTGGCGCGGGGGGTCAAAGCAGCAGAACGGATTTGACCAATGTTGGTATGCTTCCAGCTGGCAGAGAAGGGGGGGAGGTCGGCGTGGAATCGCGGTGCCGGGGAGGAGACGAAGCCAGACATGGCAGCGTCCGGCATGTCTGCCTTGACGGTGAAGACCACTTCTCGACAATGCTTTCGTTCGGGGAGCCGGGCAAAGAGGCTTCTGATACGGTGCTGGAATTTATTCTCGGCCTTCCACCACCTTCGGCGTAGACGTTTTGGTGTTCTTGGTGTTCGCTTTCGCTGTTCCTGCGTTTTTGCGCGATATCCCAAGATGTCTGTGGGTTAACGCTGGTAATCCTTAGCTGGCATTGGTTTGGAATGGTTGGAAAGAGCAGAAATCATGTAGTAGACTAGAGCTCCATATTTGTAGAGGGGGATTAAGCCAGTTTTTTCCCGTTTTTTTTTCAATGGCGAACTATTTATGGTCGAAATAATGGCTTGGTTGACCCGTAACGTCATCCACGCTCTTAACATAATTTCTGCAGTTTTGCAGTTCACTTTCATACTAATTTAGACAAACAGTTGAGTAAGAAGCTCGGAAAGTTATCCTTGGATGATGTGCCTGAATTTGCTGTGTTCCGAAGCTGATTTCAAACTCCTCTTCTAGTTTGCGAAAGCGTTCATCTAGAAATACTTGAGTCGCGATACAGATTGCTTTCGAATTGGTCGCGCTTGTTAAAAGCATTGCCGTTGAGCGTTTCCCCGCGGGCTACTCGCGGTGTACACGACCGTCGCGGGGGGCACGACGGATCGTGTTTTGATCGTCCATGTTTCAGTGAGCGCGGTACGGAGCGGGCTTCCATTGTCGGTGGCAGCTCTTTATTCGTATCTAGCTGGCACGTGATAGTAGCATTGTCTATACTGGTACGTGACAGCCGCGTAAACTACCGGTATATGGTAACCGCATGCGTCTTGTATATACCTTGCAAGCGGCGGCTTACCACGCGAAACCGCAAGACTCGCGCTTTCTCTGGCCGGCAAAAAACGCACGGGAATTGCGCCAAACGTACCTTGATCGCCATGTTCGGTTGAGAGCATAAGGTGGGCTATGTACTCCCTTTGAAAGCTTGGGCGGGGGGGGGGGGGTCTTTTGGGGGCTGGAGGTGGAGGAGCTATGTTAGACACTTCTAACTAGTTTCATTTCCCGACACGATTGCTTTCTCTGGTCACATCTGCCCTTAAGACCAACCGATAATGGCAGCAATTTTACAACTAGAAAATTGAGAAGTGTTGCCGTCGGTGGACTCTTCAGACACGGTGTACGTAGATAGACCACAGCAAGGGAAAAGGTGCCGGCTTTCGGAATGGTGAAGTAAATTTCCCATTTAATGAAATAAAACAAAGGTCGAGACATACAGTTAAAAATAAAGTATTTGAGCGATGCCGGGAGTCCCGCCCATCTCAGAAGCACTTTTTGAAGTAGAAATCGTTTGCCGCACTTTTCTATGTCCGCGCGTTTGCATAATCTGTGGTGCGGCACGCTCGAAACACACAGAAAAAGCACGATGCTTCATATCGTTGCACTCTATGTGCTACAGTAGTAGAAGCAAGGTGGCAATGCGTCTCACAAACTGTCTCCGGTTTTACTATTTTACTATTCCGGTCACCCTAACCCCAACCCTAAATAAACGAAACGGCAAACTTGGTGACCAAACTAGTCGTCGTGCAATTCAGGCAATCTAGCGTAAACACATATCGGTAGCATACACCCTGCGCCAGAACCAACTTAGAGAGCAACATATAAATATCCAAGGTTGGTTCATCAGCCGAGGCGTACGCCTGACAAGGGGGTTTCAGTCGACCATACACCCCTCTCACAACACCCCCAGCACGGAGCCAAAGAAATTCGAGGGCTCTAACACCCACCGCCGAATATAATCCCGTTTCGATCATTTCGTTTTTTGGGCTTCCTACGTACAACGGCACCTCCCACAAAAACGGACTGTGCAAACTTAGCCTTTGCTGACGCGAAGCGTAATTTCTCTACAGTACGTATGTACATATGTTTCAATTGTTTCAGCCCGAGAAAGTGCCAACTTGTCAACATGTGGCATACACGCGCCTCATCAGGCCATCAAGCCAGCTTTTCGGCGGCGTGAAACACTCCGTCAACGAGGAAGGGCTGGACGTCGATAAAAACGCCTACCAAGGCGAAACGCCCCCCGTCCAACTCGCTAAACCGCCGCAGCGACGCCTGGCCGAAGTGGTTGCCCCACACGAACAGGTGCTCCACGGATGCGTTGCACTCCATGCCTTGCGCCAGGGCATCCAAGCCCGAGTCGTGTATGTCGTTACTGTGTAAATCCAGCCTGCGCGATGTTCGTTCGTTGGATGGGGTTGAGCGGTGCCGTCGAAACGTGCATGGATTGTGACACCATGCGTGTGCGTATGTTATGTCATTCGCATATTATACACGCGTGCATACTATACATTCAGGGCCTGCCCTAAGCATGTACATCGCCAGCAGGTTATGAGCCTCGGTCAATTACCATGGCAGTCGGCCACATACATCGCCACCATAAGCAGGCCACACTTACTCGAACCCCTCAGTCACGCCGGCAAGCTACGCTCGTATCGATCGGCAAGACAACACTTGTGTTGTTCGGAACACAAGATATTGGGTTCCATGTATGCTGTAGTAGACCTCAACAGCACCCCTGTATATTGCACCGCAATGCCCATCTGCGCCGCCGGTAGAACGCCGCGCAAACACCTCGCAAACCCCAGACCCTCGGGCAGAGAGTCAAACCTATCCCACCGCATAAAAACCACCACCCCCAAGAGTAGTCAGCTGGAAATATGTACGGTGTCCAAAACTCACGTGGTTAGCGTCTGGCTGTGCAGCAATACGACTTTGAAGGCCCTAGCCCCTTCGTCTCCTATCAGGTTGGCTCTAAGGCCCAGGTTCACCAAAGACGAGTTCCCGACCAGGAGGTTGGCGAGGGCTTGCCCCCCCGTGATGCCTATGCGGTTCCGCGAAAGATCGAGTGATCGCATCGTCGGGTGTCCGGCGAGGGCACCTCGCAACACGTGCGCCCCCTCGTCTCCTATCCGGGAAGAGGATAAGTCGAGCGTCCTCAGCACACATTGCGGCGTCTCGAGCGCACGCGACACGTAGCACGCGACAACCTCCTATATTTGAACGGCGGCGTTATAAATAGGGTGGGGTGGGGTGGGGTGGGGGTGCTGAAAACGTTGCGGTCAAAGCAATGTTCGTGTTCACGGCTGTATTGCACCTATAACTGGTGTAGAGGCGTCAGTCTTACCGCCCCATTATGTTGATAAGGATTAAACGCCACGAGATTACGAGGACACAGGCAGCACGCAGCTCTACCGAGGTGTGTACAGGTGAAAACAAAATGACGGCGCGGGATAGGGTGGTAAATGTCACTATAGATGATTCAGCAACGTCTTTACTCTGTCCCATTAGAGATGCAGGGAGGAAAAAGGACACAGATGGTGACATTACATACATACATAGTGAATCGCCATCTGATGACAGGATTTTTCCAAATTCGTAGCTAAAGGCCTCTGCGCCGCAACCTAAAAACGACACAAACAAGAACACCTATTACGTGATTGCGGTAATCCCGATACAGCCGAGATTGCAGAGGGTTCCCAACAAATGCATTGGCGTCGCAGCGTCGCGCTGCCTGAGGCAATCTCGCCCCGTCGCAAAAAATACCTCGCGAGAACGAAGCAGCTGAGACCCAATGCTCAGCTCCATGATCGTGCTGTTCCCTTTTCGCAGGGCCGCTAGCACAGCGGTAAATCCCACTTCGGTCATGTCGGTATTGCTTACGACCAGCCGTTCGAGGGTGGAATTGTCACCCAGCATCTGCGGGGCGGAGCAACGGCGAGCAAGGTGTCGTTGGCGGAGGCGAACGAGCCGAGCGCCGTGTACCCATCAACGGTCTCACAGTAAATATTGAAGCCTGTACGGTGACCACGGGCTAGATTGTGGCGATGAGTTAATGTGAGGACAACACCAGTAGTAGTAGTAGTAGTAGTAGTAGTAGTAGTAGTAGTAGTAGTAGTAGCAGTAGTAGTAGTAGTAGTAGTAGTAGTCGTAGTAATAGTAGTAGTCGTCGTAGTAGTAGTCGTAGTAGTCGTAGTGGTAGTCGTGCTCACGCCTGTTCGACGTAGCCGTACGTAGCCGCACCGCTACCAGCGATGATTGCGCAATAACTTTCGTAAGTACCACAGGCGTTAGACGTCGATAAAACTACGCTGCGGTAAGCCCCGCACGCAACCGAAACGGAAATTGTATGGAAGTTGTAGGCTCCTTTTGGTTAGGGATTCATCGGCGTGAAGACGTTTGCCTCCAACGCCGGAACTTGGAAAGGATAGTTTCCACTTGCCAACAAAGCATGAGCAAACAGATAAACAAGGCAATATTGTCGAAAGCGACACAGATCATAGCGACCAATACTAATATCATCAGGTATAAAGGGGAATATGGGTGGGTGAAATGTAGTCATTAATGCTTTGAGTTACAGAATCAATTAATTCATGTGTTTCAAGAGGAGACGATATATAATACCAGAGTAGCTCAGTCGGTAGAGCGCAAAAAAATAATTTTAGCAAAAGGAAAAACAAGACAATATCGTCAAAAGAGATAGATAACAGCGACCAATACAACTTTCATCAGGTATAAAGAGGGATATGGGTGGGTGAAATTTAATAGGTAATGCCTTGAGTTATAAAGTGAATCAATTCATGTGGTTTATGAGAAGACGATGTATAATACCAGAGTAGCTCAGTCGGTAGAGCGCAAGACTTAGTGTGGGCGTTCGAGAATCTCCGCCTGGAACGGCGATTTGAGCTACATCATTTTTGCTTCGGTACTTCTTACTTTGCTTGCTTGCTTATGATACGAAGTTTTGTTTTTCCTCGGCTGGCTGTGGTTCCGACGCACACAGACAGGTGGGTAAAAGTGTTGTCTCCTGGCATCTTTGCTGCTGCTTGCTGTTTGCTGCTGAAAAAAATGCTGCGTAGTGAGTTGAGGACTTTGCACTGCTGCTGATAGCCCACGCCGATACTTGTGGTCGAGGGTTCGAGCCCCTCCTTTGGTGGTGACCTTTGTTGAATACCTGGTAATAAGAAAGTGGTTCATGAAATATTTCTAGCCGGCCGTATTGGTGATACCTGCATGGGGAATCTCTACGGGGACCTCTGGATACATACAGGTTGGACAAGACCTGTCACCCACATCGCCCCCCAATGTTTGAACGCCTCATACTGAAGAACCCAGTACGGCTTTCGATCATTTTTGGATAATGACTGGCTACAATTTCGCTACCAATCCAAAGTGATTGTACGGCGCATTCTCTCAGAAATGAGATGCGCGAGAATCGTCCGGTTGAGTTTGAGCGAGGTATCGTAGCTCCTACAGTAGTACTCATCTAGCTGGCGATATATGGTTCCGTCGCTACCAGCGTATACTAAGCTTGGGTGAGTGGAATGAATTAAGTAATGACTTGAGCTATTAAGGGTGTGAATACAACTATGAGAGGGGTCGCGTCACCTTACGCCAAGGGTAGGATTGGAAAGACGGTGGGGAGAACGAAGGGTTCCATCCACGCAATTGACAGAGCGGTTACTCGAACACCTCTCGTCATCCACCGTAGAGTATATGTACAACGGTTGATATTACGCAGCACCTTGGGTCAATCAGAGACGGAGAACAACAATGCGGTATTTTCTACAATCACAGCCAGAAGAAGCGCAACATGGGGGGATTGTAAAGGTGAACGTATATCATAGGAAGGGAAGGAGCCAAAACGAGTTCGGTGACCGGTCGAGCGGGGGCTGACCTGGGCGATGTGTGACCCCCCTTCGCTCCCCAAAGCATTCGAGCTTAGGTCTAGCGACGTGAGCGTAGTGTTCTTGCTCAAGCGTTCTGCGATGACCTGAACAGCGTAGCGTGAGGTAGAGACCGGTACGAATGAGTAACTTCAGCACACAGCATCTATCGGTGGAGCCTGTGACGACGACGTGACAGTGTCGACTCTCGTTGTTTCCTAGAGAGAAAGATATTTTGGGGAAAGGCCTGGTAAAAAGGTGGAGGAAGGAAGACCAGCTACCTTGCAGTATTTACCAGGGCTCTTCACGGGTCATGACCTGACCCACGGGTTGTGACAGGAATTTCGAAATCTCACGGGTCGGGTCGGGTCGGGTCGGGTCGGGTCGGGTCGGGTCGGGTCGGGTCGGGTCGGGTCGGGTCGGGTCGGGTCGGGTCGGGTCGGGTCGGGTCGGGTCGGGTCGGGTCGGGTCGGGTCGGGTCGGGTCGGGTCGGGTCGGGTCGGGTCGGGTCGGGTCGGGTCGGGTCGGGTCGGGTCGGGTCGGGTCGGGTCGGGTCGGGTCGGGTCGGGTCGGGTCGGGTCGGGTCGGGTCGGGTCGGGTCGGGTCGGGTCGGGTCGGGTCGGGGACCCGACCCGACCCGTGAGATTTCGAAATTCCTGTCACAACCCGTGGGTCAGGTCATGACCCGTGAAGAGCCCTGGTAAATACTGCAAGGTAGCTGGTCTTCCTTCCTCCACCTTTTTACCAGGCCTTTCCCCAAAATATCTTTCTCTCTAGGAAACAACGAGAGTCGACACTGTCACGTCGTCGTCACAGGCTCCACCGATAGATGCTGTGTGCTGAAGTTACTCATTCGTACCGGTCTCTACCTCACGCTACGCTGTTCAGGTCATCGCAGAACGCTTGAGCAAGAACACTACGCTCACGTCGCTAGACCTAAGCTCGAATGCTTTGGGGAGCGAAGGGGGGTCACACATCGCCCAGGTCAGCCCCCGCTCGACCGGTCACCGAACTCGTTTTGGCTCCTTCCCTTCCTATGATATACGTTCACCTTTACAATCCCCCCATGTTGCGCTTCTTCTGGCTGTGATTGTAGAAAATACCGCATTGTTGTTCTCCGTCTCTGATTGACCCAAGGTGCTGCGTAATATCAACCGTTGTACATATACTCTACGGTGGATGACGAGAGGTGTTCGAGTAACCGCTCTGTCAATTGCGTGGATGGAACCCTTCGTTCTCCCCACCGTCTTTCCAATCCTACCCTTGGCGTAAGGTGACGCGACCCCTCTCATAGTTGTATTCACACCCTTAATAGCTCAAGTCATTACTTAATTCATTCCACTCACCCAAGCTTAGTATACGCTGGTAGCGACGGAACCATATATCGCCAGCTAGATGAGTACTACTGTAGGAGCTACGATACCTCGCTCAAACTCAACCGGACGATTCTCGCGCATCTCATTTCTGAGAGAATGCGCCGTACAATCACTTTGGATTGGTAGCGAAATTGTAGCCAGTCATTATCCAAAAATGATCGAAAGCCGTACTGGGTTCTTCAGTATGAGGCGTTCAAACATTGGGGGGCGATGTGGGTGACAGGTCTTGTCCAACCTGTATGTATCCAGAGGTCCCCGTAGAGATTCCCCATGCAGGTATCACCAATACGGCCGGCTAGAAATATTTCATGAACCACTTTCTTATTACCAGGTATTCAACAAAGGTCACCACCAAAGGAGGGGCTCGAACCCTCGACCACAAGTATCGGCGTGGGCTATCAGCAGCAGTGCAAAGTCCTCAACTCACTACGCAGCATTTTTTTCAGCAGCAAACAGCAAGCAGCAGCAAAGATGCCAGGAGACAACACTTTTACCCACCTGTCTGTGTGCGTCGGAACCACAGCCAGCCGAGGAAAAACAAAACTTCGTATCATAAGCAAGCAAGCAAAGTAAGAAGTACCGAAGCAAAAATGATGTAGCTCAAATCGCCGTTCCAGGCGGAGATTCTCGAACGCCCACACTAAGTCTTGCGCTCTACCGACTGAGCTACTCTGGTATTATACATCGTCTTCTCATAAACCACATGAATTGATTCACTTTATAACTCAAGGCATTACCTATTAAATTTCACCCACCCATATCCCTCTTTATACCTGATGAAAGTTGTATTGGTCGCTGTTATCTATCTCTTTTGACGATATTGTCTTGTTTTTCCTTTTGCTAAAATTATTTTTTTGCGCTCTACCGACTGAGCTACTCTGGTATTATATATCGTCTCCTCTTGAAACACATGAATTAATTGATTCTGTAACTCAAAGCATTAATGACTACATTTCACCCACCCATATTCCCCTTTATACCTGATGATATTAGTATTGGTCGCTATGATCTGTGTCGCTTTCGACAATATTGCCTTGTTTATCTGTTTGCTCATGCTTTGTTGGCAAGTGGAAACTATCCTTTCCAAGTTCCGGCGTTGGAGGCAAACGTCTTCACGCCGATGAATCCCTAACCAAAAGGAGCCTACAACTTCCATACAATTTCCGTTTCGGTTGCGTGCGGGGCTTACCGCAGCGTAGTTTTATCGACGTCTAACGCCTGTGGTACTTACGAAAGTTATTGCGCAATCATCGCTGGTAGCGGTGCGGCTACGTACGGCTACGTCGAACAGGCGTGAGCACGACTACCACTACGACTACTACGACTACTACTACGACGACTACTACTATTACTACGACTACTACTACTACTACTACTACTACTGCTACTACTACTACTACTACTACTACTACTGCTACTACTACTACTACTACTGGTGTTGTCCTCACATTAACTCATCGCCACAATCTAGCCCGTGGTCACCGTACAGGCTTCAATATTTACTGTGAGACCGTTGATGGGTACACGGCGCTCGGCTCGTTCGCCTCCGCCAACGACACCTTGCTCGCCGTTGCTCCGCCCCGCAGATGCTGGGTGACAATTCCACCCTCGAACGGCTGGTCGTAAGCAATACCGACATGACCGAAGTGGGATTTACCGCTGTGCTAGCGGCCCTGCGAAAAGGGAACAGCACGATCATGGAGCTGAGCATTGGGTCTCAGCTGCTTCGTTCTCGCGAGGTATTTTTTGCGACGGGGCGAGATTGCCTCAGGCAGCGCGACGCTGCGACGCCAATGCATTTGTTGGGAACCCTCTGCAATCTCGGCTGTATCGGGATTACCGCAATCACGTAATAGGTGTTCTTGTTTGTGTCGTTTTTAGGTTGCGGCGCAGAGGCCTTTAGCTACGAATTTGGAAAAATCCTGTCATCAGATGGCGATTCACTATGTATGTATGTAATGTCACCATCTGTGTCCTTTTTCCTCCCTGCATCTCTAATGGGACAGAGTAAAGACGTTGCTGAATTAGTACTCATCTAGCTGGCGATATATGGTTCCGTCGCTACCAGCGTATACTAAGCTTGGGTGAGTGGAATGAATTAAGTAATGACTTGAGCTATTAAGGGTGTGAATACAACTATGAGAGGGGTCGCGTCACCTTACGCCAAGGGTAGGATTGGAAAGACGGTGGGGAGAACGAAGGGTTCCATCCACGCAATTGACAGAGCGGTTACTCGAACACCTCTCGTCATCCACCGTAGAGTATATGTACAACGGTTGATATTACGCAGCACCTTGGGTCAATCAGAGACGGAGAACAACAATGCGGTATTTTCTACAATCACAGCCAGAAGAAGCGCAACATGGGGGGATTGTAAAGGTGAACGTATATCATAGGAAGGGAAGGAGCCAAAACGAGTTCGGTGACCGGTCGAGCGGGGGCTGACCTGGGCGATGTGTGACCCCCCTTCGCTCCCCAAAGCATTCGAGCTTAGGTCTAGCGACGTGAGCGTAGTGTTCTTGCTCAAGCGTTCTGCGATGACCTGAACAGCGTAGCGTGAGGTAGAGACCGGTACGAATGAGTAACTTCAGCACACAGCATCTATCGGTGGAGCCTGTGACGACGACGTGACAGTGTCGACTCTCGTTGTTTCCTAGAGAGAAAGATATTTTGGGGAAAGGCCTGGTAAAAAGGTGGAGGAAGGAAGACCAGCTACCTTGCAGTATTTACCAGGGCTCTTCACGGGTCATGACCTGACCCACGGGTTGTGACAGGAATTTCGAAATCTCACGGGTCGGGTCGGGTCGGGTCGGGTCGGGTCGGGTCGGGTCGGGTCGGGTCGGATCGGGTCGGGTCGGGTCGGGTCGGGAGGTTTCCAAACTCTCGCGGATCGGGTCGGGCCACCCTTACTCGACCCGACTCGACCTGACCCGCGAGGTTTGACCTGACCCTTGCACACCCCTGGTATTTACAGCAGCGTTTTGTCATGTTTGTATCTTGCTTCCTATTGCGGTGTACAGTACTTGATGAAGCGTTAACGAAACAGCTGGAAAAGCAAAAACAAAAACTGCAGACATCTCTGCCAACAACCTTTGTGAACGAAAAACGGCGGCCACATTATTCTAAGCGAACTCATCAAAGATGGAAGCGCACTACGTACAGCAATTAAAACTGCAAGCGCCAAACGCGCCGCTAGCAGCGAGCAAACCTGGCATCCTGCAGACTCGATGCTATTTCCTCGGAGGTTTAACGACGCGAGGGCGCAGCGGTAAGCAGGAGGCTTGTCTTCGAGCAATCGCGCTAGCGCCCTTGCCCCAGCGTCCCCGATGTCATTACTCGCCAAAGACAGGTTTCGCACGGCGAGGCCGATAGATATAAGCGCGGTGACTACTTCCTGCATGCATGGGAAGATATCGATAGCAGGGGAGGTAAGTCGTCAGCGTACGAGTCTCATACGTATTGCACTGCAGTGCAGTGCGACCTATTGGTTTGTGTGGTGCTCCTCTGTACGTAACATGCATGGTTGCACAGCTTGCCATTTTTACGTCGAGAGTGCGTAGAGTAATACGAGTGTGGTACTGCTGTTGTTGTTGACGAGAAACAGCACCGACACGCCCACACTGCATATATATATATATATATGCATGCGGCTTAGCCCGTCAAGCGTAGGGTACCCAAGCCACCCGCTGTCTTTCTCGGCACCGACCGACAGTATCACAAGTATTGCCCACCGATATATCGCACGTACGTACTGCTCCACCGCTTGCTACCAGCGTATAAATACCCTGCACACACAGAACAGATCATCGCCTTCCACTTCATGACCTAGATTTTCAGGGCACATATATTCCTGATCTACTGTACTGTAGTATATTACCGTAGGATCTATTAATAGCTCATGTTGCAGGGTGGGGGCATGATGATCTGGGGCATGTTTCCTGAGTTGGATCTGTTCTGTATAGATCCTGCACAGCAACTCACAACAGCAGGTTAGGATCTAGATGATCTGTAGGTGATCTATCTGCAGATGATCTACATGCACATGATCTGTCGGACGTTTGAAAAACGGGGCTATTTTCGTATCATGATTGACACTTCGTCCATGAGGAATACGTACGTACAGCAGTAGTAGTAGTAGGACGACACCGCCATCGAACGAGGAAGCAGTAAAGCACCGCACACCCTAACGCGCACCTACCTCTACTTCTTCGTCCGTAACGCGCAGTCCATCCAGACGGATGCCGTCCAAGCGGGTTTCCCCGACGGCCAGCGCCTTGTTGGTGACCTCCAACAGCTGCGCTAGCGCAGCACTGCGCTTCGAGCCGACGTTTAGCGCCGTCGCGAACATCTCCAAAGCTTTGTCATCGTGACATTGCTGCTGTGGGCGCATGTCATCGTGATCGTCAAGGCCCATGTTGGTGTCCAGAGGTCATACGACCGGGACGCGAAAAAGCGGCGGGGTGGAAGACGGATCTCCGTGCAGGTAGGCACAGCGATTGCGCGACTGGGTGTAGATGTGCAGGTAGTCCGGGCGTCCTGTGTGCTCGTACTCTGCTCTCGTTGTGCTCTGTGCTCTGTGTAGGGGAGACCGTCGATATTTCGGTTTCGTCGCCAGGTGAATGTTGACGATTTTGACTGTGTTTTAGAGTACCTGGTACTCTTGAATTTTGAAAGTTGAATGTTGCCAACTGGTGTCGAAAGGGCACCATTTCCCCCGCTCTTTTCTGCTGCTGCTGCTGCTGCTGCTGCTGCTGCTTGCTGCTTGCCGCTGAAAAAAAATGCTGCGTTGCGAGTTGCGCACTTTGCACTGCTGCTGATAGCCCACGCCGATACTGCTGCTGCTGCTGCTGCTGGTGGTGTACTTCGTCTGCACAACCAGCACAGAGCACAGCTCCGTTGCCCTGGGCTTCTCGGGCATGGCCGACGGCGGCTTACCGATAGCGCTGTCGAGTGGGGCAGCGCCGCCATGGGTAGCAGCAGCAACAGCTGTGAGTGAAGAAAGGCCTCAAAATCCCATCATTGAGAACAAAGCGGCCTCATCACTACCACCAGCACAGCAGGCAACGCACCTGATGCCGCCTGCTGTCTCATCGCCGTACACACAGGCTTGCACCATCCCTCATCTGGGGCGGATCTCCCCCTTCGCCAGCAGCACCCAGGCCGCCGCTGCTGCCGTGGCGCAGCAGGCAGCAGACGCAGCTCACGCGGCTGCTGGGTCGGGGACTGACAGTCCTGTTGCGACTCTCGCGCATCATGGGAGACAGCAGCAGCAGCAGCAGCAGCAGGGAGGGGGGGGCAGCAGCAGCAGCAGCAGCAGTCCATCTGTTGTAGTGACGTCGGTGCGGCTGGCACCAGTTGGTGGGGGGGTCCTTGGGCAGACGAACATATCGGGCGATGTCGGTGCCGCAGTGCACCATCAACACTTATCTGTCCCTGGCACAGCCTCAACGACAGCAGCAGGAGGAGTAGGAGCAGGAGGAGCAGGAGCAGGAGGAGCAGAAGCAGCAGCAATCGCTGCTACCTCAGCAACAGCAGCAACAGAAGGAGGAGGAGGATCAGGAGGAATAGGGGGAGGAGGCAGCCCAGGAGAGAGAGCAGAAGGGCCTTCCTTGGCCGAGCTTAGGTCCGCGGCCCAGGTGGAGCGGAAAGATAGGATACACTTAGAGGTGGCGAAGCAGCAGGGGGTGCTTCACGGCCTGAGGGAGCAGCACGCCGGGAAGAGAGGGCGCTACAAGTGAGTCGGCTTCTCTCGAAAAAAACGAGGCGAACGATGTCTGTAGACAAATGTCGATACCATCACGTACGTACTCGGTACGTACTCGCAGAGAGTACGTACGTAAGACGTCCCAGGTATTTATACGCATGTACGAGTAGTTTACACCTCATATTATAAGAAACTCTGTCGACGCCTGTCGTTTACCTGGTATGCTTGTTAAGAAACGTTGTCGCTATGCTTGTAAGAAACAGAAACCATACCGTACGAGTACGTACAGCAGTGGGGGTCCTCAATAAGGCGGTCTGAATAAGGCGGTATCCCGATATAAGGCGGTCGAAGTCGCTTGGCGTGACTGGGGAACTGGGGAATAGCCCTCGAAACCTGAAATGAATAAGGCGGCTTCCCTCTATACGGCGGTCATATTGCTCTGGCACACCACCGCCTTACTGGAGGACCCCTGCTGTACGTCCAGGAGTACTTGTACGAGTAGTTCAGTGTTTCTTATTTACGTAGAGAAAATGGGTGAGTTCTACGCTAACTTTAGTATGACCACTCCCGATTTTGTTGTTGTCCTGGAAATCTCAGCCCGCCTTTCCTATTGCTCGTTTTCTTATGACACTATAATACAAGTGCGTACATATAATACGAGCGAGTACATATTAACAGTCGTTTTCGTATTACAAGTAAGTATGTACCTGGTACATTTTATGTAATACCAGGTATGTTGTACAGATAGTAAATACGTATTATACCAGGTATGATATAATACCAGTTACCAGTACGACGTACATGTGCCGTGCACATGTGCACTGAACTACTTTTATGTACCGTGCACATGTGCAATGACGTATCATAATTACGCAATTTTGGTGTCGTACGTGTTGCTTGCTGTACAGAAACTTAACTGACTCTAATTCCAAGTCTGACTTTAATTCCAAGTGTTTTGTCCCCACAAAGAGACTGCAACCCCTTAAGGGACACGTGCTACGGCGTTATAGAGAGGTGCACTCTTTTTCTTTTTTTTCTTGAGGTTGTGTTTTTCACTTGATTATAGTATAGGAAATACATACATACTCCCACCCAAAAACTGATCGCTGTTATAAAAATCGGTGCGCAACCCGATGAAAACTGTTTACGGAGGACCATAGTAAATAGGACCAAATATTGCAAAGGTATGTTCGGTAGGGTACGTACCGAACTGTACCGGGGGTATTTCCTCGGTAAATACCGGTACCCGACACTTCGGTAAGTTCGGTATTTTTTCAATACCGGTACCCGACACTTCGGTAAGTTCGGTATTTTTCCAATACCGGTACCCGACACTTCGGTAAGTTCGGTACGCATACCCGAACATACCCCGGGTACCGGTATACCCTCGACCACAATACCGGCGGTGATCGGTGCGGCCTCGATACCGGGGAATCGGGTATGTATGCAATACGGACACACATTATGACATTATACAAGGTACCTGGTATTTATTTGTGGCAGCAGCAGCAGTCTTCTCTACATTATTCATGTATCCACCTGGTCCTTCGCTCTGGAGTGACACAACGCACTCATCTCACACCCACCATGAACGGCTGCAGACACAACATAACAATCGCTGAGAGTATACAGCGAAAGGATAGATGACATTATCACCAAGTCGCGCCGGTGGGGTTCGAGGCGCCGCCGAGGCGGTGCTATGGCACGCTCTGCGCAGCCTCGTGTAGTGGGAGAAGCTCCGACTGCTCACCTGAGAAAGTACTCGTATCATGCATCCTATTTACTATTTACGGACTTCAACGCGACATCTCGAATCCATCGCTGCTCTAATTGTATTAAAACAGTGATGTATCAGCAGCAGCTGCAGCAGCACTACGCGAGGTGGCCGATGATCTAAACTGTATGCCGAGCTTCGACGTTGGGAGATTGGGGTATAGAACGGGCTTCAAGCGTAGCACTCGATGGCAGTGGCACGCGTGAACTGCATCAAATATACAGTAGAGCTCACAGCAGCAGCGCATTGCCCAAGTTGGAGCTGCTGCTTCTGCCCCTCTGCTGCTGTGTTCTGTTGTTGCTCTTGCTGGGGCTGGTGCTGCTGCTAACCGTGCTTCCGATTGCTACGTGGTTGGGATGGCGGCGGCAGCATTGCCATTTTCTCCGTCATTGGTGCCGTCATCTGTTTGCTGTTGCTACAAGTACACATTTATTTAGGGTATGTTCGGTATCAAGGGTACGTACCGCAGTATACCGGGGGTATTTCCTCGGTAAATACCGGTACCTGACACTTGGTAAGTTCGGTATTTTTCCAATACCGGTACCCGACACTTCGGTAAGTTCGGTATTTTTCCAATACCGGT
>MEHQ01002740.1:0-34383 GCA_008828725.1 Saccharina japonica | reverse complement strand
AGTCAAAACGGCTTCGTAAATGGGTAGATACGCCAAACAATATTTTATCACCGGGGATGCCGGTATAGCGACCTACGAGTACGTAAAAAACTACAATCAGTCCGATGTTGTCACAACCTTGAAGGGAGAGCATGCAGTAGTAGAGCAGTCAGTTCAGTGCCAGCAGCTATTAATTAGAATATCACCATGCTGCGGGTTGTTCCTTACAGATCCTTACAGCACAGCTGCTTGCATTACAGCATTACAGCAGTAGTAATGGTGGGGGACACACCCTACTATATACTATATATACTATATATACGCCTACACACCCTACCTCGGCAGCTACTGACTGCTACTGACTGCTACAGCTGTACGATATTATACGTATAATGACACGGTCTACTTTGGGAGTCCGAGATGATGAACGTACGTACGTACTTTTTTTGTTCTCATCCCATTCATTATCTTCGCCCTCCTGTTATCTCTCCTTCCTATATATTTATAGTCGTAACCCAGATCCGGGGTCACAAAGTAGGCTCTTCTCCCTCCTCCCCCACTACGGTTCTTGCCTTGCATTTTTATCGCGAGAAGAATTCAGCCCTTTCTTCCCTCGTCGACTTGCATATAATTATAATTGTCCGCAATCTTTTACGAGTAATATTCTGTTGTTTTCGACATGTTGTTGTATATAGCCGGTCGCCCCGGTGGTCTAGCAGGTAAGCACGAAGAATGCTACTACTGTTGAAGTCAGGGGTTCGAGTCTCCGTATGGAGATTTTGACTGTCAAATGACACCAACTGTCGAGAGTCGAGAGCGTCTATTTTAGCGTGGGTAGGCACAATTTGACGAGAGTCGACGAGGGAAGAAAGTGCTGAAATATTATCGCGATTAAAATGCAAGGCACGTATGTGCCTGGGGATGAGGAGGGAGGAGAAGAGCCTACCCTACTGAGTGACCTCGGATCTGAGTTACGACTGAAGAGGGAGAGAGAAAAAAAAAGGGCGAAGATATTTAATGGAATGGAGAAAAAGAAGAAAATAGGGTGACCTTGCACAAGTGGTATAATAGTAGTAGTAGTCGTAGTGGTGGCAGTATGTAGTAGCAGTTGCGGCAGTTCAACCTTTTAGCTGTAGTGCTGGTGTAGTGTACTCGTAGTATGGTATGGAATGGTATGGTGTTCGGTGGCAGTCTGCTTTTCCAACGAATGCCTTTCGCCGAACAGGCATGACGTGCTCTACTGTGTGACTGTGTGTCGCTTGATCTCTTGTGGTCTATTTCCGTCTGTGTTGATGTATGCTTATATTTCAGGGCGTGGGATGTGACGCGTGGCTTGATGCTCCTGTATACAAGTATGTTCCCGCCATGAAGACAAGCGGCAAGAGCAGCGACAAGCATAGCACGGAAGCTAAACCTCCAGCCGTGGTCACCATGGCACACGGCATCGGAGGCCAAAAGGTCAGATTTCACACACCACCTTTGGTTACGGTAAGCAGAAGTAGCACTCATTCTTCTTATTTGCCCGGTAATATGATATTAATAGCTGGTGTTTAATTTGCAACATAGAGTAGTAGATACATCATCTACACGGAAACTCTACTACTGTTAATAGTACTCGTATTTCTATTGGCTTTCAGTCTTGGCCCCGTACGTTGACCATTTGAAAGATCCCTGTACGAGTCTGATGGTCGCATGCATATACTGCGATCCTCGCGCTGTGGGAACAAGGCCAAGAACACTACCAAGTATATATCCATACGTAGTGATACTATTGCGGGGACCATAGTAAATAGGACCTACAGTACGTTACACACAAAAACCGGCATGTTTTCCTATTTTCACTATTTACTAACAATATTTGGTCCTATTTACTATGGTCCCCCGTAATATTTCGGGGGGACATGCGGTACGTAGTAATCAGAACCAATACGAGTATGGTGTTGTTGTTCTCACAATTGCTCATCGCGAAAAACAGAGAGTGTGTGTTGTCTTCACATTAACCCCGTTCTTTCTACTCAACCACATCAGTACACCCAGTGCCTGTCTTGATTCCTAATCCTAGAGAGATACAAATTCTGTGGTCACAGACTGTGAAACAGAGAAAAACCAAAACAAAATAAACGCAAATTAATGGGTAAAGCAAGTGAGATGCTAACGTACCGGGTACGAGAACACAACGACACGAGTCGAACCCAAAAATAAGAACTAAAATAGAATACAAAATGTATTCTGAAATGAAACATAATACAAATGACGCAGGGAGACAGAGGCGCTCCTGGAAGCAAAGAAAAGCACACGTGCCCGAGGGGAACAGGTAACTGCTGCACGGGCGAGGCAGCACGAAAAAGAGGAAGACACCAGCATAGAGTGTACATACATAATAGGGAGATAAACAAAACAATTGCGATCAAACATCTGGCGGAAAAAAAAAAAACGGTCAGGTAACGGGTTGACGAGGGATCATAGAACACGTGTGCAAAAATGCAGAATATATCTCCCCAAAACGGCGTGAACTACGTACTAACTCTTAATCTATTGCTTGAATTCACCTTGAACCAGCCTGTACTGCGGTAGTACTACAAGAAGTAGTAACTACTGCTGTAGTGCTTACCTGTATACTTCAACACTGTTTCTACTAATACTGCTGCTACGACTACGGGTACTGCGGCTATTGCTAGTACCCCTAATTACGAGTATTCTAGTGCAAAAACTCATAATACTCCCGTTACTGGTACTGTTAGTAGTAGCACCAGTACTACTGCTAATTCGGTCGTTTATTTCACCCGCGTCGGCCGTCTGTTTTCCGTTCCGCACGCACCCAATGCTTCCAGACTTTTCAGGACATGGCTATGGGGAAAGCTTAGGAGAGCGTTAGCTGGGCGGCGAAGCGCGAGTTTTTTGTTCGACTATCAGACGCTCGGGGGGTCCGACGGAATGCCTCTAAACCTCGTCAATCCCTGGCGGTGAGATCGGGTTTTAGATTTAGTGAAGGCTTCTCGGGCACGGGTACCTTGTACGTCAACGAGTGTGCCCAATTTTGATATGTGCTTTTCACATGTTCTACCGTGTTTTAAGTGGTTTGACTGGCGATCATGAGGTCCATTTAGTTGTTAGCAGGTGGATATGTCGAGCGATGATGGGGCATCTTGCATTCTACCCGTTCCACGTAAACGGGTACCGCTAGACACGTATTAATATCAAGCTTATCCCCTGTGTGCCACGAATATAACACGTTTGCGCCGGGATGGTACGGCTGCTGTATCTACTATTGTATACCAGGTACCAGGTATCTAGAAGCAGTAGGCTACTGCTGTTGTGGTGCAAAAACCGGCAGTAAACTATTGTGTCAGATGTGCGGTCTCACACGTTATTTGTTTTTTTAGTTCACCTCCATGGAAGCTTCCACCAACTTCCATGGGAGTAGGTTTTATTTGCATGGAAGCAATTCCAACTTCCATGGGAGTAAACCCAAGGCACATGGAATTAATTTTACTTGCATGGAATGGAAGCTTTCATCTACTCCCATGGAAGCTTCCACCAGCTTCCATGGAAGTTGTTGGGAGTTGCGTAGTATTCCCACTTGAACCTTCTCGGGCCTGATCCCACCCGGACCTGATCCCACTCGGGCCTGATCCCACCCGGACCTGATCCCACCCAGACCTGATCCCATCCCGACCTGGTCCCATTTGGTACCCATACGGTGCAGACATTATTTTAGCCCTCCGCAGGAGCCGCCGGAGCGCCACCCGCCACCCTGATTCCACCCAGACGCGTGTTTATCCTCCTCTTATTCTTGGCTGGCGAATCCATTCGCACAGCAATTCAAAACAATTCACAGCGACGCCACGGGATCACACACCACGCACGGACTGCTCGGTGTGACTTGCCGTGCAGGCGAACAACAACAAAACAGATATGTGACACGTTGAGGGCGTCTGTCTTCTGCTTCAGGATATCTTCCGGCTCGGCAATCTCGAGGTTCATTTAGGCGTTTTGGTCCTAAAGCTTTTTTCACGCCTTGGTATTTAACTTGGGCACGTACAGTAGTGTTTGACGAACAGCTTTAAATTTGACTTCGAAAATATTATGCTTGACGAACAACTTGACCTCAGACTCGGTATCCCGCATCTTTCAGTTTTTGAGCTTACTTCCATGGAAGATTCCACCAACTTCCATGGAAGTGAATTATTATCTAAAGGAAGTGAATCCAACTTCCATCGAATTTGTTTACCGGCCTCACACATTATTTAGTTTCGGAATTCACTTCCGTGGAAGCTTTCACCAACTCCCATGCAAGTAAAAATTAGTACATTCACATTATATGAAAGTATACCCGGCTTGTATGGAAGTAGATTTTCTCCGATGGAAGTTGGTGGAAGTAAATGCAACTTTCATAGAAGTGAAAACAACTTCCGTGGAAGTTGGTGGAAGCCTCCATGTTAGGTATTTTCACTGCCATGGGGTATATAAGAGCTGCACGGAAGCTGAGGGAATCTTCCACCTTAGTCTATGGAAGCCTCCACCATCCTACATAGACGCAATTTTCCTTGCATAGACGCTTCCACCAATTTACATGAAACTAGATCTACAGTAATTCCATCTACTTTCATCCCTCTCGAGCCTGATCGCACCTGGACCTGATCCCACCCAGGTCTGGTCCCATTCAGAACCCTGCTCCCACCCACAAGGTGCACAACTTACTTTAGCCCTCCACAGGAACCACCGGAGACCCAACGCCCACCTTGACCCTGATGCCACCCATATGCATGTATTGGAAGCGTCCACGACCACTACCAACAGTGGAAAGTCTCATCTACTACCATGGAAGTAAATTTACTTCTGAATGTACTTCCAGTGGAAGCACAATTTACTTCCACATTACTTTCATGGAAACAGCTTAATTCCATCGAAGTAAAAACATTACTTGCAAAATGATTCCAGGGAAAAAAATGACTTCCATGGAAATAAATGACTTATAATACTCCCATTGAAGTAAAATTTACTTCCGTGGAAGCTTCCATCGACTTCCATGAAAGGAAGTAGATATCTTGAGTGAAAGTGGGTGTCACTGAAGGTTCATGGACGAAATTCACGGAAGCTGGAGGAAGTACATGGGAGTCGGTGGAAGTTTTCGGAAGATTCAGTAATGCGTGGACGTTGATGAAAGCCCGTGTATGTTTGTGGAAGCCTCCACTTCCACCAACAGCGGAATTTTCCATGTACATTCATGGAAGCTTCCACCAACTTGCATGGGGGCAAGTGTTTGCAGTGAAATAATGTGGTGAACTTGGATACTGTTTTATAGTCGCATTGATATTTTTCTTGGATACTATTTGGCGAACAAGCTACAGTAGTACCAGACTTGAATAAAGTTTGGCGAACAAAATTAGTACCAGACTTGGATTGTTTGACGAACAATTTGATAGGAGAGTTGGGGAACGTTTGACGAACACCTTGCTATCAGACTTGGATACTGTTTGACAAACCATTTGAAATTTGACTTGGACAATGTTTGATGAACGACTTGAATTTTAACTCGGATATATTTGACGAAGACGTTACTATTTGACTTGGGTAATGTTCGGCTAACACCTTCAAATTATTCATATTTGTATATATTTTGACGAACAAGTTGCTACCAGACTTGCATAGTGGTTGACAAACACCTTGAAGTCATACCTTGACAATGTTGGACGAAACAAATGATATAAAACTCGGATACTGTCTGACGAACAACTTGATGTTAGACTGGCATACATTTCGTCGAATAAATTTATGGTAGACTTGAATATATTTTTCAGTACTAAGTACGTAGCCTTTCACGAATTAAAAAACCGGCGCAGGTTGCCTGACATATCCTTGGTACTGCTACTGGTTATATGGGGGGCTCTTGGTACGTACTGGCGGTGCTGTTGGCTTCGTAGAAGTTTCTTGATACTGGTAGCACTCCCCCGGGCCACACGGACCACCCGGGCAGGGCGTCATATCTACGGTCAACGACCAGTGGTACGAGTAGGCTGTGATAGCAGTGTTACTCATCGCTATTAATAGTAATAGCTAGCAGCCCGAAGGCGGCGTGTTTTCCGGGACGATTAGGGAGCCGTGGTGGTCGCTTATTTTGCCGTCTTGACTGTGGATAAGGTTAAACCGCTCCTGCGACCCATCTGCGGTGCGCCTGAGTGGGCGCTTTCGGTTACTCATCTGGCTTGGGTATGTCAGTGACAGGGTCCGCTTGGGTTCGTGCAAACGAGCTATGGTGTGTCTGGTCTTGACCTATACGTGAACCGCAGGACTAAGGTAGATATCACGGTGCGGCTTTCTCGTGTGGCGAGCGTGTATTATTGGATACATACCAATATCTGTTTTGTGGTTTGCATGCATGCGCCATCGGACGGGCGTCTTTCGCCCTTAACCGTGTATATTCTGCGAAAAATGCCCTTCTTCAATTCCAACTATCAATATTCACAGTGTAGCTTGTCCACGCGAGATGCCGAGTTGTTTAGGGCCCTGGCCATGTCACTTGATGCAGCATTCTCCCTCGCCCCCCCCAAATAAAAAACCAAAGATTTGCAGGCCACCTCTCTTCCTGCCTTTCTCTGTCTGTCTCTGTCTTCGTCTCCCGATGGACGGATACTTGCGCCGAGTGACACCCCTTTACAATGGGGACCGCTCCCGACCCCGATCATACCGCTGGCCCTCGAAACATGTCGCCGACCCCCCCTCCCAAACATTCCACTGAACCCTCCCCTTCAAACAAAATGACATTGACCCCCCCCGCCCCTCCTCCACCCCCAGGCTATCTTGAAGGACATGTGCGATTTTCTGGAGCAACACCTGAAGCTATGAGGTGGTGCTACAGCCGACCTCTAGCCGCGCCATTAGACTGCTTCTGGTGATGGAGTGTCGGGGCTTCGTCGTCCCAAGGGGGGTGTACGAACAGGCCGCCGATCAGCAGGCGGCTCCGTCGAGCTTATTCACTTCTAATAGGCTGACGGCACGTGATCGCTGCTGAGCTAATGTTTCCAAATGGCTGGTGGCAAGTGGTCGCGCTCGAGCTTCTACTGTTGGTTGACTGGCGGCAAAGCGCGCGGGGGTCTTCTCGGCATGCAGGCGGTGAGAGCAAGGGGCGCATATTTTTCTGGAACTGCTGTTGCTTGGCCTTGCTTTTTTGCTTGCTCTGCTTGCAATATTTTGCGCGTGTTCCTATGTATGGCTGTTTTTTTGCGTGTATGCTGTTGTGCTTGCCTACTTGTTTCCTTGCTTGCTTGCTGGCGTGCTTCCTTCCTTGCGGTCCTGTAGCAAAATGGGAGGGGCAGCTCCGGTACCGACAATGGCCGCTTCTCCCGGCACGCATACGTGACCGCCATTCCCGCCACTGCTACCGCCACCGCCGCAACCGCTGACGATGACAGGCACTGCCGCTGACCCACTCGCCCGATGGTCGACCGCTTGTTGGCCAATCGTCGACTGCAGCTCGCCGTTCACAGCCGGGAAATCGCCGATTGCAGGCGAGAGACCGCCGATTATGTCGAGAGCCGCAACGGGGGGGGGGTGCATTCATGGCATGGTCTCTCGCAGGAAAGGCATCTGATGAGCATTGCCCTCTCCCTCCATGTGTTGCCCTACCAAGTGGAGGTGTGAAGAGCGTCCCTCTTCGACCAAGCCTCCCACGGCGTCGCCACTGCCACGAACCCCTGCTACCGGTGACCCCTAAGCGGATCTGATGTGGAAGTCCCTCGACCTGGTGCTGTCAAACAGGGTGATCAAGGCCTAGCCGCCTCCTCCCATCTCCTGAGATAACCTCACCTCGACGGGAACGCGGACCGGGGCAGCAGCCGTGCCCTCGCTGGCGCGTTGTTTTTTTCAGGAGATTGGAGGTGGCCGCCTGACCTTAGTCCGTCTGTTCGCCGACACCAGGTGGAGGAAGTCTTCTCGTTGACCTCCTGTTCCCCGGCTCGGCTGCCGAGGCATTGGCCAACCTTTTTGTCTAGGCTATCCGTAGCTCTATGCGAGGGCTTGAGCAAAAGACAAGAAAACGGTGGCGGTGATGGTGGTAGAGGTGGTGATACGATAAGCCCGACCAGGAAAAAACTGGGTCCAATATCTGGCAGACGAGCTCGAGATGTTTCGAGTCACTGAGGGACCCACGAAAATGTCATATTTGTTGTTTTGAGTATATATGGTGTTGATGTAGTCGTATTAATAGTCCACGGTGGCTAAGAAAGGTGGCACGTGGTATCGGGGCGTCGTCGAGTGGGCGGGCTGTTCCGTGGCAAGGTGGCACAGGGACGAGTTGGAGAGCAGCTGGCCACGTCACGCCGCAGAGGACGACAAAAGTGACGGCAAGGGGAACGAGGGGGGGCAGCCGTACTGATACCGTTGTCGGGGAAAGCAGAAGGTAAATGGCAGATCGTGTGGCAAAGCATCGGTTCGACTAATAAATGGAAGCTGTGCTATCGCTGCCCCGAATTATACATAGTTTTCGTATTTTGGTTTTGGTTTTGTATTTTTCCTTGGGGGGGTGGGAGCGCGACAGCGGCAGCACTGGTATGGTGCTTGACACCTCTGTCGACAAAGTGGCAAGAAGATAGCCGATGGTGCGTCAAGGTGCCCGGCTCGGCTACGTATGTACCAGGGAGATCAAGATATGCTGCAATTGCTGCCTTTGCGTTTGGCCATATTTCTCTCTTTCTCTCTTTCCATCTTTCTTCTTTTTTTCTTCTCCGACTTCCTCCGGGTGTTTCTCTCTCTCCTTCGTATTGATGTTGCTTCGTTCGTTTGTGCAACAGCAGTATTAATAGTTGTTCTTCTCCATCACGTGTACCTCTTGCATTGTAGTTTCATCTTCTTGCGTCAATGTTATGTCTTGTTTCAGCATTCATTTTGGTTTATTGCACTGTTTTAGATTGGCTTTTTTTGTTGAGCTTTCGTAACCGGTAGTTTGGCATTTCATTTGGTAACCTCGATTATGTTCTTATTTTTTTGTTTTATTTTTCTCGCAACGGTCTGTGACCGCATTATTTGCACCTCTCAGTGTAGGATGAAGAACCAGGAACGACACTGGTTGTGCTGATACTGTATTGAGTAGAAAGGACGATTCATCGTCAATCTGGAGACAAAACCCACAAGTTGTATCATCCATACACGTGCATCGAAAGCAACCCACGAGGAAAGAAGAAAAAACGAAAGGGAATTATCATGCTATCCTCTCTGTTGAATCTGGTGTCTACTTAGCATCCGGGGGGGGGGGTGTAATCGGCCTACCCATACGACGTATACTACTACTTCCGGTATGTCCTTCACGAAGACCAAAATAAAACGAGCAGTGCTGCTGTTGCAGTTGTATCCCGCAGTAGATAATGTATGCCGCTTCGCGTTCAATATGAAGCACACCTGCTGCCGATGCATCTTGCCCAGGTCCCTCGCCGTCCTCCGCCGTTGTATTCCCCCGTCATGTGGCACTCTTGTGGGCATTGTAGCTCAAGTATGGCACAATCCAATCCAAGTGTTTCTTCGAGCCAACGCGATTTCGGCGGCGCTTGTTTTAGAGACCCTCTTCGAAATCGCTGTCAGGTAAATCTACGTACGAAGCGTTTCTTCGAACCAACGCGATTTCGACGGCGCTTGTTTTAGAAACCCTCTTCGAAATCGCTATCAGGTGGATCTACGTAAAGACCGCGATGATCTCCTAATGTTTCACATCGGGGCTAACACCACACATCGGCCACCGTCAACACCCAACGCACACAAATTGACGACAGTTGCGAATATCCTGCTGCGCGAGTCCCTATTAATAGCGACACCATCTATAAAACTATATCTTTATTGTGTCGGTATCGGCACTACTATTGAGGGCATCCAACCCCCCCAATAGTGCCTATATCACTATATCGGTATTATCTGCAATGCTAGTACGGTATATATTATTGCTGGTGTCCTGAATAGGGCCGGTTTTTTGGGTTGGCACATACCGACACTATTATTACTGTTGATAGCCCCTCACTTGTATTTACCTTACGACGTCACCAATACAATACATCGTGCGTATCTGGTATCTGGTACTCTTTATCTTCAACTTTCCCGAAATCTTCATTTTTGCATAAACTTTACCCTGGTACCAGGTAATTATTTAATCAATCAACGGCCGGCTGTATCTCGCGGCCCGCGGGCTCGCGGGGGACTTGAAATAAAACTTTCGCTTGTCAGTATTATTAATAGCAGTCCATCCATCGTGTCTGCGAGAGCTCTCCACGGCAATACATAAATAGCTGCAGTTCGTACTTGGACCTGGGGTTGAAACTTCTAGCTTTTACGTATTCATTTCATACGACGGCACTCGATTTTGTCCAGGGCCCAGAGATTTGCTCACACAATTGCTTTGTTTTTCTGATGAGAATGATAATTGAAAATATTAGGTTTGGGCGGAAGCAGCGAAGGTGAAGGGAGGAAGGCAGTGGTACAAGGGAGTGCTGCAGGGAGCTGAGAGGTTTATGACCTCCTGGCACAAGGAAGAAGAGGAGGCTAGCCGGAAACGAGCGACCGAGCGAGAAAAAGAGCGCAGCAACAACAAAGAGACACCAAGAACCAACGGGACGGGAGGGGTGCGGAAGAAGGGCGAATCGGCGAGGGAAGGAAACAAGCGAGAAATGGCGGACCGAGTGGCGCGATATGTGCCGGATTGACTGTCCTGGACTGTTTGTTTGTTTGTTTGTTTGTTTTGTTATTTTTCCCCCTCCCCCCCACCGCCGCACCATTGCACCACCCCCTCGGGATGACGTGTCAATGTGTTGTCTCTGCGGTCTTGTCTGTGTGAGTGTTTGCTTGTACTTTTGACTTGTCTCTTTGTCTTTGTCTTCGTCTTTTTCCCTTCGTTGCTTTTGACCTTTTGCAGTTACACTGCTCGCAGGCCGGGGGTACATCAGTCACACGGGACCATAGTTCCCTTCCCCCGTATCATGTCTGCGTTTATAATCGGGGTGGAGGACTCGATTTGTTTGCCTGACCGGTGTGAACCCGGCACGGAACACCCCGGCATTATAGGGGCACCAATATAGAATCAGGGGGCGTGTACCCCCGATTGGTGATGTTGACTTTTCCATTTTTATTTTTACCTTGACATAGCGTGTAGAGGGGAGCGGAGGGCTCCAGACTATCTGTTTTTGACTGGCTTTGATCGCTTTGCGGACCCTTCGGGTTCCACTTTTATTTCAGTATACCTTTTTTTGGTAAGTTAGTAGCCTGTGACCACGGGAATCGACCGTGTCAAGTGTTGGATTAGTACGGACAGATGGAGGTACTGGATAGAGAGACCGGCACGGTTTTTAATGTGAAGACAACAACAACAATATTGTAAGAGATGTATTTTTACTTAAAGTCACATTTTACACTGTAAAATGTCAATGTTGTCATTTGTGGCAGCCGTCGACGACGACGACAAAAAAGAAATCGGCATCGGCATCGGCAGTCTCAAGATCAAAGAAAATCGGGATTTATTGGCGAGGTACAGTACCTCGTCCCTAAATAATAATTTCCTTACGAGTATACGTACTTATTGTAGGTCATTTTTTGACTGTGTGATGAGCGAAATTCAACTCTTAAAAAACCACAAACTACTACTCGTAAAATCGATTATCATTCTCATCGGAAATGCTATTCTCAATTAGGAACATCGGCTATTTATTGACGAGATTGGGATGCCAGCCGGTTTTCATGCAGACCTTGCAGAGCTCCCCGGCTACAGGCAGTAGATCTTGAATATTTTATTCTGGATCCTGCTGGATACGTTTTTTTTCGGTGGCATATGCCAACGGGATAGCTCATACATCCCCGGACTTAAAACGCCTCAGGTTTCCTCAGATCATATTCCTGATGGAGCATTCTGCATCACACCCGGGCAAGGCCTAGAGTGACAATAGGAGGCGAGGTGAGTGCGCCCGCGAGGCAGCGGTGTGGTGGTCATCTTCGCTGGTCCACCAGCGGCTTCCGTGTGATTGATTGTGTTGCGATTTTCGACGGCGGCACACAACTTACTTCAGAAACAAGTCACGACACCCCATCGTTGCACCACCCCACTGCTGCTCCTGCTGCTGCTTGCTGTGTGTAACCAACTCCAAGAGAGCGCAGCAATGATACGCGGGACAGAGGTTGGCATAGGCCAGATGGGCAGCCCCGCTCGTCAGTGCAACGAGGGCATCGGTGACGGTCTTCAACAGGTGAGTGCCGGACTGGCGTGCAGTAGTCGCGTGTAGCGATTGCGGGATTGCCCAAACCTCGAAATCGACAGTGCGTGCGTCAAAAACTACTACCGCTGTTGTGCCTGCTGCTTGCCGGTTCGGTCGTACATATCATACGGACGGGCAGCATAGAGAAGCAAACAGACTACCAGGTATGTACGAGCACTTGTACCTTCGTTGCCAGAAGCGGATCAGGCGACTTGTTTGGCATTGTCAAACGCGAGAGACCGCTTGCCGACAGTCACTGCACAGGCCGCCGCGTGCGAGATGTATCCCCACACCCCCACGCTTTTTTAGGCCCTGATTGCGAGGATCACGACCTCGGTACGCATCTAAGCTCCGATGGTCGAGTTTGGAGATCGTTTTCAACCAAAAGTCCAACCACTGGGAAATGGTACTGGTATATACCTGGTATGTACGAGCGCGCGAGTGTGTGTGTGTGTTTCATAAATACCTCGCTTGTACGAGACACAATAGCAAAGCTTGAAAACTGAGCGCTTGTCGGACTGGCAACCGCGCGTCGTCGTGCGCTCCGTTTGTCGTTTCCTTCCTCCCCTTCCCTCCCCCCTGTTGCCAGGCTGTACCAATTGCCCTCGTCACTAACTCGCCGCCCAGGACGCAAACCGCGATGTGCGAGAGATTTCGGCGCGAGATTGCCGCTTGCCGTCAAAGAGCGGAAGACGCTGAAAGGGGCCAGCAGTTGGCTACTGTGAGTTGCCGTTTGTTTCTAGAGTACAGCACAACACGAGTAGTAGCAGGCACTTTATACGAATACCTTGATTTACTTTTTTTTTGCAGGATGCCCTTGGGGCTGCTGCTGTCACTGCTGCTGATACCGCTTCTGGTGCTGCTGCCGCTGCCGCTGCGGCTGAAATACGTTGTTTGACCAGCTTGTTAGATGGTACAACCGCGCGCGACGCACACCCTCATGTAGGCTCAGAAGCAGCGCGGCGGAAAATAACAAGCAACCCACGTTGCCTTGCCAAAGGCTGTGATGTACCAGGTACTAAACTACAGTACTGCTGTACTGTGACACAAATTGTTTGCTACGTGCGCTTCATGCGTTCTGCGCGATGTTTTATTCCAAACCCTCGTGCGTTGCACAAGGCAGAAGCAAACATGTTCCATATTCCATAAGTGAACACACTGACGCCCCGCCGAACCAAACCATGCAGCAGCGTTTACGAACTCGTGCTTCGCTGTGTCTCGGTGCGTCCGTCAAACGTCCCTGTCGCCTTAGGACCAACTTGCTTTAAGGGATGTGAGGGTTGAGGAGCTGGAGAAACAGTTGGCGGAGACGACGGAAGCGCTGACCATGTCTCAGGTTTGATTTTTTGTTTTCCTTTGGGGCAAATCACGCCGGGCATTCTTCGTGTAGCGTGTGATTGCGTGGCGTCGCTGTGACTTGCGCTTTTTGCTGTTGTATCGGTTCGCCAGGGAGGAAGCATGCGCAACGCTGATAACTTCGACACTATACTGTACCAGGAGCAGCGCTCACTGCGGCCAACGTAGTTAATGCGTGTAATCGGAGGCGTGGCGTGGGGTTAGCTTTGTGCGTATGAATTGTTTGAAGCCCTTGCCAAACCTCGTGCAGGGAGTGCAAACAGTAACAGCATGTCTGCCCACAACTTTCCCGCTATTAATAGAATGCCTTGATGCTCGAGTCTGCTGATATTCTTGGTGGCCCGTTTGTGGGTCTATGTGGTACACTCAGACCCCGATCTCTGCCGCTCTGCATTGCCGCCTCCTCGAACTAGGCTTTGAACAACGGCTTGAAGCGCCGGATGGAAAATTTGCGGAACATGGACCCGTACGCTTGGGCCGACGAGGTGCGCGAGACGGCTGTTCAGACTTACAGTATATACAAGTATCTGCCCTTGCAGCTTGACGTTCACTTGCTTTCGTATGCTGTTGTGTTCCAACCTTCGATCGGCGTCGACATAGCGCACCCCTGGCGACTGTTGCTTGTGTCACGGCGGCACCAACGCACGCACGGCCGTTCCTTCGTAGACTCAGGGGACAACACTGCTGTGAGTCGATTATTGTCCTAGCCGAAACCTAAAACTACTACATACTGCTGCTGTAGTACGCTATAAGGGTCTTCCCCACTCGCGCCCCCTTTCCCCCCCCCTCGACAGCCGGACAGGGGCAAGGAAGCTCTGGGCCTGCTCTTTCCTGACGGGGTTGCCGCAGAACCTCTCAGGTTGAGTGCAATTAAGGAGCGGTGGATTCCTGGCATCCTGCGACACCTTTTTATGATGAAAAAGGGGGAGGAAGGTGTTTGCGCGTGTAGACGTGAGGTGGCAGCGAACGGGTTTAATGACCCCAGGAAACGGTTCGACGAAGTGTCCATCCTTGGGGAAGGGGGCTTCGGGGTCGTCCGCCGAGGCCGGTGCAAGAAGACGAATAAAATATATGCGATCAAGATGACCTTACCGGTGAGCTGTGAGGACTGGAAGCAAAGGTGTTTCCGTTGTCTGGTGGTATTTCGTATCGCTACAGTACGTAAGGTTTCATGTAGCGCGAAAGCAATTAATTGTACGTAGAGCAGTTGAAAAAACCATGAAAGCAAACACTTACCACTAATAGTTGTGGTCCACCATTGAAATGTGATGCGCCCCGTACCTCTCTCTCCCTCTATGATAGCACGGATATGATGTATAGGTCCACTGTTCGTTTGATAGCATGTTGCCCCAGGCGTGGTACAACACGTATGATGCCATGGCCATGAATACTGATGCTGCTGCCGCTGCTGCTGCTGCTGCTGTGCACAGCTCGCGATACTCTATGTTTGCCGTCGCTCACTTACACATTATCATTTCAGCCTTGCCGACGTCACGAGACCCCTTCCTCTCCATTCTTGTGCCAGGGGAACGAGTCAACCATTATGGTACGGGAAATGGCTGCTTACGCTATGTGAGTACCCCCCTCCTATGCTTCACCATGCGATCAGCGTACTCTTCCTGACATGATTTGCAGTAGATAGCCGCACGCATGTCGGCAGCGAGACGCCTCACATACCGAGGCGGTAGTGTCCGAAGCCGCGCATGGGTAGTAGCTTGCTGTAGGTGCTACAGCTTCGTTTTGATGTGTGCGTCACAACTTCGGGCGCTTGGAGTTCAGACGTTCGAACGGCCGAGGTGACTCTCGTTCCACCCGCCCCCGCTCGCTCCGTACCTCCCACATCTCAGACTGGATCCGCACAAGTTCATCATCGGCGTCGACGCCATAAGCGACGTCACGGGGTCGGAGGGAATATTGATGGAGCTCGCTATATGCGACCTGGAGCAGGCCTCTTTGGGAACCAGCGAAACAACCTTCACCCTTTCCCAGCAGATCGGGTGAGCGTACATCGAGTGGATGGCTGATCGACGCGTTTCGCAGGCTCGGGGTCATTCTCCAACGCCTCGCCACTTAGCGCCGGTGTTCTTGACGATATATTTTTGCCTTAGGCATTGAATTCCGGTGATCGAGCAAAAACTAACTTCAAGACTGCAGTGACCAGTGTTGTTGCCTGTACGATATAGTATGCTACATACATAACAATACAAGCGAAGGCATTGTTGGGGACAATGTCTCCGCGTCGTACAGTACATACGTAGAGTTGACCGTTTTAATCACCGTCCTATAGTCACTATCACGCTGATGTACTGTAGGTGCAGTAAATAGCACCACCTGCGCAGTCGGAATATATTTCGTGCGGTCTCTTCTAAGTATACGTCCTTGCCGAGCACGCACACCTTGCGAGTACCATACGTACTGCCTGTAAAATTTGAAACATGGCGCCCACCCCGTGTACACGTTCCAGTGCTAGGACTTTTTATACCTGGTACGTCTTGAAACATGACGCCGTCTTTTCTCGCCTGTTTCGTCTTTCTTGACGCTGTGTTGCTGTCGGCCAGCTTTGAAGCGGATGTCACCGAGGGGCTTCACTTCATGCATGGCGCCGGCCTAATACACTGCGACATGAAATTGCAGAACGTGCTCATCTGCCGCTCCGGTGGCCCCACGGAGTTCGTGGGAAAGGTCACCGACCCTGGAGTGTGGTACGGTGAGTCGGGATTCGGGAGTGACGGTAGACTTTCAGGAAGGAAGAAAACAAAACGCGCTAAAAGTCCCCGCACTCCAACCCGTTTGCTACAGGTATAGTGTTGCACCCGCGTTTTGGGGACAGATTGTTTATACTTGAATCCAGACTAGGATGCAGACAAACATAGTACTTCTCCGGGTTGAAAGGCGTTTCTGGTTGAGAGGCGACTTTCCCCGGTCTAGTTATGCACGCGACAGGGTTCTATTGTAGCGGGGGCTTAGCATGGCAAATACCACGATCGGTTTCCAGGTTAAGGAACAAACATATCAAACAGGTGAAACTTACATAGGGAGTAAGGGCATACCAGTACACACCCACCAGCCTTGAGGGCGAGAAATCCGTCGGTTGTCGCTGCTTAACACTTGGTAAAAACTTCCCCTGCTTTTCACGGGTTCGTTGTTTTTTTTTACTGTTTTTTTAGGTGCAGGTGCTTTGCATGTTCATGGCATTGCCCCTGTAAACACTCTTATTTGCACACCTACGTCACCACACCACGACACGGATAGCCTTAACCTATTGAGGGTGCAACCAACATGGTGTGCGGGTTTCGGTTGTCCTAAGCAACCTGGCAACCTCTCAAAATCTAACACACAGCCTGACACCAGACCGTACCGCTCTTCTTGGGCTTTTGGGCCGAACACCACAGGCGTGGGCGAAATGAGAATCGTGGGAACGGGCAGCCTGGGATGGTCTCCTCTTGAAAACGTGAATGCCGAAGTCGAAGCAGCACCAGCACAAGACACATTCGCGGTCGGGGTGGACTTATGTTCGATTGTGGCCCACCCCGACACGAAGAATGGGATCAGGGTTATCAACATGTGGTCCCACCCGGTAAGGGGCGTGTCCGTGGCTAGTGGGGCGTCAGTATATAGGGCTGGAATGACGGGTATCATACCGGGACGTGTACTGCAACGAACGGTGTTGCGATGCAGAGTACACATATCATAGCGTCGTTGTGTGCTGTCTCAATGAACAGCCTGCTGCTATATACGTACCTACATAGTCGTTTCCTGCCATCACAACGCCAGCTAGCCAGTCAGCTAGTCCGTACTTTATATTTTTTCCCTCCCCCTCCTATCCGACTGCACTTGTCAATCTCGTACGATGTATTCGACCACCTGCAGATATTGATGACAGCGGACGAGAAGAACCGCCTTCAGGCTCTGCGAGCTGAAGGTGGCAGCCTGGAGCAGCTCCGGGTGAGTCTGATCGAGGCTCTGGGGCATTCGGAGTCCGCGAAAGGGGTCGACTCTTTTCGCGCGCCTCGCTCCTTCTCGCACGTTTGGCCCGAGCGGGCAGGGTTGATCATACTGCATTTCTTGAATATTACATGCATATTGTACGTGTGGCGCCGTTCCTGCAAGCTCACCTCGATTTTTGCTACGTTTGTATCGTATGTTAGGTACAATACGAGCGATATCAATGTGTGCCTTAGCTCTTAACTTAGCTGAGGGCATGTGTCCGTGTGACTGTCACGCGCTAATCTACTACGCGGTCCTGAAGCGTGCTTGTGGCATGCCTATCTTACTGTTTGGCTTGTGAAAATGTTAATACAGGCGGAGGTCACCTTGCGTACCATGACGGACGGAAGTATGTCCAGAATTTTCCTCCAGCCCGGCAACCTGAACCCGGCCCTGCCCCCGGACGCATTGTTGAAGGTAAGCTTCCTCCACATCTACTGTAGTTACTGTGGTGATTGCCTTTTTCGAACGGAAGTGTGTGCGTACCTGGTATATTCTCTTGCGCGCTATTTTGATGCGCTATCTATACCGGTATCGCATTGTTTAAATCGTGATTGATTGCCATCCGGCGACGTGCTGTGTAAACTTCAGCGTTGATTGATTATAAACAGCTGCGGAAATAAGAACATGCAGGGAAACTAAACAGAAAACCCAACGGAATCAAACAAGGAAGTTTCCTTCTTACGTAAACCTTCGATTGACTTCTATTAATAGAAAACACACTTTCTACTGCAGCACGGTAGGGTAGTTATTCGTCACATATCAACAGAAATACATTACCTGGTACGATATAACGCCTGCGTACTGTATCCGTCTACAATACGAGTAGCTCTTCCCGTTTCCCGCTTCCGACCTAAAACCGACCTGCTCTCCCTGTTGCTCTTGTCATTCTTTCATAGAGCCGAATTTACAGTAAGGTAGTTGCTTCCTGCGTACTACTTTTCCTTTCTTGAACACAAGTTCAGCAACCTTGAGTCCAAGCTTGGTTCAGGCTCCCAGCGAGTATCCTAGTCTCAACGCTGCACATCACCAGACATCGAGCGCACCCTGGAAACGAACACTTGGCACATCAGTATCATTGGCTCATTCAAAAATGCTAGCGATCCTAGCCTAAACCCCTGTGACATGGCCAAACGTGTCGGTCTCGCGAAATATGGTATTGCTTCTCAAAGCCTCAGTCTCACTGCGCTCAGTACCACCGCTGGCAAAATCACAGGGACAGCCGAACAGTATTTTCGCCTCTTTTCTCCTCCACAGAACTGCAGTACGAGCGTACGAGGTATGTATTACACGTATTTCGTGCCCCCTTGAGAACGTTCACGAGCATGTCTGTGCTTCACGATACGCGCAGCAAAGTAAACCCAGCCCTCCCGACTGCTTCATCCCGCCCCTGTTGTATGAAATGCTGCTTGCGTGTGTCGAAAGACATGCGACGTGCTGGGACAGATTGTGTCTAGCGACCCCAAGGACCGCCCAAACATGCCAGTGGTGACCGCCTTCCTGCGCGACTTAGCGGCGAGGACTGCCGCACGCGAGGAAAACCTCGCAGGTGTACCGCCCGGGATCGACCCCCCACAGGACATGGCCCTTCCTGCCGTTCCCCCCGTCGAGGCACCCCCCGTGGAAGCAGAGGAAGGTGGCGTGGGCGCTGCTGTGCCCTTGGTTGGGGCCATCGAGGCATCTCCCGACTCGGCACCGCCAGTTGAGGCGGCGGGACCCGTGGCCCTTCCTGCCGTTCTCCCCGTCGTGCCCCCCGACGCGGAGGGAGAGGAAGGTGGTGCGGGCGCTGGTATGACCTTGGGTGAGGCCATGGAGGCACCTCACGGCTCGGCACCTCGCGGCTCGGCACCACTGTCTGCAGAAGCGGAACATGCCAACGCAGCCATCCCTCTCCAGGAGGAGACCGCCCGAGGAGTGCCAACCATGGACCTGGGGAACCTCGCGCCCCCCCCCGTTGTAGAACCTCACGCGGAGGGGAGACACGATGTTGCGGGCGCTGAACTACCTCCGGCGGCCATGCAGGCACCGGCCGACTCGGGACCGCCGGCTGCGGCCCCGCTCGCGGAGGTTGAAGCCTCCGACGCTGGAACGGTCTGCCTCGAGGAGATCCAAAGGCAATTGGATATTCAATTTAGGCCATTCGCGAGATCTCCTGCGGAGGTGATCGCCAACCATTTGGCCGATACTCTCCTCACCTTCGGATGCCCCCCACCTAGGGCTTCGAGGCCCCTTGCGGAGCATGTACACCACGGCGATGTTGGTGGCGGTAGTGGTAGCAACGGCAGTGGCGATGTCGGTATCGGTGGTAATGGCGATGTCAACGGCGAGGGTAGTAGCGGTAGCGGTAACTGTGGTGGTGGTGGTGGTGGTGGTGGTGGTGGAAGAAGGGCAGCGGCAAGGAGGGCATCGCGCGGCGTGAAACCGGGATGTACGGGGGCAAAGGGGCGGGACCCTTCCACGGCCGGCTCCCGTCCTTTTTGGATGCCGGACTGCTCACTTTTGAAGAGATTTTGGTAGTGAAGTTTCGAGAGCCCATTTCTTATTTTACGTCTACGTTTGTTTTGCGGAATACACCGGGGTCACAGGACAGTGCTCATTCTAAGGGGTCCCGAGTGGTCCTGGCGGGTTTTTTTCAGGTAACGATTACGCTATAGCCGTGTGGGGGGCACGGCAGGTAAGTGGCGTAGCCTGGACTTTTGTTAGTGGGTGAGCTTCGCGTAAGTCTCATGCTACCCCGGAGAGCTTCTCTCTCCTGGTGGCTATCTCCACCGCACCTGCTACTCCAGCCGGAGGATCGGGGCGGGTCGGCGTACTCACGCTGCTATACTATGTATGTCACAGCACTCGTACCGTTATCGACTAGAACCGAGGTAAATCGACACACGGCACAGTTATATGTGGAAGTTTGTTTTCACCCATCCGCCGGAGGATTAACAAAACAAAACAAAAAACAAAAAACGCCGCGGGGATGCATTCATCTGTTTCTCTTTCACATTTGATCATTTTTGTTTTATCGTATCGAGTTTTGAGAGGACAAGCGGGGAGGAACGGTAGGCACACCTATACAGTATATCGTACCAAGTAGGCGAGTACTCTCAGGCACGCTGTTCCCACGAAACAGAACCTGCTGGAGGTGCAGCCGCTGCGGCTGGCAGAGTAAGAAGTGCTCCATTCAGGGTATACATACACACACGTACCCTGCGGCTGCCGCTGTCGGCTCTTAGCGACGAAGACAGCCTTTCTCTGCCGAACCTTAACTTCTACTTTGGGCAGATGTGGGCTCGATTTTCTAGACCCTCGGGTCCAATTCTAGCAGAGCGTCAGACACACGTTATTACCAGTAATATCATAGTCGTACTACTGTAGTATCACAATCGAATGAGTATAATTTGCGTTGCTTGTCTCCAGTCTCGATCAATGTAAGGATCTCTGCAGAATTATCGATTCGCAGAGTCTACGAGGCACGCAAAGAAACGGTTACCCACACCTCCACATATATATCCCTGAACTCAGCAGGAGCCTGGGGCCAGCATAACTGCGCACCCGACTAGATAGGTGGTGGACTCGCAGAAACACACACAGGTAGCAACAAACGGAGTGATGTTATCAGTAGGAAACCCGCTAGGATATCCTAGCGTGTCGCACACCCTCCACCTCTGAGGCCGATGCTCGACCGAGGCCGATGACGTGTGCTAGGCTAGACTGTCGAGGCATGTAAAAACTGTCGCGACGCTGCTGTTGTACGCCCAGATCGGGCTCTGAGAACCGAGCGGACAAAGGGGTACCCCCGGTGTGTGTATGTTTTATGTGGTCACTCTTTCACTTGATCTTCTGTCGTCATGACATTACGTTCCAACGATGAGACTCCAGTCTGGCGATTGGAGAAAAAATACCTGGTACGCAAGTTTACGGCGTGAGCTCATTCGCTCGCGGAGAATGGAGTTGGTCACACTCGAGACAGTGAAAGCCGTCGACGCTAACCTAGCGTTAGCATCCATCATAATAACCATACACAGGTCGACGTTTGTGGTAACATGTTTGTGTTTGTTTTCCCATTTTTCTTGAACCAATGAGTGGCTAGTCTACATCGCGAGTTATTGCCTGCGTCTTGTCTTGAGTTCGAAAAAGGAAACAAACATGGTCCGTCATTCGTTCTTCTCTCGCCATGCCGGTGCCGCGATTCCTCCGGATGTGTTCGGCGATTGAAGCGGTTGCTCTGGTGTTAGTGGTTAGTCTACAGGACAGAGAGAAGCGGACTGACCGCGAGTCTCACGCTGTGAAAGAAGAACGTTGTGAAGTCATCGCGACACACTTCACACCTGTCTTGGAACTCCGAAGTTGCATTTTCTACGTGCGATGATGACGATGACGTTAATGATTGGACATACCTGGTACATAATTACAACATACACCCACAGGCACGATACAAGTCTGCTGACGGCACCCTTGCCCCTTCATGGACAGCCGCCAAGGAATTTCCCATACTAAAACTAGTATAATAAGTAAAAATATGCTTTCACGGGTCAATCCACTGGAGACCGTCAACCGGCATCTTTGCTCGGCACGTTCATAACTTTCGGCCAATGACGTCAATGTGCTATTAGTTCGCTACTCGTACTAATGCCCTGTTAACGCTAAGCCGTTCACACGCTTTCAAAAAGCCAGCCCACACTCCAAGGAGCCACTACGGAACTTTCCAGCTTGACCTTTCCCACTGCCCAAAGAGAGGACCCCCTCAAGTTTGGGGTGGAGGAGCACACACGTCTCGCGGAGGGGGCGAGCACGCATCTTGCGCCGGTGGAGGAGCGCACGCGTCTTGCGCTGGAGGGGGGGGGCGCACGCATCCCCCTGAGACGACTGGTCGCTATCCCTCGTCTCTGCCCCAGCCAGCCAGCCCTTTACTTGCTCCATGAGGGGTTCCGCGGGCATAAAGCCTTCTATCCGCTCCAACTCCTTCCCGTCTTTGAACAGGGTCAACGTTGGCAATTCGCTGACGGCGAACTTGGTCATCAGAGCCGGGTACTTTTCTGAGTCGATCTGCGAGAAGGAGTGTGACCGTGGCGAACGAGGGGAACAGCCGAGGTTAACAAAAATCGCGAAAACCGCCATTCCACAACCCGATGTCATGTCAAACGCGTACCGGTACACACATCCGACAGATCACCATCTACTGTGGATCATCTAATAGACAATCTACAGCAGTACATCCTATCTTTACCGTTATGAGATGGTGTGCAAGAGCCGTATCACGCATATCCTATGATACCCGGCAACACACGTGCGCAAGGACCTTGTAATACACATCCCACCTGGCGAACATCATATACAGATCGTCCAGATCGAAGTGTAAATCAGGGGCATGTGTTTGTGCTCCCAAATATCTACTGTAGATAATGAAACAGACGTCTGATCTGTAAGCTTTGTGAAGAGGGAATCTGATAGTTCCTACCAGGTATGACACATTGCTGGGGACAGCTACTCCGCGTCGTATAACACGTAAAGTCAGTCGACCATACCGATCACCGTCCAGTCACCACAAAACATTCTACTATTGTATCATAGGTAGGTGCAGTAAGAAGACACCGCCAGCGCAGTAAAAAAACTAGCATTTGTGTTGTCTACCTGCGATTTCGCGCGCTCTCTTCCAAGCTTACAGTATATCCTTGCTATCCTTGCCCAGCAGTTACGTCCCGGGGGTACACACAATACTGCCTCCTGCAAACTTTGGAACATGGCGTTCATCCGTGCACATGTTCCAGCGCTATTACTAAAGCTTGCTGTACAGTGTAAATCATGACGCCCTCGTTTTGCCCGTTTTTGTTTTTCGGGTGGTTTTGTTTGTGTCGTTTGAGGCCAGCTTTGAGGCCGGTACCATGGAAGGCCTACACCGTTGGAACGGCAGATCAATATGTCCTGGAGCTTTACGTCGCAGCGAACGATCCCGACATTGCACATGTACTGTCGACTCTACACCTGTGTGTGTATAGTCGACAGTACATGCACGACGTCGGGATTGTTCACTGCGATGTAAAGCTGGAGAACGTACTGATCTGCCATTGCAACGAACGGTCCCACGGGCTTCGTGGGAAAAAATGCTGACCCTGTACTGTGGTGCGGTGAGGCGAGATTCGGGCGTGAAAAGCAGACGTTCAGGAAATAAAAAACAGAACGCGCGATAAGTCCCCGCGACCTCTACCCGTTCATTACAAGTGATAATCGACAGTCAACCAATTGGAGCAACGCAATGGTACAGAAGTGGTTCCCATTACATAGTTAAATCCGAAACTACTGTTTGTTAGTGACACACACTAGAGCACTTGTTCTCAGCGCACCGAAAAGCCAAAGCGTACAGGCTTTCGACGCACAATTCTGTCCATCCCACCCGCCCAGCTAAAACATACAAACACCAGTAGTCTCGGCGTTTGTATTATTTTGCGACCGGGATCGCCACAACGCTGAGTAAGCACTCGGCGCGGGGGCGTTTTATCCCTTTATCTCTTTATGCATTTACCCCTTTATCCCGGGTGAGGCCCTCTCTTTCGGGGCAGGAGGCCTTATCTAGTACAATAGTTGCACTTCGTATACTTGAAATGATCGATGAGGGAGCAGAAGAATACATGACGAAGTCGTTGGTTTTGTCGATCGGTGTCTGTCGAGGACTCAAGATCTCGCCGCTTCGAATTGCACATTTCGCTGAGTATTTCTCAGGCCGAAGTTGCCCCAACATCCGGCCAGGAATGCTATAGTTTTCGGGGGAGTCAAGCTAAGTTTCATTGTGATGGAGATTCGTGGTCATAGCGAGTGGTACAAAAACATGTTAAGAAACAGTTCGACGACTGCAGCACCTCAAAGTCGAGGTGTAGGCCTTGGTTGAGATTTGCATGAGCCCAATCTGGAGAGAATGACAAGCTGACATAGATAGAACACTACCAGAAACACAAGTTCCCTGCTAAGGCACGAATCAGCCGAAGGTTCAAAAGCAGCGTGCCAAACTATTACGTAATAGCGGCGTAACTAACTGTACCTAAGAAATATCTACTGTAGAGGGTGATTTCACACGGAAACCCGGGGTTGGGGGGTGGATAAAACTCTGCACGGCCTTAGCAACGTGACACACATTAAGAAAAAAGAGACAGATAGTCCACACTAACTCCACACTAACTCCTCATGACATTTTTATTTAAAAAACAAAACATGCCGGCGGTCAGGGTTTGGGTTACGGTTTATATTCAACTACACGTAACCGTTTTGTGGAAGCTGGGCCAAAGTTTGCGTAACCCTCGCTCGTTGTAGTGACGACTTTAACACCGCCAGACAGCAGCAGCAGCAGCAGCAGCAGCAGCAGCAGAGCCAGAGATCAGAGTGCGGGTCGACAGGCAAAGCTCGCTAGTGGAGCGACCGCACGCAGGCTCGACGGGCGATTCAAGGTACACACCCACAAACCGCGCCAAGCTCGTACTAACTCGTGTACACGAAATTCCGAGGTTTCACTTTCGGTTGTCAATCATCCATCACGGTATCACGCTTCGCCCACAGGGGGGGGGTACTCAGGGAGAGGTAACCCTAGCCGCTACGACGATTAGCCATCAACAACCGTGGACGTAAGAAAAGGCAAGCATGTTGCGGTAGTGGGGATGAATTTAAAAAAGAAATGTATGATGGTTTTCGCAAAACTACATACAGCAAGATCGGACAGTAATAGTATCCCATTATTATAGTGTCACTGCCATTGATGCAACCATCAACATCAGACGGTACTGCTGCAGGACCAACGCTAGGAAGAAAAAAAAAAAGGCAACACACAAAAAAACGGCCGGGCTAATACAATGGGAGTCCTTTGTTTCCTTGCCGAGGCCTTAAACTGGTCTCGCCGTCCAAGTAAGCAGTAGTGGAGTGTTCCTCGCCACTCCTCCCTTCCCCTCCACAGCCGGCTAGGGGAGCGGAAAATCTGGTCCTTCTCTTTCTTCTCTTTCCTGACAGGGTTGCTGCGGGACCCCTGAGGTACACGGACATCCAGGCTCGGTGGTTCCCTGGCGTCTTGCGAAACTTTTACATCACGAAGAGGGACGACTCTTGAGCGTGTACGTGCGAATCGGCCGCGAACGGCCTCACCAACCCCCAGCTGCGGGTTCGGCATCGTCGGCCGCGGGTGCTGCAAGAAGGCCGAAAAGGTCTATGCGATCGAGTTGACTGCACTGATGAGCTGTGATGGCTGGAAGGAAGGAGGGATGCTCCAGTGTCCGGTGGCGTTTTGTATCGCGCTACGTAAGGTTTGGCGCGAACACGACAAATCGTAGTGCAACTAGACACATACAGTCACATTTGTTGTCTACGGTTAACTTTCGATCCACCCCATACTTCTACGTATATGATACCACGGATGTTCATAGCCTTGTTCGTTCGCGAGCCTGTCGTTCCAGGGTCGGTTAATGTTCCACGTTGTACATACCGATGCTGCCGCTGTTGTTGCTGCAGCTGTGCAAAGCTCGCGACAATCTATTTTGACCGTCGCTTACTTGCGCGACCATTTCAATATTACCGACGTCACGAGACCCCTTCCCCTCCATTACGATACCAGGGGTATCCGGTATCCGGGAACAAATATGGTGCGGGAGATGATCGCACATATGCCATATAAGCCTGTGAACCCCCCTCTCCCCTGTCCCGCCACGCGATCAGCGTACTCTTCGCGACCTTCATTGCAGTAGATAGCCGCACGCGTGTCGGCAGCAAGCCGCCACGCATACCGAGGCGGTCATGTTCGAAGCCGTAAACAGAGGCATGGACGGTCGCTTAGTTATACACGGTGTCGCTTCTAACGGCGCAGGTCTGGTACAGGTCGCACACGGCGATCTCCACGACAAGACCTTCGGATGCCACGAAGTCACTTAAGGCCTTCACGGCAATGATATTCTTGTGCGTATCCACCCTGAGGTACAGCATGGGAGACAAGGGGGGGGGGGGGGGGGCATGATACGAGAGCTACCTCGGCCGTCCGAGCGTCTGAACTGCAAGCGCCCGACGTAGCTCTTGTCTCATGCCCCCCCTCCCCGCGCTCCCCACATCTCAGGGTGGGTACGCACAAGAATATTATCAGCGTGGAGGCCCTGAGCGATGTCGCGGGGTCGGAAGGTCTCGTCATGGAGGTCGTCGTCTGCGGCCCGTACAAGGCGTGTACGGGAAAATGTGACACCGTGTATGGCCTTGCCCAGCTGACTAAGTGACCAGACTCCATGGCAGACATCACAAGTGCATGCTGTGTCTTTTGATTGCACTAGTTTTGTCTCGGCATGCTATAGACGTATTTTGCAGCAGAGCAAACCACAACAACCTTGTGGGCGTTGAGGGCGTTGAGTGTTTGAGCAATGTCGTGGGAATAGAACGGCTCGTCAATGGCTCGTCAATGAAGATGTCCTCAAACAGTCGGTGCCAATGATTGTGTTGTGATTTTCCATCCTGCGCAACACTATTAGCACATGCCGAGACAACACTAGACGTGTTACATACCTGTACGGAAAGGACCAAGGAGCGACCCCGTATTTACGCTCGCCCAGATGGTCATGGCGGCCAAACCCCATGCCAGTTTGTATGCAATAGTTATGTCTCAGTATGGTATGTATAATGTTGTGTTTCGTACCCAGGAGGGCTGTCGACGGGTTTCGCCCGCGATCGTGTCGATGTGTGGTAATGCGCTTTGCTTTCACACAGTAGTGCCATCGTTTAAAAAAAGTAGTTCATTTTTATTTGGGCAATAGCCAAAAACGGGCACACCCGCGCCGGTTAAAGTCAAAAACGGGTACAGCATGGACTCGAGCCAAAACACCACATCCCACGAGCCATCACGGGATAGATTGGCCAAAACCACATCGTGCCCGTTTCTGCGGGGTAGTGACAACCAGGCACACTTGTCGGCGTCTAACTATACACTTAGACGTGTCCAGATCATGTTCGGAGGGCTCAGGTCCGGGTGGGATCGGGAGCTCAGAGATGTTTAGAGGCAGAGGGTTCTGGCCGCAAGCATGTGTGTTTTACTTGGTCTCAGCGTGTACCTGAAATACACCCTACACTACAGAAGCAGTCGTACTACAGTAAAAATACATAACTCGTATCATACGTACATGTACCAGGTATGTTGATATTGCTGTGCATACATACGACAGTATAGAGGTGCACGGTCGTATCCCTCTGAAGACGTACGTACCCAGGTGTGTAAAATGGTTGAATACGAGAGTTCAAGTGAATTGTGAAAAAACTTGGAAGAAAATGAAACAACGAAAGAGCGGCCGTAGACGCAGTGGAGAGCGAGGCACACTGTAGGCAAGTGGTTTAAGCAAAATAAATAACCAAAAACGGTTGAACGCCAAGCATAATAGACATTTACAGTTGTACCCGGAACACTATCTCTCAAAAATGGGTACAAGTTATTTTTGGCCAATCGCGTGGCTCGCTGGGTGTGTTTTTTACTTGGTTCCAGTCTGTACCCGTTTTTGAGTGAAAACCGACCGGGTATACCCGTTTTTGGTTATTGCCCTTTTTATTTTTTTAGCGCACTCCTGCACGAAAGCATTGAAATCACTTGTGCGAAGCCAAGGGCCGCTGTGCACAAAACGGATGAAACAATTTGTCTCGTGTTCGTGATTTAGTTTAGCACACCCCCGTGCGAAAGCGGGGCCCTCACTGCGCGACACTGGGCGATATGGAAACAAATCAGAGTAAGCAAGGGTGTGCTGTGCGTACAAAATCGGGAGAGGGGGGGGGGGGGGTATATCCTCGAGAATACCCCGTCAGCCACAAACACACACAACAGAGGAGACCGGTACACAAAGTAGAGGGCAGGGCACGGTTAGGGTCAGGCACCCCTGTGCGTCATCGCAGCCATGTTGCGTTCCTTCTTTTAGCCTATCCAATGTTATTACTGTACTATCGCACTACGCGAAACTAACAACCTCTGCGCGAGAAGTGAATGGAATCGTTGCATTCTCCATTGCTAGCGCACCCTGAGCGAAACTACGGCACTGTGCGAAACCAAGGCGCTTAACGTCACTTCAGTTTTAGGCATCCGATTCCGGTTACCGAACAAGAAATCAAATCAACACTGCAGTAAACAGCGTTTTTGCCTGTGCGATATCGTAGGAAAACATACGTACGAGACATTGTTGGGGACAGCTACTTCGCGTCGTATAATACGTAAAGTCAGTCGACCATACCGATCACCGTCCAGTCACCACAAAACATTCTACTATTGTATCATAGGTAGGTGCAGTAAGAAGACACCGCCAGCGCAGTAAAAAAACTAGCATTTGTGTTGTCTACCTGCGATTTCGCGCGCTCTCTTCCAAGCTAACAGTATATCCTTGCCCAGCACATACACGTCCCGGGGGGTGCATACAATGCTGCCTCCTGCAAACTTTGGAACATGGCGTTCATCCGTGCACATGTTCCAGCGCTATTACTAAAGCTTGCTGTACAGTGTAAATCATGACGCCCTCGTTTTGCCTGTTTTTCTTTTTCGGGTGGTTTTGTTTGTGTCGTTTGAGGCCAACTTTGAGGCCGGTACCATGGAAGGCCTACACCGTTGGAACGGCAGATCAATATGTCCTGCAGCTTGTGGTGGCAGCGAACGATCCCGACGGCGTGTATGTAGTGCACATACACTGCGCGACGTCGGCATCATACACTGCGATCACAAGCTGCAGGACACCTTAATCGCCGTTCCAATGCCCCCACGGGTTTGGTGGGAAGAATCACTGACCCTGGAATGTGGTGTGGGAAGTCCGGATCTGGGAGTGAATGTAGACTTTCAGGAAGGGGACGTCAGAAGCGCGAAATGTCCCCGCGACTTGAAGGTGTTTACTACAACTATAACGTTTTCAAAACGTCACACCAACGCTTCCCCCTCCGGCTCTCGAACTCGTACTCAAGGTCGATGCTAATTGAGAAAATAAACTATTAACTGGAACAAGACAGCTTAAGATTTTATCGTACCGCAGCTGTTGGAAAAACGGGGGAAATCCTTTGTGTTTATTTTATTTTTATTTTTCACGCGGCTGCACGCGGCGCAATTCGTTTTTTCACGTTGTAAATTACCAACACGCTGATAAAGACCAGCTCACGCGGCGATAGACCGTCCATCTCGACATAGAATCAACCCACGGTCAACCCGCTTCGCGTAGGGCAAGGCCAATGAATGCAGATGACGGCCTCGGAGATATCAGGTGCATCCGTGGTCTAGGGGGACAAGAGGTTGCCCGCGGCGTCATACGCTCTCCCCCCAATCCTGAAAAAAAGTCTATTTGTTGCCATCGGAGAGGGATCGATGTATATTTTTGTCGTGAGTTTTCTACACACCTGCGGCCAGTTTTTTTTTATCAGACACCTGGCCGACGCTCGCCACCTATCACCAGCCGTCGCGTGAACACTGTGACTCTACGTAGGGTGGGTCGGGGGCCCCAACAAGCGCGCCCCGTTCACATTTGCTGGCGCAGTTGTTGGTGTTGTCGATCGATGTGTGTCGAGGACTCGGAATCTCGCCGCTTCGAATTCGACATTTCACGGAGTGTTTCTCAGGCAGACGTTACCCCAGCATCCGGCCAGAAACTGTTTTTTCGGGGGGTCTCGAATTGCTATTAATAGTTGTTTTTTTTATGAAGAGTTGTGCTCATAGCGAGCGGTACATGATTATCTCGGCGGGTATCTTTGAAATTCAACATGTTTTCGGCAGTACAGCACGTCCACTAGCACCGGGTCTTAAGAAGCCACACATAACAAAACAATTAGCAAAGCCTTCTGTGCCCTCACCAGAAAAAAGCACACACACACCTGAGGTACACATGCATACCCCACCTGTGTTGCAGTGCCCACAAAATGAAATCGTTTTTGGCCCTTTTCCTGGCAAAAAATCGAAACCTGGAAGCACCACCGCTCTATTTTTTTGTATGATATCCCGCAATTCTGCTCTAACTCCAGCCTCACAGCTAATCCGAAAGTGCGCCACCCTGCTATGGGCTCTTTGGTGCTCTCACTACAGTGTGGCAGAACGGCAGCAGTTTTCGCGACCTCTAACCACCGCGACAAAGTCGCTGAAGTTTGAAAGTGTGGTTCCAGGCTCTTGGATTTGTTTTTCTAATACTATGGCCAAGTTATTTTTTGGAGCTGCAGCCATAGTGAGCAGTACTCACGTACGTACGAATATTGCAAAAAAATATCAACGCTCGTAACTTTTGTGTGTCCCAGCTCTTCAACTCTAAAACACAGTGTTTTTTTAGTCCACATTTCTTTGTTTTTGCAGGTACGTCTCAAGCCGATTGCGGCGTCGATGATATTAATCAAAAAGTGCGCCACCCTGGTATACCTTCCCTGTTTGTATACACAAGCACACGTTCAATCTTGGGCGATTTCGTTAAGGTTTACCACCGCGACAGTGCCCGTGAAAATTGCCTAAACTGGCGGCGCGACTGCTGGAGCTTACGTACCGGCTGTGCAAGGATAAAATTGCGTGGCCGCGGTGCATCAAATTTCTCCAATTCTAGCACGACAAAGGCCAAACCAACCACATAACAAGCTATATCGTGGCTTGGTTGAGCTCGTCCGGGCGTCGTGTGTCATTGGGAGGGTTCAGTGGGGAGCACGGCGCCAGTGAACAAGCGCAGACTGCTGCATGTCCCAAAGCGATTGTGAGGGGCTGGTTTTTGCAAAATCCCGGTTTCAATAATAATTGACGTTATTGGCTGGAACCTCCTTGTCGGTTATGTGGGCACTGCAACACAGGTGACCCGCTACCACCACTCTGGCATAACCGTATTAATAGCATCACCCGGTCTAAAAACGCCACCTGAAAAGTCCTTCCGCATGTTGTCTCCAAGCCTAACCGATCGAAGCGCTCCGCAAGTTTCCCTCATAGCGGCGGCGGCAGCATCTGCATCCTCCTACCCCCCTTCCCCTGACCTGAAACGCTCTTAAGCCGCCTTGATAACCACGGCCCTTGCTCCTCAAAAACGCACCTGCACGCACAGCAACGGTCCCGCCGGGGTCAATCTGGGATCCTTATTGGGGAGTGGGGGGTCAACTTCTGCTAGTATGGGGAAAACGCACTCGAGGAATTCCAGGCAAGTTCCACGAACACAAGCAGATGATGTACAGCGTAATCGACTGTGATTTTGTTGTGGGGAGTTTCAGGCAGGTTTCACTAATCCAAATAGAGGATACAAGGTCCAACGATATTTGATAGGGAAAACGCAACTGGGGAGTTCCAGTCAAGCTAGACCAATACAAACACATGCTACAAAGGTACCAGTACAGCGCAGTCGGAGAGCCAAGCGTCGCCAAGCATTCGGGGTGCATCGCCAGCTATCTTGTTTCACGCCTGGCATGAATTACTACCTGGTATTAAATAATAGCATACGCGAGAAAGACGTTACGTATTCCGGGGGAACATACTGTACTATTGATACTATTGATAGTACTAATAGTACTACTAGTATTAATAGTAGTACTCAGAACCAAATATGGTACGGTGTGAAAACATAGAGGGGTATCATATGAATAGTAGCAATAATAGTAATCAGAACCAAATATGGTGTGTGAACATATAGGGGGATATGATATACTTGGTACCAGGTACAGCAGTATGCTTTTTACATTAGGTCCATCTTGGGTTCTGATTACTATCCCACTACTATACTATTGATACTATTAATATGAATACTATCTACTACTATTAATATTACTATCTATTACTATCTATTACTATGGTACTACACCAGTATGTATTACTATGGTACCGGTGTGTATTGCTATGATAACAGTATGTACTATGATACCAGGATGTATTACTATCATACCAGTATGTACTACATACTATATATTGCTATTGCTAAGTTGATTTCAAGTGGGCAGGAGGCATAAGTTCGAACGAGGTGGTGGTATACTTAGTATAGTATACTATACATGGTATATATAATAGCGCGGTTGCAAGAAAGAGGGCAAGAGGAACGACAGCGAGAGTGGCAAGCTGAGCGGTGGAAACGAAACGTGTGCGACCACCGGACATTTCCAGCACGGCATGACATAAGCCCCCAAAACGCTACTAACAGTTCGCCCTGCTATCTATTATTAATAGCAGCGTTCGTGTTCTTATTATGTGCTTCAATGGTACACACCGGCATCGTACGCCTAGGTTCGTCGGGGGGTAAAATAGAGCAAAATACTCGTACTGATCCACGGGTCCACGGCAGTTGTGCCTCGCATACATTTTACCTCGTCGCCTCTCTCCGACCCACAGAGGTGATGGTGTTTGAGTTCATCAAATCCCGATTCCAAGTTCATGCAGCCCCTTTACAAGTGCACCTAGGTAGGCGTTTACCGTAACTACTTGAACCTAGAGTACTCATACATATGTACCATATGTGGCAGATATAGCACATTTGACAGTGGTAAGAAGGGTACCCGAGAGCCAAAATCGGCGAGCGGGGGCGGACTTTCACGCACCTCGCCAAACGCCACCCTGTTCGCTTCTCCCTCGGTTCCGTCTTAGCGGCACATCTCCCCCACCCCAGATAATGCCTCCACACATTCGCCCTCGGAACTCCCATCTGCCCCCACGTCAAGCCCGCTCAGCATTTTGACCCTTTCCTTCATACCCGCTCTGGCGTCCTGGCGAATACCGTCTGCTGAAGTGTCAACCATGGACAGGTTGGCTCCTGTTGGTCATTAATGGTCAATGGCCAATGCGTAGTGGGGGTATGAGTAGTCGTGGTGGCCACAGAGGATCTTATCCACCCCCTATCCCCGGGTTTCCGTGTGACTCTAATATGTACCAACCTCTACATGGTTTTACACTATTCTACGAGCTGGTCTTGCCATAAAACAGATACTTAGTATTCATTCGATCGGACGTTGTGCACTAAGTTTAGCACAATTTAGCTCCTAATTCGGCACCATGGTTTCGGAGCCCGCAGCGCGTTTGCACATGCTAGACTTTTTGGGATCCGAGATAATCTTGTCGAGAAAAGCAATGTCGAATAAATCCCGTTGCGTTCGGGGATGTCTCCATTCTGTGGTTCGTACGAATCACCGAAAAAACTGTACAGCGGACGACGCTGATTCACGGTGTGAATATTTCTTGAGGCATGGAGAAACGATCGATATACTCCCCGTCGCCTAATTCGTTGTACATCAAGAGATATAAGGTGCACATGATCCGCTAGACAACGTTAAGATGTTACGATGAACCACCCAAAATTCCTATTTCCCAGCTCAATTTATCGTTTTTTTGTCTGATGGTTTTACATGTGATTCGCATCGCTCTCGTCGACACGCCATCTGGGGCTCCATTGTTTTTTCGACTTTTTTTTCCGGTACTTTTTTTGCCAAAATGTCGACCGGGTTTGTTTTTAAACGGTGATAATTTTGCCCGCCTTCGACAAACAAAAATGGAGACCCAGGCAATCGCTTCGTTTTACCCTGAGGAAGATTCACACAAAATTTCAATTCGAGATTTGCAAAAAAGAGTTGGGAAAACGCCGAGGAGTACTGTCTCGCGATCACAGCTGGACCAGCTCGGTATACCCCTAGTACCAGGTAGCTAGGCTACAGGCTACCGGCTTACGTACAAGCTATACAGACAGGCTGCTTGGTCACTCGCCATCGTGTTTGCCGGTGAGATGCCAGCTCGAAGAATGACCTCCTTCAGCTCCCGGCTCGCCTTTTGCGCCTGCGACAAGCCTTCCTCCGTCAAGCCGTTGGCGGGATCTACGCCGCCCTCCAGCGCTGACACTATTTTCCCGGCGACGTTAGGCTTGCTCTGCCCGTCTGGGACGAGTGGGGAGGGGGGTGGTGGGAG